>QLTV01000210.1:59960-79676 GCA_003457575.1 Thermophis baileyi
GGGGGGGGGCCGTCGGGGGGAGGAGCGGGGCTGAGAGGCGCCCTCAATACTTCTGGGGGAAGGAGGGGGGAGAAAGGGGCTGCTCAGGACCCCCAGACTCCCCCGCCCCCCGCAATCAAGCCCCTTCCCCCAGAGATCATCCGAACTGGCTCTGCGGACCCTTGCTCAAAGTAGGTCCTCGGCCAGGCCACAACAGGCTCCCATGCTCAAAGGTGAGGTTGGCAGCATCAGGATTTGAACCTAGGACCAGCTGGTTCCTCCCATTCCTCAACTGAGGTCCCGGGGCTGCTGCACCAGGAAGCAACTTCTGGAAGGAGGGTCTGTCCCACAGGCCTAGCGCAGCGTCCTTGGTGCTGAAGGGGTGTCTCTCCTGTGTGGCGCCTGGTGGGGCATCTCCTGGGGGCTCCTTCGCTCTGGGCTCTTGGGGGGAAGAACGTTTTATCTCTCCAGGAGCTTCTGCTTTAACCAGGACTTAATTTGAATTTAACCAGGGCAGCAAATGTAAGGAAAAACGGGGCTGCAGGGAGGGGTTTCCGGGGACTCCAGCCTTTCAGCCACTCTAGGCCCCACCCTTTGCTAACTTCTAAAAAAGGCTCCTGACCGGCCACTGCTGGGGGCTTCCTCCCCCCAGACTGAGTTGGAAGGAGCCCCAAAACTCTGGCTTCACTTCCCAGAGGTGCATTTCCCCCCCAAAAGGCAAACTGGACTTTCTTGGGTATTCCCCCCCCCCCTTGAAAATGTTTCTCTTCTCATCTAAGATTCTTCAGTTCTGACCGACTGGGGGGTCGGGGAATGGAAGAATTTGTATTGTGTCACAAAGGACAACCCCATCAGGAGGAGAGGTCCCTCTGCATCTAAAGACATGGGTGGCTCTTTCGAGGACAGCCAAGTCCACCTTCTGGACAGAGAGGAGCCCTGGATGGAAAGAGGGGCCAAAGCGGCCATCTTTGCCAAAATGAGCAGCCCTCCCACAAGAGGGGGGTGGAAAGGACCCCCCCCACCTCCTGTCTACAACAGGGTCCTTAGGATGGCTCCACACCCCTTTGCACCCTGATTCAGCACCAAATGACTGCAAGGAATATCAATCCTTCCATCCTCCACCACCGCTCAGTCAGAACTGAAGAAGCTTCTGGGATGAGAAGGGAAACTTTTTCAAAGGAAAAAAACCAAGCAAGTCCAGCTGCCTTTTGGAAAAGCATCTAAGGGACAACCATGGAGGATGGAGGCTCTCCATAGACCCCTGCCTCCACTTTCCTCTTTCGAAATCTTGGCAGACCCAGCCTGGACTCGTGGGGGCCTTAAAAGTCCTTAAGGGGGCATCTAGTCCACCCCTCCAATCAGAGATTCCGGTTGAGAGAGGGGGGGGAACAAAAGGAAGCCCACACTGCCATCCAGTCCTGGCATGAAGCAGCCCCCTGAACACCCCCCTAAAGCTGCAACCCTCCCCCAATGAAAATCTTCCCCTCTCACCTTCTCTGCTTCTATTTGGGGGGGGTCTGAGTTGCTCTTCCAAACTCTCCCTTTAGCGAAGGGCGCTGGGGCCCCTCCCTTTGAGATGGGCTTGTGGGGGCTACAAGGGGGTCTATTTGGGGGGGGAACAGGAAAGAGGCCTTGAAAATTGTTCAAAGAAAGCTAGCGGGGAGAAGAAAAGTTTGGGGTATCCAGGATAGGTGGGGGTTGAAGGGCAGGGAGAGCCCAGGAGTATGGGTGTAGGTATCCTTATTGTGATCCCCTCCCCATACTCCCCCCCAAAGGAAGAGAGATAGAAAGTATGGATATTAATTTCCCTGCATCCCAGAGTGTTCCTGGGGGTCTCTTCCCTTCTCTCATATTTGGAGGGGGAGGGGCAAAGAAGTCCCACTGGGATCCAAGGTTCCCTCCAGAGCGTTAGGTGGACTGTTCGACCACTTGAGTGTCTGCCTGCCTTTTTCCAGCCTGAGAAGATGGAGGAGGTCCATCAGGAAGCACTTCCCCTTCCCCTCATTTCCCCCCCCCCCCAAGGTGGATCCTGCTGGGACCAACAATTCCCCATCTCTCCTCTAGGGGGCGACATCCGGTAGCCTTTTGTGTCGTTTCCCACCCCTCCTCTGAGAAGTGTGGCTCCCTCCTCTAAGGAGCCGCTGGGAACTATGGGCCCTGGAGTCCCTGATGGGTTCTTCCTCCTCCTCCCCACAGCCCATTTCTTGATCCAGGGGAGGTCCGAGAGCCATTTCTTCAGCCCACTTTGCACAGGTGGCACAATCTGACTGCCATCTTGTGTGTTTTGACCCACCCAGTCCATCTCCTGAAAAAGGCCCTTATTTTGAACGATACTTTTATTAAGGATTATATGCACAGAAAGAAAGTTAATACAAATATCTGTGTGTGAATATATGAAAAAAGGGAATAAATCCCTTCAAAAAAGATAGTAGGTTCCCTCTTCATCCTCAACAAGCACATTCAACACCAACACTTTATTACTAAATAAGCAACCAGCTGCATCTTCATTCTACAGCTCACCCCATTTTCTCCTCTCCAAATCTTCGGTTCTCCTTACTGATCAACAAAGGGCTAGTAAAAAAAAAAATAACAAAAATTTCCGTTCTGTCATTGTTAAGTTTCTGCTTGAACTGGAAGGTGTGACTTTTGAAAAAAATGTTTCCCACATTCTTCACAACTGAAGATATTTATCTTTGCTATGGATTTTCTGATGCATTTTTAGCTGGGATTTCCAATGAAAAGTTTTCTCTCTCCACACACTTGTGAGGCCACTCCCCTGTGTGATTTTTTGGTGTGCGTGTGAAGTGCTGAAGGCTGGGCAAAACATTTCGCACACACGACATTTGTGTGATTATCCTGTGATGTGGATTCTCTGATGCTTTAAAAGAGTAACTTTCTGAGAAAAACATTCATTACACTCAGAGCATTTATAGGGCTTCTCTCCTGTATGGATTCGGCTGTGACTTCTAAGGGAAAAAGAATGAGCAAATGCTCTCCCACAGTCTAAACATTTGTAGTTTTTTTCCCCTGTGTGAATTTTCACATGATTTTTAAGGGCTGATGAGGTACGATAAAATCTTCCACAGTCGATGCATTGATATGGCTTCTCCCCTGTGTGGGTTTTATGATGGTTCCAAAGTCCTTGCTTATAAGCAAAAGATTTTCCACATTCTACGCAACTGTACGGCTTCTCTCCTGTGTGGACCGCCTGATGGTTTCCAAGGTGGTGTTTTAGGGAAAAGCATTTCCCACACTCCCCACATTTGAATGGCTTCTCTCCCGTGTGGATTTTCTCATGATTCTTAATCTCTCTTCGTGTAACAAAACTTTTCTCACACACCCCACATTCATAGGGTTTCTCCCCTTTGTGCCTCCTCTGGTGTCTCCGAAACTCAGAAGAATCCACAAATCTTCTCTCACATTCTGGGCATTCATAGGGTCTCTCTCCGGTGTGAATTCTCTGATGTTGCACCAGGCTTGACTTCCAGGTAAAACATTTCCCACATTCGAGGCACTTTTCGTTTTTCTCCCCTCGGTGTATTTTCTCATGACTCCGAAGAGATACACGCAAGGTGAAACGTTTTCCACAATCAAAGCATTTGTAAGATTTTATTCCCGCATGAATCTTCTCATGGACCCCAAGACCTGACTTCTGAGAAAAGCACTTCCCACATTCCCAACATTTAAAAGGTTTCTCCCCTGTGTGAATTCTCTCGTGGTTTCTGAGAGTGGATTTTTCACGGAAAAAAATCATGCATTCCTGACATTGATATGGTTTCTCTCCAGTGTGGATTTTCTGATGTCTAAGAAGGCATGACATTCGACCAAAGGGTAAGTCACATTCCTCACATTTATAAGGTTTTGGTCCTGGCGGGCTTCTGAGACCTTTGATTTCTTTCCCAGAGAAGGATTTCACGCTCTCCAAACCTTCACTGGATCCGCTTCCCACATGGACCTTCTGGTGGATCAAAACGAGGCACCAGAGAGGAAATAATTTCCCGCACTCAGAGTATTCATGGGGTCTTTGGTTGTTTGGAGTGCTGCTTGTGTCTGACGGGGGATCCAGGAGTTTCCCACGCTCCATCCTTTTTGGCAATTGCTGACTCGCTCTGATTTTCTACCGTCTGTTGATAGTTGACTTGCAGGTAAATCTTTGGTCACAATCTTTTATCCGGTGTTAGAAAGAAAAAGAAAGAGAGAATAATATTTCCTTTTGAGAAATCACATCTTAACCTTAGGGACTATAAAGGTCTTCCAATCCCACCCTTTGCCCAGGTCATCAATACACACGAGACAAAATCTCCAGTGGTGGAGCCTATGACTACAGTTGGGACTGGAATTTCGGTTGGTCAGTGAAGCCATCATTAGGTGAAGGGTTATGTGACCACTTCGCTCCACAACCGTAATCCCACACTCTGGTTGCAATCATAAAGTAATCTTGAGGACTCTTAAGCGGAGGAAGGCCTAGGGCAGTGATGGCGAACCTTTTTTGGTTTGCGTGCCACAAGGGGGTGTGTGCGCATTCTAGCGCACGTGCCCACACCCATTCCCTCCCCCCCACGCATGCACACAATCCCCCTGGCCCTCCGCGCATGCCCAAAAGCCTCACTGAAGCCTGGGACAGTGAAAAACAGGCAAACCGGAAGTTCGGAAAAACGGACTTCCGGTTTGTCCGTTGGGCCGTTTTTCGCACTCCGGGGCTTCAGGAAGCTTCCCTGAAGCCTCCGGAATGCGAAAAACAGCCCAACGGTAAACCGGAAGTCCGTTTTTCCGAACTTCCGGTTTGCCCGTTGGGCCATTTTTCGCACTCCGGGGCTTCAGGAAGCTTCTCTGAAGCCTCCGGAGGGCAAAACGGCCTTCCCCAAGGCCAAAAATCAGCTGCCATAGGTTCGCCATCACTGGCCTAGGGAATGGTTGTGGGGCTGCCTTGGGGGCGAGGTTGGTCCAGGAGATCAGGCAGAGGCCACCTGTTCTGACCCAGCCTTAGCAGAAACAAGAAACAGACTTGTGTCCCGAAAACCCCCTCTTTATTTATCTCCTGTGAAGTAATGGCATTCACACACCGAAAAATCCAGGCAATAGTCCTTCAAAGAGTTAAATGCAGTAACAGACCTTATCAGGCGGGAAAGCTGCAAATTAAGTTCTGGCAAGCAGTCTCTGAGGCACGAAACACAATGAGCCAAATCTTCAGAAATCCGAATTGTTGTCTCCTACAACCACCACTCCCCTTTCCTTCTATTTATTGCCCAGCCAGGGAGGGGCCGTTCAGCGTCCACGTGAGCCTTGCTTCCCGAGCTGACTCCTTGTCCGCAGTTGTTCTCCTCTCCTAACAGCTCTGACCATATGTGCATCTGGAACAGGCCCCAGCTGTTCTTCCTCCCCACTTATCTCAGCCTCCAAAGGCAGCTGCCTCTCCGGTGGCTGGGAAATGTCGGACAGCCCTGGCTCTTTCTCTGCGTCCGACGCAGAACATCCATCAGAGCCTTCCCCAGACTCCAGAACTGGCCCAGGTTCCTCCCCAACCTCCTCATCGTCCAAGTCTGCCGCCAGTTCCACCGGCAGCTGGCGGACCACACCACCACCCATGAATTGGGGGGTGATGAAGTGGGATACAAAACTGCTGCTCCTCTGGAAGCCTGAGCTTCCTCAGCTGGGCCATGAAGCTGCCACTGACCCCAGGACTGGACTTCAGCCCAGTGCCACTGCAGCCACTGAGAAAGGGGGCCTCAAGCCCCAGGACCCCGGCTTCTCCAGCCTTGTGCCATTCTCCAAACTGCATGTTCCACACGGTTTCCAAGCAAGGTGTCCCAAAGCATCATCAAAGCTTCTTCAGGAGCCCCTCAACTCGCCCATGACCTGTGGCAGGACTCACCTGGCCTCTCCTCCCACATAAGGCGACCCCAGATTCCTTACCTGCGAACTTTTGTCTGCTTAATGACCTGTGAAATTGCTTAACAACCAGAACCAGGAATGCTGGATTGCAATGTTGGAGCAAAGCAGCCAAGTCACATCTCAATGACCGCTTCACTCAACGACCAAGATTCCGGTCCCAATTGTGGTAGTAAGTCCAGGATGATTACTAAAGGAATCAGCAAAAAATGAAGGCATTGCATAAGAGAAGGAGAGAGAGTTCAGGCTAGTATAACTAAGCAACCTGTTTCTGATTCTCTTTTCTTCACTGTTTTTGCACTTATGAGCTCCACCCCACCATGACTACTTGATCCTGACTTCCTCGTGAAATATTTTGTATATTTTATAAAATACTACAAAAAGGAAAAAACATGGATCCAGGAAACTACAGACCAATCATCCTGACATCAATACCTGGGAAGATCCTGGAAAATATAATTAAACAATGGATCTGTGAAAGACTAGAAACAAGAAAAGCTATTATTAGAAGCCAACATGGGTTGGTCAAAAACAGATCATGGCAGACAGAACTTATTGCATTCTTTGACCAAGTGACAGAATTAGTGGAGCAGCAAAACTACTTGGACACAATATACTTGGACTTCAGTAAGGCATGTGACAAAGTAGACCACAGCCTACTTCTTGGTGAGATAGAAAAATGTGGGAGAGACAGCATCGCCACCAGATGGATTCATAACTGGCTGACCAACCACATTATTCTCCAAACCAAGATTTAACCAGATTTGTTTACTCACCTTTAAAGTTTCACTTTAAAAGTCTCTGGGTCACTTGTTACCCCTCTGAATCAAGGCCAGGGATGACCCTTACTCCTGACCGGTTTGATCTAGCTTGACCGATTGGCCCTTTATGCAGGAAGCTGCTTCTCCATCCAGGCCACGATTTCCAAATTCTCTATATAACAATATACTTGGACTTCAGTAAGGCATGTGACAAAGTAGACCACAGCCTACTTCTTGGGAGAGACAGCATCACCACCAGATGGATTCAAAACTGTCTGACCAACCACACTCAACGTATAGTCCTCAATGGAACTAAATTATGCCTTCACCCAGCACCTTGGATTTTTACTGCATTGCTGTTTTGTCAAATAAAGATTTTTAAAATATATGCTTATTTTTCAAACCAAGTTTCGTTGACTCACCTTTAAAGTTACAGCCAAGCGGTCTCTGGGTCACTTGTTACCCCTCTGAGTGAAGGCCAGGGATGACCCCTCACTGCCGACCGGTTTGATTATTCCTTAATTGATTGGCCCTTTGTGCAGGAAGCTGATTCTCCATCCAGGCCATGATTTCCAAATTCTCTAGAACGGAGTCCCAGCCAAGAAGGCCCCTTCTCCTCTCTGGACTTCACGGCCCCATCCTCACTGGTCTCCTGCAAAGAGAAAAGAAAAAGACTCAGTTGCTGATGGTAATGCTGAACGTAATCCATAAATGACCCGGAAGAGGAAGGAAAAAAAAGGATTATTTCATGAGGATACAAAGTAATGGGGAGAGACGTGATTCAAGAAGATCTTGATAAACCAAAATGGAAGTAACCAGCAAGATGGAGGGACCAGGGACCAATGCATAGTTGTGAGTAGGAAAACTCAAAGGTCAGATGGGGCAAAGCAGGGGTGAAATCCTCCCGGTTTGGGCGAGTAGGTAACGATTGCAGCAGCTGGTTTGGAGAACCGGGATGGCAGCGTGAAGCTCCATCCACCTGCCCCGACATCATCACTTCCTGGTTTTTTTAAAAACTTTTTAAAGCCTATTTTCCCTGCCGGTTCCCCTGAAAGAAAGAAAGAGAGAGGGGGGGCTGAGGAATTCTGGGAGTTGAAGTCCACAAGTCTTAATGTTGCAAACTTTGGAGACTCCTGCTTTAAATTGAAAAGCCTTTGGAAGCTGCTCGGAAGGAGGATTTTAATTGCAGAAGCGAAGTGACATTCTGGGTTAGCTGAACAACAAACTGGATAAAAGGAAGGATTCTTATATGGTTCTATGTTTTTGAAGTTTTGGGGTTTGTGCAATATGGGCTTTGTTTTTCTAAAACGGTTTGGGTGATTCCCATTGTGGCTAAATGACTTTCGTCCTGTGTCGGGTCTTGAGTGTGGGGCTGCTTATTCTGATTCTACTACTGTGTTTTGTTAGCTGCCAAATCTTGCCATGGGGAAATTTCAAAATATCCCATCTTGAATGGGTTTTCTAGGGATCTGTTTGCCTGCTTGTGTGAATGTGCCAAAGTCAGGCTTCCACTTTCTATACGGTCATTATCGCTATCAGGCAGGAATGTGGAATGAGTTTCAAGCAGGTTTCAGAAAGAAAGAAAGAAAGCAAGCAGGGAGGGAGGGAGGACCATAAACCTGGCTGGCACTAGACACAGCTTCAGTGGATGCTTTGAAACAGCACAGCAAAGGCTAGAAGGGACCTCTGAGGTCATCTAGTCCAACCCCCTGCTCCCTGGCAAAATGGACTGCTAAATTGGCCACACCCACCCAGTCACATGGCCACACCAACCTGAAGCCACACCCACCTGACCTCGAAGCCACGCCCACAAAATAAGCCACACCCACAGATCCGGTAGGGAAAATTTTCACATTTCACCCCTGGGACAAAGCATGTGTGAAAAGGGCTGTTGTTTTCTGCTCTTTTTGGAGGCTACAAAGCACAAAAATTCTGTTTCTGGAGCTGCCTCAAATAGGCATTTTGAAAAATATTTAAAATTATGTCAGGCAGCCTTCTAGCCATCAGCTTGTTCTATTACCTGCTTTACAAGATTAGCCTCAAAACCTCCTTAGAATTTGTGCTTTGTAAAACATCCACCAAGGAGGGGCTGCCGCATCACAGCCTCCTCAGGGCAAAAATAAATACCGTAAATAAAAGGAAAATATTGCTTTTTAGAGATTCCGAACAGCTTTTGAGACAAGACAAAGCTTTTGAGGCTAAGACAACCTGAGCTCAATTCAGTCAATTTAAATCTTCCCTTTCCCCAAAACTCTCCCCTCCCCGTTGCAACGAGGTCAGAGCGTTTTAATACCATTCTACAAATCTCAGTAAATGTATTAAAGCTCCGTTTACTCCATTTTTGCAACTGCCCTTGCGGGATATGCATGCTCAGAGACCTCGTGCTCCGACGGATCACAGGGAAACCTTCTGATAGCAACTTCGCCACAACTCATTCCTGGATCCCCCCGGGGAGCCTTGGCCGGGCGGGGAGGGGGCAGATCCAGCCCGGGGACGGAGCCCTCTTTGCGCCCCTGGAGGGAAGGGAGGGATCCGCTCCCTGCAGGCAACGCCAGAACCTGATCTCCCCGAGGAAAACCCTGCGAGACGAAGAGCGGGATCCGCAGCTCCCTTCCTCCTGGCGGGGGGAAGATCTGCTGGCAGGACGGGCGGACTGGAGGCCGGAGGGAGAGCAGCCTCACCTGCCCCGAGCGGGACCCAGAAGCCTCTCCCGAGGGAATCCAGCGCCGATCCTCCAAGGAAGAAGCGGAACACGAGGCGGGAACCGGAGATCCAGCTTGTGGGAGGGGGGAGGCGGCGGGGGGGGCTTATATCATCCCCTCGGGCTCCGCCCCTCGCCTTGCAGTCCCGCCTCTTAGGCTCCTCCTCTCCTTTCCCCTCCGCCCCTCCCCTCTAATCTCCCTTTCCAGCCAGGACCACGTGCTCCAAACCTCTGTTCCTCCGATCGGCGTCGGTGTCGAGGGTTCCTCTGCCCATGGGAAGAGTGTCCCTCTCTGCACGCTGGAAACGGGGCTGCCCCTCCTGCTCCAGGGTGCTTGTGTTAAGCTCTGCGGACGGCCCTGAAAGAGTTGCGCAAAGGCACCGCAAGAGTTGGGGGGGGGGGCTACTTGATGGTCTCGGAGGTCTGTGGTCGGTCGGTGGGTTTGCGGAGCCGGAGGGGAGGGGAGGAGGAGGCGCACCTCGAGGCCCGATCTTGACCCGCGGGAAGAGCAGCTCCGTCTCCCTTTGATTTAGGGGCACCTCTTTCCTTGTATGTTGTGCCAAGGTGGGAAATCGGAGGTGGAAACCCCGAGTAGGAGGAGCCCCGTTACCCGAGTGGATCAGGGTTTGTTTGGGATGGTGATTTGCCAGTGTTAGAACCTGGGTTATCTTTTCCAGCTGTTGTCCCCCTCGGAATGGCAGGAAACGCCCTTCTGTAAACTTGTGCTTTAATCGGGGTTTGTTCACCACGGATTAATTGGTTGGATTTGTACCAATCCACAAACAAGATAGAAAACCCCAAAACTGGGCTTTGAGCTAACCTGGAACTTTTCAAGATGTTCATGTACAAACTCTTTTTTTTTTTTTTAAAGTGCTTGGACATTTTGCCAAGAAATATCCCGGATAGGACCTGGGTGATGAGGCCAAAAGATGCCCTTTTCAGGGTTTGTTTGTTTAGGAACTCTGTTCAAAGGGCCAGGAAGTCCTAGCCATCTTCAGTCACCATTTTTCATTCTGCTAGAAGACCTGGTTGGTGATTCCAACTAACTGGATAGTAAATGTTTAATTTTACTCTCAGGAGCTTTTAATTCAGCGATCATTACGTCTTACAGTGATCTGTAATAGCCCCTGGTGCAGAGGTTACATGATTGCCGTCCATCTTGAGAATTTAAATTGAGTGGGGTGTGTGTGTCTCTGAAGACCATGAGCCTGGGTGGGTTTCCTGCAATCTCGCCCTCTTTGGGTGGGTCATCTCCCAATCCCCACAGCCCCCGGGACAGGAATGAGTGGTTTTGGGGAGCAGCCCAGATCTCTTGCTTGTTCTCATAGGGACAATACAAGCACAGGGTAGTCCTCGACTTACAACAAGTCCATTTAGTGACCTTTCAAGGTTACGACTGCCCCTGAAACTAGTGACTTATGACCGTTTATCACACTTATGACCATTTCAGCACCCTCATAGAGATGTGATTTACATTCAGATGCTTAATGTTTCTATTTATGACGGTTGCAGTGTCCCGGGGTTATGTGATCACATTTTGTGACCTTCTGACAAGCAAAATCAATGGGAAAGCCAGAATCACTTAACAACCGTGTTACTACCCCACCTCATCTCTGGCCAAAGAGCCCCATTGTTGTCTCAGTGCATGGAGATCTCCTAGGAGCATTAAGCCTTGGCTTATAAAACAGCCTTCATCCTCGATCTCAGTATCTAACCCTCATGGAGGAGGGTGGGAAAGGGCTTTGATGGCTCTTAATAAAGGCAGCTTCTCTGATGGACATCTTGCCTGTGTTTCATCTCTTATACGGTTGGAACCAAACTCTAAGGTGCATTTCAAAGTGCTGGTGAGTCCCAGCAATCTACAGCTGCCTTTTTTGGTAGCTGCTAGAAGACTTTGTTGTTCCTTCTTAACTGGATTATATTTTAACCTGTGGGAGTTTTTAATTCAGATATCTTCAGGTCTTAGACTGGTCTATAATAGCCACTGGTATACTGCTTGTGTGACCCTCCATTATGAGCACTTTAAACTAACACACTAGCCTGACATTAACTGAATTTTGGGATGCCTGAAATTCAACCTGTTATCAATTAACTATTCACACCAAACTGATTACATAATTCGAAGTCGCACTTCCTGTGACCTATATGTTCTAAGTAAGATGATGTCCAAAATAATCATGAGTGTGTCAGGCACATGTAGGTAGCCACCAATGATCTGCCTTTAGGAGCAGGGATCCATCCAAATCTCCAGGACATTTTCCCTAAAGTTCATCTGAAATCTACTTCTTTCAATTCAACCCTGGAAATCAGAAGTGTTCAGCTAGAGAAGATGGAGTCAAAAGAAAGATGGCGGCTGTTTTAAAGGGCAACACATATAAAGTTAAAAAGCAGCAGGATTTTAACTGCAAAGCATGGCAGAATCTGACGGCCATCTTGACTTTTTTGAACTCCCAGCCCATGTCCTGAAAACAGTCGTCTTGATTATTGAACAATAATTTTATTAAGGATTGTATATAAAGATCAAACAAAGAAACTTAATACAAATATGTGTGCGTGAATATATGAAAAAGACAAGATGGGAAAAAAAAATACACCCCTTCAAAAAAGATAATAGGAAAAATAAACTTTCCTTCTTCATCCTCAACCAGCAGTTTGAACATCAACACTAACATATAATTTATGTATCTCTAAATAAACAACCAGATGCATCTTCATTCAAGCCTCACCCCATTTTTCTCCTCTCTGAATCTTCAGTTCTCCTCATTGATCAACAAAGCTCTAGTAAGAATTAACAAAAACACCTGCGTGCCTTGATTTATGACTGGAAATCCATTCCCAGTTATGGACATAACTCGAGGACTATCTGTACTCTGCAAAACATTATATATACTCCCCAAACACTTGTTAAGTCTTTTGGGTAATCATGCTGGTAAGTTACCAATGCAGCTTTGTGAGAAAAACATCCTCACACTCCCAGCACCAAGCAATTGTAGGATTTCCCTTCTGTCACTGTGTGAAATTGCTGATGAATGGTAAGGTGTGACTTTTGAAAAAAATGTTTCCCGCCTTGTTCACAACTGGAGAGATTTATCTCTGCTATGGACTTTCTGGTACATTTTTAGTTCTGATTTACAGTGAAAAGGTTTCCCACACTCTGCACACTTGTGAGGCCAGTCTCCTGTGTGATTTCGGGTGTGCCTGCGAAGTGCTGAAGGTTGGGCAAAACATTTTCCACATTCCAGACATTTTCCCCCCCAATGTGGATTCGTTGATGCATCACAAGAGAATCTTTCCGTGAAAAACATTTATCGCACTCTGAGCATTTGTGGGGTTTCTCTCCTGTATGGATTCGGCTGTGAACTCTAAGGGAAGAAGAATGAGCAAATGCTCTCCCACAGTCCAAACATTTGTAGTTTTTTTCCCCTGTGTGAATTTTCACATGACTTCTAAGGGCTGATATCGAACTATAAAAGCTTCCACATTCATTGCATTGATATGGCTTCTCCCCTGTGTGGATTTTATGATGTGTCGAAAGGCTTTCCTTATAAGCAAAAGATTTTCCACATTCTACGCATCTGTATAGCTTCTCTCCTGTGTGGGCCCTCTGATGCCTTCTAAGATGGTGTTTTTGGGAAAAGCATTTCCCACACTCCACACACTTGAATGGCTTCTCCCCTGTGTGGCTTCTCTCATGAACCTGGATCTCTCCTTGTGTAAGAAAATGTTTCCCACACTCCCCACATTGATAGGGTTTCTCTCCTTTGTGCCTCTTCTGGTGTCTCTTAAGTTCACCAGAATGCATAAATCGGATCTCACATTCTGGGCATTTATAGGGTCTCTCTCCAGTGTGGAGTTTCTGATGTCGCACCAGGTTTGATTTCTGGGAAAAACATTTCCCACATTCGAGGCACTTTTCGTTTTTCTCCCCTGTGTGTGTTTTCCAATGATTCTGAAGAGATGAACTCCGGGTGAAACAGTTTCCACACTCAAAGCATTTGTAAGACTTTATTCCTGCATGAATCTTCTTATGAGACCAAAGACCTGACTTCTGAGAAAGGCTCTTCCCACATTCCCAACACTTGTAAGGTTTCTCCACTGTGTGAATCATCTCGTGGATTCGGAGTTGGGCTTTTTCACGGAAAAAATTCTCACATTCCAGACATTGATAAAGTTTCTCTCTAGTGTGGATTTTCTGATGTCTAAGAAGGTATGACATTCGACCAAAGCATAAGTCACATTCAACACATTTATAGGGTTTTAAACTGGGGGGGCTTCTGAGACCTTTGGCATCTTTTCCGGAGAACTTTTCACTCTCCAAACCTTGACTGGATCCCCTTCCCACATGGACCTTCCTGTGGGTCAAAAGGAGGGACCTGCGATCAAAGGATTTCCCACACTCTGAGCATTCATGGGTTCTTCCGTGGTTTTTCAAAGTGCTGCTTGTGTCTGACGGGGCATCCAAGAGTTTCCCAGGCTCCATCCTTTCTGGTGACTCCTGCCTTCTGCTGATTTTCTAATATCTGTTGATAGTTGACTTGCGGGTAAATCTTTGGTCACAATCTCTTACCCACTGTTAGAAGGAAAAGGAAGCAGAGAAGAGTATTTCATTTTCATAAATCTCTGGTAGGCAAATTCTTCTGTTGTTGTAGTTGTTAACTGATTTTGTGGATTGTTAAGTGGAGGGAGGCCCAGCCTTCATCAAATATCCATTAAACAAATTACGCCATCACTCAGCGCCTTGGCAGCGAAACCCAATTTCATCACATTGCTATTTTGTCAAATAAAGATATAAAAACAAATCCTTATTCTCCAACCCAAGAATTTAACCAAGATTTGTTTACTCACCTTTAAAGTTACAGCTAAGAGATCTCTGGATCACTTGTTCCCCGCTCTGAGTCAAGGATAGAAATGACCCTCACCGCTGACCGGTTTGATTTCTCCTTAATCGATTGGTCCTTTGTGGAGGAAGCTGCTTCTCCAACTGGGTCACGATTTCCAAATTCTCTAGGACGGAGTCCCGGTCAAAGGTTGATGGGTTCTGATCCAAGAAGGCCCCTTTCTCCTCTCTGGAGTTCATGGCCACATCCTCACTGGTCCCCTGCAAAGAAAAATGAAAAAGGCTCAGATGCTGACAGTAATGACCTGGAAGAGGGAGGAGAAAATGGAATTATTTCTTAATGGTACAAATAATGTGATAGAATCATGATTCAAGAACATCTGATGAGCCAAAATGGAGAGAAACCAGCAAGATGGAGTCCAACCGGGACCATTGCATAGTTGTGAGTAGGAAATCTCAGAGGAAGATGAAAGAGATCAGATGGGGAAGAGAATGAGTAAAAAGGGTTGCTCTTTCCCGCTCTTTTTGGAGGCTGCAAGGCCACTAAGATTCCAGGCTTCCTGGGACCCAATGCTACTTTGGACGCATTTGAAAATCACGTAAGGCAACCTTCCGGCCATCAGCTTGTTCTAGGAGCAGCTCACAAGACCAGCCTCAAAACTTCCTTAGAGTTTGTGCTTTCTAAAACATCCACCAAGGAGCGGCTGCCACATCACAGCCTCTTTTAGGCAAAACAAAGAAAAAGAAAGTTTAGAAATTCTACCCAGCTTTTTAAAGAAGAAGCAAAGTAAACATTAGCATACAAACGAAGTGTCTTATTTTTAGCCTTTTTCATCGAGCTCAAACAAAGAGGAACTTTTGGGGTTAAGAAAACATGAACTCAATTCAGTTAATTTAAACCTTTTCTTTCCCCCAAAACCTCCCCTCCCCATTGCAATGAGGTCAATCTGTGTTAAAAACCACATTACAAATCTCAATACATGTTTTAAAGCTCCTTTTACTCCATTTTTTTCAACTGCACTTGCGGGATATGCATGCTCAGAGAACTCTTCCTCTGACGGACCTCAGAGAGACCTTTTGAAAACAACCTCCCCTTGCCTGGTAAATCTCTCTTGGCAGGAAGGGCGGCCTGGATGCCGGAGGGAAAGCATCTCTTCTGTTGTTCATTATCTCTTATCTTTTCCTCCTTGGTTCTTGTCCTATTATAAGGTGAAAAGGAAGTTCTGACTGTAGTCCCCAACTTATGACTACAATTGGGACTGGAATCTCGGTCATTCAGTGAAGCAGTGGGTAGATGAGGGATCAGGTCTCGACAAGCATAATCCCAAACTCCTTTTTGCGGATATTAAGTGATCTGATGGGTTCTTAAGTGCAGGAAGGCCCAGCCAAGGGATGGGGGGGGGGTTTCTCTGGGGTGGGGGAAGTCCTGAAAAAATGGAACAACCCAACCCCCAATGAGTTGCGGGTGCTGAAATAGGATGCAAAGCTACAGCCAATCCTGGAAGCCCGAGTCGCCCCAGTCCAGCCATGCAAAGAGCCCTGATTGACAGCAATGCTGGGGCTGGGCCTAAAGTGGAGGCCCTCACCACTTTCAGCCAGCTGCCACTGACCCCAGGACAGTGGGGTCTCGACAAGCAGTGTCCCCACTGCCAGTGTGAAATGAGGCCTTAATGCCCAGACCTTTGCAGTCTTGTGCCATTCTCCAAGCTGCATGTTCCATATTGTTTCCAAGCAACGTGTCCCAAAGCATCTCCAAAGCATCTTCAGGACCCCCTCAAATGGCCCATGACCTGTGCCAGGACTCACATGGCCCCTCCTCCCACATAAGGCGACCCCAGATTGCTTACCTGGGATTTTGTCTGTTTAATGACCCGAGAAACTACTTAACAGCCTGACATCAATACCTGGGGAGATCCTGGAAAAGATAATCAAGCAAGGGATCTGTCTAGAAAGTCTAGAAACAAGCAAAGCTATTACTAGAAGCCAACACGGGATGGTAAAAAACAGATCATGGCAGAGAAATCTTATTGCATCCTTTGACCAAGTGACTGAATTAATGGAATTGGGAAATTCAGTGGACACAATATACTTGGATTTCGGGAAGGCATGTGACAAAGTAGACCCCAGCCTATTTCTTTGCAAGATAGAAAAAAATGCGGGATACACAGGATCACCATCAGACAGATTCACAACCGGCTGACCAATAGCACTCAATGTGTAGACCTCAATGGAACTATATTTTACCTTCATCCAGCACCTTTGGAGCAAAAGCCAATTTTTCTACATTGCTCATTTGTCCACTAAAGATTAAAAAATGCTTATTTTCCAAACCAAGATTTAACCAAGATTTGTTTACTCACTTTTAAATTTGCAGTTAAGAGGCCTCTGGGTCACCTGTTACCCCTCTGGGTCAAGGCCAGGTATGACCCTCACCAATGACCGGTTTGACTTCTCCTTATCTGATTGGCCCTTTGTGCAGGAAGCTGCTTCTCCAACTGGCCCAAGATTTCCAAAATCTGTAGGATGGAATCCCAGCCAAAGGTTGGTAGTCCGCGATCCAAGAAGGCCCCTTTCTCCTCTCTGGAGTTCAAGGCCACATCCTCACAGGTCCCCTGCAAAGAAAAATGAAAAAGGCTCAGAGGCTGACAGTAATATTGAAGATAATCTATAAATGACCTGGAAGAGGGAGGAGAAAATGGAATTAATTGTTTATGATACAAATAATGGAGATAGAATGGCAAATTCAAGATGATCTTGATAAGCCAAAATGGAAGAAACCAGCAAGATGGAAGCCCAAGAGGGACCAATTGCATAGTTGTGAGTAGAGAAACTCAAAGGAAGGTGAGAGAGATCAGATGGGGAAGAGCATGAGTGAAAAGGGCTGCTCTTTCCGGCTCTTTTTGGAGGCTACAAAGGCACAAAGATTCCAGGCTTCCTGGGACCTAGAGCTACCTTGCATAGGCATTTTGGGAAATATTTACACTTATGAAAGGCAGCCTTCCGGCCATCAGCTTGTTCTGTTTCCTGCTTTACAAGACCAGCCTCAAAACTTCTTTAGAATTTGTGCTTTGTAAAACATCCACCAAGAAGGGGCTTGACACTTCATAGCCCCTTCAGGGAAGAACCAGGAAAATACTGATTTTTACTGATTCTACCCAACTTTTAAAATCAGAAGCAAATTAACCCTCAGCAAAAAAGCAAAGGATTTCATTGTTCACCTTTTCTATTGAGAAGAAAGAAAGAGGAATTCAAGATGAGCTCAATTCAATTTGAACTTCTTCTTTTTCCTCCCAAACCGTCCCCCTCCGCACTGCAATGAGGTTAGTCTCAACAAATGTTTTAAAGCTCCATGTTTCCATCTGCACTTGCTGGATATTACAGTAGCAGTAGCAGTAGTAGCAGTAGCAGTTAGACTTATATACCGCTTCATAGTGCTTTACAGCCCTCTCTAAGCGGTTTACAGAGTCAGCATATTGCCCCCAACAATCTGGGTCCTCATTTTACCCACCTCAGAAGGATGGAAGGCTGAGTCAACCTTGAGCCGGTGAGATTTGAACCGCTGAACTGCAGCTAGCAGTCAGCTGAAGTAGCCTGCAGTGCTGCACTCTAACCACTGCGCCATATGCATGCTCAGAGGTCTCGTGCTCTGACGGACCACAGAGAGACCTTCTGAAAGCAACCTCCCCAAAGCTCCTTCCCGGATCCACCCGGAGCCCCCCGGGGAGCTTTGGCCCGGCGAGGAGGGGGCAGATCCAGCCCCCCGGGGACGGAGCCCCCTTTGCCCCCCTGGAGGGAAGGGAGGGATCCGCTCCCTGCAGGCAACGCCAGAGCCGGATCTCCCCGAGGAAAACCGTGCAAACCGAAGAGCGGGATCCGCAGCTCCCTTCCTCCTGGCGGGGAGAAGATCTCCAGGCGGGAGGGAGAGCAGCCCCACCTGACACGAGCGGGACACAGAAGCCTCTCCCGAGGGATCCAGCGCCAACCCTCGCCGGGCGAAGCGGGACACGCGGAGCGAAGTGGAGATCCAGCCAGTGGGAGGGGCGAGGTGGGGGCGGGGCTTTTGCTGCCCTCTCGGGCTCCGCCTTCGCCTTGCAGCCACGCCCCTTAGCAGCCCCCTCCCTCCCTTTCTGTCTTCCCAGCCAGAACCACGTGCTCTGAAGCCTCCTCGTCCGGGGTGCCTCTGGCCATGCGAAGAGCGCCCTGCTGTGCCCGGGCGGGGCAGCCTCCTGCTCCAGCCTCTGGGCGGGAACTGAAGCCCCGCCATGGCCGCCAAAGAGTCGCGGAGGGAACGGCGGGGATCGCGGCGTCTGCCGAGGCTGGAGAACAGGGCCGGGAGGGGATGCGGAGGAGCCCGAGGAAGAGCCGCTCCCGGGGGTGGGGGAAGGCAGGGTCCGCCCCGGACGGTCCGGGCTCCCCTCCGCGGCTGAGACGGGACGGGGAGAGAGAAGCGGGGATGAGTCCTCGGTGCAGCCGCGGTTGGGGGAGCGTCAGGGGGAGGATCGGGAACAAGCCCCCAACGGATCCCTTCTGGTGGATCCAAAGACCCTGGAAGGGCAGCTGGGCAGGTTTTCAGGAGGGAGAGTGTGGAGCTGGCCAAGAGTCTCTTCCCGGTGGCCTTCCTGGATAAGGGGTGTGTTTGTGTGTTTGTGTAAAGAGAATCGGAGTCTGCCAGGAGCCCCACAACTCCTTTACCCCCCCTCCCCTCCAGCCCTCTTTGTATTCCTAGTCTATGGATCAATCCAAGGAGTAGTCCTTAATGGTACTACATCCACATGGAGAGAAGTAAGCAGTGGGGTACCACAAGGCTCCGTCTTGGGCCCAGAAGTCTTCATTAATGACTTAGATGAGGGGATACAAGGGGAACTCATCAGATTTATAGATGGACACTAAGCTGGGAGGAATAGCCAACACCCCAGAAGACAAGCTCAGGATCCGAAAAGAGCTTGACAAACTTGAACAATGGGCCCTATCCAAAAAAAATAAACTTTAATGTGGAGAAAAGCAAACTTTTACATTTAGGCAGGAAAAACCAACGGTATAAGTACAGATTAGGTGAGACCTGGCTCAAAAACAGTAACTGTGAGAGGGACCTTGGAGTCCTAGTGGAGGATCACTTGAATATGAGCCAGCAAGTGTGCAGCCACCGCCAAAAAAGCTAATACAATCCTGGGTTGTATAAACAGAATCAAGATCACGTGAAGTATTGGTACCGCTTTATAAAATCCTAGTAAGACCACACCTGGAATACTGCAACAGATTTTGGTCACCATACTACAAAAAGGATGTTGAGACTTTGGAAAAAGTTCAGAGAAGAGCAACTAAGATGATCAAAGGCCTGGAGACTAAAACATATGAAGAACGGCTGCAGGATTTGGGCTTGGCTAGTCTAAAGAAAAAAGGATTAGGGGTGACATGATAGTATTCCAGTATTTGAGAGGCTGCCACAAATAAAAGGGGGTCAAATTATTCTCCAAAGCACCTGAGGGCAGAACAAGACACAATGGATGGAAACTAATCAAGGAGAGAAGAAACCTGGAACTAATGAGATA
>QLTV01000210.1:96209-121263 GCA_003457575.1 Thermophis baileyi
TATCAATCACCAAGAATGCAACACACACAAACTTCAAACACAGTGTTGTTTACTATTGGAGATCTACTAATCAGCTTCTTAGTAGCCGTGTTCCATAAACAAACATTTAAAACAGTCTCCCCCCCCCCCAACACTGGCTGTTAATTGAACTTCATTAACAGCCAGCAAGAGTTCCAGAGATAATTGTCTCAATTGAAGAAACAAGATTGCAGATAAGCACAGTGCTTACAGTAGTTGGCAAAACTCCCAGAAATAAATGTGCAGGACAGTTCACGAGCTAGAACAAGGCCGAACAGACTGGACTGGATGCAAAACACAATGATGAATCACGAACGTTGTTTTTTGCAATGTGAGTGCGTGTGGTCATGACTTAAATAGGCTAAGGGCGTGGCCAAGTAGCCCAAAGCCCTACTCTTGAGGAGACCTCCTCCTGAGTAGCCACTCTTGCCTCTTGACAGCTCTGCGTGCCCGTGCATTCAGAATAGGCTCCTCCTCTTCTTCCTCATCAGTGATGGGAGCCTCTGGAGGTTCTGAAGGCCCTGGCTGCGTCTCTGCCTCTGGCACCGAGTCCACACCAACCTCCTCACTGAACGACTCGGGTACCAGCTGCACAGGCTGCCGGTGCATCACCACCACAGCCTCTTCGCTGTCAGAGTCCGCAACCAGCTGCATGGGTCTCCGGCGGGCCACAACAGAAATTTTGGGCTTAGACAACTTAGAACTACGCCACCTTCAATCTGACCTAAGTGTAGCACATAAAATTATCTGCTACAATGTCCTGTCAATGACTACTTCAGCTTCAACCGCAACAATACCCGAACACACAATAGATACAAACTTAATGTAAACCGCTCCAAACTTGATTGCAAAAAATACGACTTCAGCAACAGAGTGGTCAATGCCTGGAATACATTACCTGACTCTGTAGTTTCTTCCCCAACCCCCAAAACTTTAACCTTAGACTGTCTACAATCAACCTCACCCCATTCCTAAGAGGTCTGTAAGGAGTGTGCATAAGCGCACCAACGTGCCTACCGTCCCTGTCCTTCTTTTTTTTAAAAGTCTGTTTATTGAATCTTAACATTAAAAACATATATACATTCGTATTCTTCAATCCTAAGACATCGAGCCGAGGTGGCGCAGTGGTTAGAGTGCAGCACTGCAGGCTACTTCAGCTGACTGCTAGCTGCAGTTCGGCAGTTCAAATCTCACTGGCTCAAGGTTAACTCAGCCTTCCATCCTTCTGAGGTGGGTAAAATGAGGACCCAGATTGTTGGGGGCAATATGCTAACTCTGTAAACCGCTTAGAGAGGGCTGTAAAAGCACTATGAAGCGGTATATAAGTCTAAGTGCTATCTAAGTGCTATCGACATCTATTTGGTTATTTACATACGTTATTCCATCTCATTTAAATTAGTGTGTGATATTCATACTTACATCTACATGTACAAATAATATACATCTACTTATTTTTCCTATTTTCCAACCAGACATACAGTTTTTCCCACACCATATAATATTCTTTTTCCTCACGATCTTGCAACTCTAGAGTCAATTTTACCATTTCTGCACAATCCATTATTTTCTTTATTATCATGTTTTCTGGGGAGCTATTTTCCAATTTCCATGTTTGAGCGAAAGCTATTCTGGCTGCTGTCAAAATATGGATTATAAGATATTTCTCTGGCCCATGAGCCTCTGAGAATCCCTAGTAGATACATCTCTGGTTTAAATTTGATTTGTGAGTTTGTTATTTCTTGTAGCCATACTCTTATTTTGCTACAGTATTTCTTTGCCTCTGGGCAAGACCACCACATATGATAGTAGGTGCCTTGTTCTTGATTACACTTCCAGCATCTTGCGCTCAAATTTGGATATATTTTGGCTAGTCTAGCCGGTGCTAAATGCCAACGGTAGTACATTTTATACAAGTTTTCCTTGTACGAGGCCGACATAGTTAATTTGTAATTTTTGGTCCATAATTTTTCCCAGTCTTCCAATTGGATGTTGTATCCAAAATTCCTCGCCTATGCTATCATGTTGACTTTTACAACCTCCTCTTCCCTGTCAATTTGCAAAAAATAATTATACGTTTTAGATATAAATTTGTCTTCGGGCCCTAGGAGGATTTTATCTATCGGCTTCCGCTCCCTGTCAATACCAAATTCTTCCATGTCTTTTTAAAATCTTGTTTGTAGTTGTAAATACAGCCACCAATCAATACTTATTCCTTCATCCCTTAATTCCTGGTTTGTCTTTAATTTACCATGGTTGTCTAATAATTGTTCATAACTTCTCATTTTGCTATTTGGGTAAAGCATGGCCTCCATCGTGGATAACCATCCTGGTATCTTAATGTAATGTTTTATCTTAACTTTCCTCCAGACTTGTAATAGTGCACCCCTAATTGAATGACTTTGGAAATATGAATGTTTTGTTGTTGTTTTTCTCCCATAGATAAGCGTGCCATCCTTCTTGTAGATCATGGCCTTCTAATGTTAGTGTTCTCCTATTGTTTAAGACTATCCACATTTTTATCCACATTAAAAGTGCAGACTGATGATATAGCTCCCAATCCGGGAGTCCGAAGCCACCCCTAATTCGGCTATCTTGTAATAATTTAAGTTTTATTCTTGGTTTTTTCCCTGCCCATACAAATTTAGTTACTATTTTATTTAATTCCCCAAAAAGTTTTTTATCTGGTTTTATAGGTACTGTTTGGAACAGGTATAGCCATCTTGGAAGTATATTCATTTTTATATTTTTCCAGTTAGCGACAATTGTAATTTCCCCCATCTTTCTAGATCCTGTTTTGTTTTTTGAAGTAGTTTAGTATAATTATCTTCCTTAAGTGTTGAGCATCTTGCAGTAAGCCAAATTCCTAGGTATTTAATTTTTTTGGTTATTTGCAATTCTGTTTTCTCGGCCAATTCTTTTTCCTGATTTCTTGTAAGATTTTTAGTTAGTATTTTAGTTTTATCCTTGTTAATTTTAAGTCCTGCCACCTTTCCAAATTCTTCTATCTCTTTCAGTAATTTTATTCCTGATTCCATTGGGTCCTCCAAAAAGAATACCAGGTCATCTGCGAATGCCTGGGTTTTATATTCCTCCTTTTTTATCCTGGTTCCTCTTATATCTTCATTCTGTCTAATCTGGTTTAATAATACCTCAATTGAGAGTATAAAAATTATGGGTGACAACGGGCATTCTTGTCTTACTCCTTTGGAGATGTTAAAATTTTCCGTGAAATCCCCGTTCACCATCACTCTAGCATTTTGTTTCGAATATATTGTCGCGATCATTCTTTCAAATTTGGGGCTGAATTTCATAACTCTTATTTGTTGTATGAAGAATTCCCAATTTAAATTGTCAAAGGCCTTCTGTGCGTCTAAAAAAATTAAGGCTGCCTGCTTCTCTCCATGTTTCTCATAGTATTCCAGTATGTTTAGAACTGTCCTGGTATTATTCCTGATTTGTCTGTGGGGTAAAAATCCGTTTTGGTCTACATGAATAATTTTGTTCAGTATTTTTTTCATCCTTTCTGCCATGATTGTCATAAATATTTTGTAGTCGGCATCTAACAACGAAATAGGTCTATAGTTTTTAATTTATTTAATGTTGGTGTCTTCTTTGTGTATTAAAGTAATATAAGCTTCGGCCCAAGATTCTGGAAGTTTCGCCTGGAGTAGTGTCTTGTTACAAACTTCTAACAGTAAAGGTCCTACTATTTCATATGTTGCCTTGTAATATTCTCCTGGGATTCCATCTGGACCTGGTGACTTATTGCCTTTTTGTTTCATTACTGCCTGTTTCAACTCTATTTGGGTTATTTCTCTATTTAACATTTCCCTACTATCCTCATCTATCTGGCCTATGTCCTTTCTTTCCCAAAAATATTCAATTTCCTCCTTCTTTATTTTATCTTCCTCATATAATTCCTTGAAATAATCTCGTATAATCTTCTTTTTCTTTTCTATCTGGTGTTGGAGTTCCCAGTCTTTGTTCTCTAATTGATGTATCAATTTTTTCTCTTTTTCTTTTTTCAGTCTGTAAGCTAACCATCTACCAGGTTTATTTGTGTTTTCAAAAAAACTTTGCCTTGCTAACCTTATCTTTCTAGCGTTCTCTTCTTGCTCCAGCAAGTTTAATTTATGTTTTAATGTTTTATTTTTCTCTTTTATTTTTTTGTTTTTTGGATCCTTTTGTAATGCCTTTTCCAATTGTTTCAAATTATCCTGTAATGTTTTTTGATTTTTCCATCTTTCTTTGTTTCTCTGGGCCAGGTATGCAATTGTTATTCCCCTTAAATATGCTTTTGCTGTATCCCATGTCCCTGTCCTAATGTCCCCATGTATTTGTAACCATCTCATGTATTCATAACCATGTTTATACATTTTATGTATTCACAATCATGTTTATACTTTTTCTGTAATCATATACTGTATACGCATGACAAAATAAATAAATAAAAAACCAAAAAGTATAAACGTACGACCGGGAATCTATTCCTAATTGCAATCGTAAGGACCAGCTGTGCTCTGCTAAACCTAATCTACACTCCCCAACACTTGTAACTCTTTTCTATTGTGTAAATGTCTCTGGTAAGTTACTAGTGCTGCTGCTTTGTGAGCCAAACCTTCTAACACTCCCAAGATTTATGCACTTTTCCTTGATTATGTACTCCTTGATTGAATTTAAGGTTATGTGACTAGAAAAAGTATTTTCCCCAAACCAAACAAAATTGTAGGATTTCTCTTCTGTCACGGTGTGAAGTTTCTGGTGAAGGGTAATATGTGACTTTTGGAAAAAATGTTTCCCTCATTTTTCACGACCGAAGAGGTTTATCTCTGCTATGGAGTTTCTGATGCATTATTAGCTGTGATTTGCAATGAAAAGTTTTCCCACACTTTGCACACTTCTAAGGCCACCCTCCTGTGTGATTTCTGGTATGGCTGCAAAGTGTTGAGGGTTGGGCAAAACACTCCATACATTTATGTGGTTTTCTTTCCCAGTGTGGTTTCTCTGATGCCTCAAAACATTTATCGCATTCTGAGCATTTATGGGGTTTCTCCCCTGCATGGATTCGGCTGTGACTTCTAAGGTTAAATGACTGAGCAAATGCTCTCCCACAGTCTAAACATTTGTAATTTATCCCCTGTGTGAATTTTCTCATGACTTCTAAGGTATGATGTGATACAATAAAATCTTCCACACTCATTGCATTGATATGGCTTCTCCTCTGTGTGGGTTTTATGATGTCTCCAAAGTCTGTCCTTATAAGCAAAATATTTTCCACATTCTATGCAGCTGTATGGCTTTTCTCCTGTGTGGAGCCTCTGATGCCTTCCAAGGTGGTGTTTTTGGGAAAAGCATTTCCCACACTCCCCACATTTCTATGGCTTCTCCCCTGTGTGGCTTCTCTCATGAACCTGGATCTCTCCTCGTGTAACAAACCTTTTCCCACACTCCCCACATTGATAGGGGTCTCCGAAGCTCAGAAGAACTCATAAATTGTTTCTCACATTCTGGGCATTCATAGGGTCTCTCTTCCGGTGTGAAGTCTCTGATGTTGCACTAGGTTTGATTTCCGGGAAAAACATTTTCCACACTCAAGACACTTTTCATTTTTCTCCCCTTGGTGTGTTTTCCAATGACTCCGAAGAGATGAACTCCGGGTGAAACATTTTCCACACTCAAAGCATTTGTAAGATTTTATTCCTGCATGAATCTTCTCATGTATCCAAAGACCTGAGAAAAGCTCTTCCCACATTCCCGACACTTGTAAGGTTTGTCCCCCGTGTGAATTCTCTCGTGGATTCTGAGATAATCTTTTTCACGGAAAAATTTCCCACATTCCAGACATTGATAAGGTTTCTCCACAGTGTGGATTTTCTGATGTCTCAAAAGGTTTGACTTTCGACCAAAGCATAAGTGACATTCTCTACATTTATAGGAGTTTTGGCGGTGGCGGCTTCTGAGATCTTTGATGTCTGTTCCAGGGAAGGATTTCTCACCCTCCAAACCTTGACTGGATCTGCTTCCCACATGGTCCTTCCTGTGGGTGAAAAGGAGGGACCTGAGAGTAAAGGATTTCCCACACTCTGAGCATTCGTGGGTTCTTCGGTGGTTTTTCATAGTGCTGCTTGTGTCTGACAGGGGATCCAAGAGTTTCCCAGGCTCCATGTTTTCTGGCAGCTGCTGCCTTGGGCTGAATTTCTATTGATAGTTGACTTGCAAATCTTTGGTCACAATTGTTTTCCTGCTGGTGGAACAAAAAGAAGATGACAATAGCATTTCCTTTTGAGAATGATAGAGAATCGTAAAATCTTAGCCTTGAAAGGTCTTCTAGTCCAACCCCCCACAATACGGCCTAGACCAGTGGCTCTCAACCCTTTCTTCACTATGGATCCCCTTTAAAAATCTTTTGTGGCCATGGACTGTGGCCATAGACTTCCAAGACCCAACTCAAGATTTAAATCATAACATTTCTTCAAGCCTTCGTGGACCTCTTGAGACGACATCACGTCCCCCGAGGAATCCACGGACCACAGTTTGAGAACCACTGCCCTAGACAAAATCTCCAGTGATGGGGCCTCCACATCTCTGGGAGGAAAACTCTTCTGTGGTTGTAGTTGTTAAGTGATTTTTTAGGTTGTTAAGTGGAGGGAGACCCAGGGAAGAACTGCAGGGGTGTCTCAAGGGGGTAGAGGAGACCCTGGAGGCCCAGCACAGGCCATGCATGAATTAGGAGAGCTGCAGTTGCCCCTGGAAGCCTCTAGCCCCAGCTGGGCTCTGCAATGGGGCAGAAATGCCAGGGCGGTGCCTTAAGTGGAGGCTGGGGGCCTTCAGCCATTTCGGCCATCTGCCACTGACCCCAGGACTGGACTTCAGCCAGTGTCACTGCTGCCACCAAGAAATGCAGCCTTAATCCCCTGACCGGGTGGCCTTTACAGCCTTGCACCATTCTCCAAGCCGCGTCTTCCATACCGTTTCTAAGTAATGTGGACCAAAGAGCAATCACACTTAGACTTATATACCTCTTCACAGTCCTCTCAGCGGTTTACAGAGTCAGCATATTGCCCCCAACAATTTGGGTCCTCATTTTACCCACCTTGGAAGGATGAGTCCACCTTGAGCCTGGTGAGATTCGAACTGCCAAATTGCAGGCAGCCGGCAGGCAGCAGAAGTAGCCTGCAGTATTGCACTCTAACCACTGCACCACCACGCCAAAGCATCTCAGAGCTTTTCCAGGAACCCCTTAAGTCAAACACAGACTCTGCTGGGACTCTGATGGTCTCCCCTGACCCCCCCCCCCCCGAGACCTGTGCTTCTTACCTGGAATTTAGTCCACTTAATGAACAGTGAAATCACTTAACAACCGCAACAGTAAGTGCAGAATTACACTAATTGAGCAAAGACATCTTGTGATATTTCACCTAATGACCACTTTGATAAACAAGACAGATTCCAATCCCAGTCGTAGTCATAAGTTGAGGACCCACCTGGAGGTGAGTCCCCAGTAAGCCTCTTTCGGCTTCAAGGGTGCATCCACCCAGCCATCAAATTGTCAAATTAAGATTAAAATAATTAACATGCTTATTCTCCAAATCAAAATTTAAACAAGATTTCCTCACTCACCTTTAAATTTACAATTAACAGTTGTTACCCCTCTGAGTCAAGGCCTCAGGAGCTGCGTGTGTGTGTGCCTTGTGCGCCACGCGTGCGCACCACGCACGCATGCACAGTGCTAAAAACCAAGCTTCTGCGCATGCCAGGAAGCAAAAAACAGCTTCTGCGCATGCACAGAAGCAAAAAACAAAATAAGAGAGCCGGTTCGGGGGCATGTCCAGCTGGCAATTGCTGCCGGTTCGGCGAGCGGGGAGAAATTCCCGCTACCGGTTCTATAGAACTGGTCTGAACCGGCAGGAACCCACCTCTGTTCCCCTTGCGTGGTAAATCTCTCTTGGCAGGAATGGCGGCCTGGATGCCGGAGGGAAAGCAGTCCCACCTGTCTCAAGCGGGACCCAGAAGCCTCTCCTGAGGGATCCAGCACCAATCCTCGCCGGGCAAAGTGGGACACGAGGAGCGAAGTGGAGAACCAGCTAGAGGGAGGGGAGATGTGGGGGCGGGGCTTTTGCTCTTCTCTCGGGCTCTGCCCTCACCTTTCAGCCATGCCCCTTAGCAGCCCCCTCCCCCCTTCTGTCTTCCCAGCCAGAACCATGTAGTCTGAAGCCTCCTCGTCCAGGGTTCCTCTGGCCATGCAAAGAGCGCCCTGTTGTTCCCGGGTGGGGCTGCCTCCTGCTCCAGCCTCTGGGCGGGAACTGAAGCCCCGCCATGGCTGCCAAAGAGTCGCGGAGGGAACGGCGGGGATCGCGGTGTCTGCCAAGGCTGGAGAAGAGGGCCGGGAGAGGATGCGGAGCCCGAGGAAGACCCAGTCCTGGGGGGAATGGCAGGAGCCGCCCCGGACGCTCCGGGCTCCCCTCCGCGGCTGAGACGGGACGGGGAAAGAGAAGCGGGGATGAGCCCTCGGTGCAGCCACAGTTGGGGGAGTGCCAGGGGGAGGATCGGGAAGAAGCCCCAAGTGGATCCCTTCTGGTGGATCCAAAGACCCTGGAAGGGCAGCTGGTCAGGTTTTCAGGAGGGAACAGTCTGGAGGGGGCGCCCCAGTGAATCCCTGGGTGGAGAAAGTGGGAAAGAGTCAGGGACGACGGGAATCCCCAATGACTTGCCCTCCCCTGTCTGGTGGGAGGAGGGCTCTTTATGGAGCCTGGCTGAAGATGGAGAGTGTGGAGCTGGCCAAGAGTGTCTTCCCGGTGGCCTTCCTGGATAAGGGGTGTGTTTGTGTGTTTGTGTAAAGAGAATCGGAGTCTGCCAGGAGCCCCACAACTCCTTTACCCACTCTCCCCTCCAGCCCTCTTTTTCTTTCCTAGTCTATGGATCCCTCAACGAGTAGTCCTTAATGGTACTACATCCACATGGAGAGAAGTAAGCAGTGGCGTACCACAAGGCTCCGTCTTGGGTCCAGAAGTCTTCATTAATGACTTAGATGAGGGGATACAAGGGGAACTCATCAAATTTGCAGATGACACTAAGCTAGGAGGAATAGCGAACACCCCAGAAGGCAAGCTCAGGATCCGAAAAGAGCTTGACAAACTTGAACAATGGGCCCTATCCCAAAAAATAAACTTTAATGTGGAGAAAAGCAAACTTTTACATTTAGGCAGGAAAAATCAACGGTATAAGTACAGATTAGGTGAGACTTGGCTCAAAAACAGTAACTGTGAGAGGGACCTTGGAGTCCTAGTGGACGATCACTTGAATATGAGCCAGCAAGTGTGCAGCCGCCAAAAAAGCTAATACAATCCTGGGTTGTATAAACAGAATCAAGATCACGTGAAGTATTGGTACCGCTTTATAAAATCCTAGTAAGACCACACCTGGAATACTGCAACCGATTTTGGTCACCATACTACAAAAAAGATGTTGAGACTTTGGAAAAAGTTGAGAGAAGAGCAACTAAGATGATCAAAGACCTGGAGACTAAAACATATGAAGAACGGCTGCAGGATTTGGGCTTGGCTAGTCTAAAGAATAAAGGATTAGGGGTGACATGGTAGCAGTATTCCAGTATTTGAGAGGCTGCCGCAAATAAAAGGGGGTGAAATTATTCTCCAAAGCATCTGAGGGCAGAACAAGAAACAATGGTTGGAAACTAATCAAAGAAAGAAGCAACCTGGAATTAAGGAGAAACTTCCTAACAGTGAGGACAATTAACCAGTGGAATAGCTTGCTCTTAGAAGTTGTGGATGCTTCATCACTGGAGGTTTTTAAGAGGAGACTAGACAGTCACTTATCTAAAATAGTAATAGTAATAGCAATAGCACTTAGACTTATATACCGCTTCATAGTGCTTTACAGCCCTCTCTAAGCGGTTTACAGAGTTAGCATATTGCCCCCAACAATCTGGGTCCTCATTTTACCCACCTCAAAAGGATGGAAGGCTGAGTCAACCTTGAGCCGGTGAGATTTGAACCGCCGAACTGCAGCTAGCAGTCAGCTGAAGTAGCCTGCAGTGCTGCACTCTAACCACTGCGCCACCTCGGCTCTTAGTATAGGTCAGTTTCGGCACCGAGTGCCCAAACTGGAATGTGTGTGCATGTGCGCGTGCCGGAGCACCGGAAACCCGAAGACCAGCTGGCCGGCATGCGCATGCCTGTTTTTTGGCTGTTTTCTGGCGCTCCGGTATCCGTGAAGACCAGCTGGCGATGGTGCACATGCCCACAGAGAGGGCTCTGCATGCCACCTCTGGCATGGGTGCCATAGGTTCGCCATCATGGGTATAGGTTCTCCTGCTTGAGCAGGGGGCTGGACTAGAAGACCTCCAAAATCCCTTCCAGCTCATGCATTCTATTCAGGTGTTTGGGGGGGGGTTGTCTCCTCCCCTAGCACCTAGAGAGCGTTGTCACATTGAAGCAAACTGTAATTTCCAAGTTTTTTCTCTTCGGTCAACATGTCCTTCCTCTCTTCTCGTCCTAACTCAGCCAGAATTTCACATTCCTTCTGGAATTCCTTCTTGTTCCTCTCAAAAAAAGCCTCTGGGCAAAGCATGTCATCCCATTTCACATACAAAGCAAGTGTAACTGCACAATATTTCAGTTTCGACTTCCTGGGCATTTTGTCAAGGTTTACTTTACTTTAGTTTATTGATTAACCCATAGGCCATATCAAAGTGCAGAGTTCCAAACATAAATTATTATTAAAATCCAATAAAAATAATGTAAAATGAGATTGAAATAAAATACAATTTAAAATGAGATTGGAATAAAATACAATAATTTAATAGATAAATAAATAAAAGTAAAATAAAATATTTCAGTAACTCCCTGCCTCCAATCTACATTTTGTCAAGATATTTAAATAATAACTGAAACGGGAGGTTGTGTAAACAGTCAGAGGAGTTACAGCTGATTGATTGAAGAGGGCTGGCCCTGCATGAGGCAATCTAAGCTGCGATTGGTTGCCTTGAGTGAAAAGGGAGAGGTTCCTTGTTTCCCGCCTTTTTGCCTTGTGTACTCACTGTGATTTACCTCATGATGTTCCTGCTCTGCTGATTCACCCAATATGATCCTGTTTGCTTCTTCTTCTTTTTAAATATCTTTATTGAATTTTCTTTCTGTTTGCTTCTCTTGTTTACTGTAAATATATTTATTTATTTTAAAAAAAACGCACACAAAAGTTCCTGTCAGCGTCTCCGATTCCATTTGACCACCGGGTGTGCAATTCCCTGACGCAAAAGTGCTTTTTTTCAAAGAGGAAACTGGACTTTGTGTTTTTTCTCTGAAGATGTTTTGCTTCTCATCCAAGAAGCTTCTGGATTGAAAATGTTTTCAAAGAAAAATCACAAAGTTCAGTTGCCTCTTGAAAAAAGCACCTTTGGGATAACCATGACCTGGATGACTGAGAATCTCCATAGACAAATTCCCTGACACATTTCATCCCATTTGCTTACAAAGCAAGTACAGGGAGTCCTTGACTTAGGACCACAGTAAAGCCCAAAATTTCTGTCAGACAGCAACCTTAAACTATGATTATCTTTCAGCCCAGGAAGTAAGCCAAACCTTCATTTAGCATTATTCACCACTGGGGTGAACAATGGAAGAAAAGTGCACTCCAGAGAAATTAAACTGTAGTAGGATAGTGTACATTCTTTTATTAAGGCTGGACAATAGACTAAAACATTTTTTTTCAAAACAACAACAACACAGGCCAGATTATGGACTTTCATACAGTTCCCACAGAAACAAAATTTCAATGAAACCTTAAAAGTTTTACTTGACAACCCTAAACAGGATTTCCTATCCCAGTTCAGAGCTGGCGACCCAGGTCCCTTCTGCCACTGTGTGAAGTGCCTGGTAACGTGTGACCTCTGAAAAAAGAAAGTGTGTCCCTGCATTGTTCACAATTCAAGAGATTTATCTCTGCTATGGACTTTCTGATGCATTTTTAGCTGTGATTTGCAACCAAAAGTTTTCTCACACCCCGTCCAGTTGTGAGGCTACTCTCCGGTGTGATCTCGGTTGTGCATACGAAGGGATGAAGGTTGGGCAAAACATTTCCTACAACATTTATATGGTTTTTCTGCAGTGTGCATTCGCTGATGGTTCGAAAGGGTATCTTTCCGAGAAAAACATTGACCGCACTCCGAGCATTTAAAGGGCTTCTCTTCTGAATGGATTCAGCTGTGATTTGTAAGGTGAGATGACCGAACAAATGCTTTCCCACACTCCATTTATAACTTTTTTTCCCCTGTGTGAATTTTTACATGATTTCTAAGGTTTGATGTGGTACGATAAAATTGTCCACGTTCGATGCATTGATATGGCTTCTCCCCGGTGTGAATTTGCTGATGTCTCCAAAGTACTTCCTTATAAGCAAAAGATTTCCCACATTCTATGCATCTGTATGGCTTCATGCCTGTATGAACCCTCTCATGCATTCCAAGGGTGTGTTTTTGGGAAAAGCATTTCCCACACTCCAAACATTTGTACGGCTTCTTCCCTGTGTGGATTCTCTCATGATTCTGCATGTCTTTTCATGTAAGAAAACCTTTCCCACACTCCCCACATTTATAGGGTTCCTCCCCTTTGTGACCTTTCTGATGTCTCCGAAGTTCAAAAGAATACATAAATCTTCTCCCACATTCTGGGCATTCAAAGGGTCTGTTTCCGGTGTGAATTTTCTGATGTCGCACCAGGGTTGATTTACTGGAAAATTATTTCCCACATTCGAGGCCCTTTACATTTTTCTCCCCTTTGTGTCTTTTCTCATGTCTTTGAAGAGCTGAACTCTGGGTGAAACAATTTCCACACACAAAGCATTTGTAAGTTTTTTTCTTTTTCTCCCCTCTGTGTGTTTTCTCATGTTTCTGAAGAGTTGAACTCTGGGTGAAACATTTCCCACACTCAAAGCACTTGTAAGATTTTATTCCTGAATGAATCTTCTCATGGAGCGAAAGAGTTGAGGTATGAGAAAAGCTCTTCCCACATTCCCAACACTTGTAAGGTTTCTCCCCTGTGTGAGTCCTCTCATGCTTTATGAGAGTGTCTTTTCTACGGAAAAATTTCCCACATTCCAGACATTGATAAGGTTTCTCTGCAGTATGGATTTTCTGATGTTTAAGAAGTTCTAACTTTCGTTCAAAGCATAAGTCACATTCCTCACATTTATAGAGTTTTAGTACACCCTCCAAACCTTGACTGGATCCTCTTTGAAAATGGATCTTCCTGTGGGTCAAAAGGAGGGACCAGCAAGCAAAGGTTTTCCCACACTCTGAGCATATATGGGTTGTTTGGTGGTTTTCTGGAGTGTTGCTTGTGTCTGATGGGAAATCCAAGGGTTTCTCACGCTCCATACTTGTTGGCGGCTGCTGCCTTGCGCTGATTTTCTACTGTTTGTCGTAGTCGACTTGAAGGTTGGATCACAATATTTTATTTCTGTTAGGAAAAAAAAGAAATGGAGAATAATATTTCCTTTTGAGAAAGGTAGGGAATCACAAAATCTTAGACTTGGAAGGGACCATGAAGGTCTTCCAGTCCAACCCCCTATCCAGGACCTCAGAACACCTGGACAAAATCTCCAGTGATGGAGCCTCCACACCTCTTGGAGGCAAAATCTTCTGTTGTTGTAGTTGTTAAGTGTTTTTGTGTAAGTGAAGGAAGACCCAGGGAAGAACTGCAGGGGGGCCTCAATGGGATGGGGGAGACCCTGGAGATCCAGCGCAGGCCACGCATGAATGAAGAGAGCTGCAGCCACCTGCAGAAGCCTCAGTCGCTCAATGAGGCAGAAATGCCAGGGTGGTGCCTTAAGTGGAGGCCTGCGGCCTTCAGCCATCTGCCACTGACCCCAGGCCTCGACTTCAGCCCAGTGTCACCAGTGCCACTGAGAAATGCAGCCTCAATCCCCAGACCGGAGGCCTTTGCAGCCTTGTGCCATTCTCCAAGCCACATGTTCCATACCGTTTCTAAGCAACATGGACCAAAGCATCTCTAAGCTTCTCCAGGACCCCCTCAAGTCAAACGCAGATTCTGCTGGGACTCCGATGGCCTCCCCTGCCACCCCACCCGAGACAAACCCATGCTTCTTACCTGGGACTTCATCCACTTAATGAGCAGTGAAATCACTTAACTGCAACAGTGAGTGCAGAATTACACTAATTGAGCAAAGTCATCACATGATATCTCACATAATGACCACTTTGCTAAACAAGAGTGTTAGAATATTCATGACTGGGAGAGCCAATGGTAACAAGGTCAGCCAATGAATAGGCATAGCAACTAAGTCAGCCAATGAGAGCTAAACACATCTGAGTCTGTGCGAAGAATCGAAACTGAAGCTTAAGCTATAAGGCTGGGCGTGGCTCAGCCCACTCTGTCTGTTGACTCTCTCTGAACTCTGAACTAGAAGCTGCTTGTATTTTGCTTGTAACTGCTACTATGTTGAAGAACTCTACTTGTGGTATTGTAAATATATATATTACTATGTTTATAAAGAAGTTAATGAATCCAGCTGAATCAGTTATCTGTGTGTGCTTCAGGATTTTATTTTATGCAACAAAATCAGATAGAGATTCCAATTCCATTTGTACTCAAAAGTTGAGGACTACCTACAGGTAACCCAAAAGATTAAGGCATCACAGAAGCCAAAGAGGAGGAAAGAGAGTTGAGGTTAGTGTAAGCAACCCATTTTTTCTCCTTTTCTTGCTTTTTCTGATTATTCCACTTATGAGCTCCATCCCCATCATGACTAGTTGATCCTGGCTTCCTCGTGACACATTGGCTCTCCCTGCATGGATCCGTTTCACAGCTCAGTCTCTTCCTCTTGAGAAGACCATGCAACTTTCCTTCATGCTGTTTGTTTATTTGTTGTTTAAATTTATTTGCCACCTAAATAAAGGCCTAAGTGCTTCACTTTACTAAACTGTAATCGCAAGTGCATTATGGAACAAGGCATAAACAAGAAAAAATTGCACATATTATAATTAAAAATGTATCATGTGAAGCAAGACCCAATTTGGGCTGACACAACATTTCCCCATGACCGGACAGCCCCACCACGAGCTGAGTCCCCAGGCAGCCCCTTTCAGCTTCAGGAGTGCATCCACCCAGCTGTTGCGACTCCCCCACTCCATGGCCTTCTGTCCAGGGTCCACCTCCAGCTCGGCCAAGAGTGGCTTCTTCAACAAATATTAATTAAAGGAATTACGCCTTCACCCAGCACCTTGGCAGCATTGCCGTTTTGACAAAGAAAGATTAAAAAAGCTTATTCCCCAAACCAAGATTTATTTACTCACCTTTAAATTTATACTTAAGAGGTCTCTGGGTTACTTGTTCCCCTCTGAGTCAAGGCCAGGGATGACCTTCACCGCTGACCGGTTAAATATTGCCTGAAAGAATGGCCCTTTGTGCACGAAGCTGCTCCTCCAACCAAGCCACAATTTCCAAATTCTCTAGAACACCATCCCAGCCAAAGGTTGGTGGGTCCCGATCCAAGAACAACCCTTGTCCTTTGTCTCCTGCAAAGACAAATGAAAAAGGTTCAGATGCCGACAATAATCTATAAAGGACCTGGAAGAGATAGGAGAAGATACAATACAAATAATGGAGATAGATTTGTGATTCAAGAACATCTTGATAAGCCAAAACGGAAGAATCCGGCAAGATGGAAGCCCAAGAGGGACCAAACGCATAGTTGTGAGTAGGAAAACTCAAAGGAAGGTGGAAGAGATCAGATGGGGCAGAGCATGAGTGAAAAGGGCTGCTCTTTCCCGCTCTTTTTGGAGGCTGCAAGGCCATAAGAATTCCAGGCTTCCTGGGACCCAATACTACTTTGGACAGGCATTTTGGGAAATATTTACAATTATGCAAGGCAACCTTCTGGCCATCAGCTTGTTCAAATTTCATTTTTAGCCTTTTTCCTTTGAGCTCAAAGAAAGAGGATCTCTTGTAGATAAAAACAGGAGCTCAACTCCACTAATTTAAAACTCTCCTTTCCCCCAAACCCTTCCCTCCCCATTGCAATGAGTTCAGTCTGTGTTAAGACCACATCACAAACCTCAATAAATGGTTTAAAGCTCCGTTTATTCCATTTTTTAAACTGCACTTGCGGGACATACATGCTCAGAGACCTCTTGCTCCGACGGACCACAGAGCGACCTTCTGAAAGCAACCTCCCCAAAGCTCCTTCCCGGATCCACCCGAAGCCCCCAGGGAAGCCTTGGCCGGACGAGGAAGGGGGCAGATCCAGCCCGGGGACGGAGCCCCCTTTGCCCCGCTGGAGGGAAGGGAGGGATCCGCTCCCTGCAGGCAACGCCAGAGCCGGATCTCCCCGAGGAAAACCCGGCAAGCCGAAGAGCGGGATCCGCAGCTCCCTTCCTCCTGGCGGGGAAAAGATCTCCTCGGCAGGAGGGGCGGCCTGGAGGCCAGAGGGATAGCAGCCTCACCTGCCCCTATCGGGATCCAGAAGCCTCCCCCGAAGGATCCAGCGCCGATCATCGCCGGGCGAAGCGGGACTCGCGGAAGGAAGCGGAGATCCAGCGAGGGGGAGGCGGGGGCGAGGCTTCTGCTCTCCTCTCTGATTCCGCTTCCGCCTTGTAAGCCACGCCCTTTATTGCCGCTTCAGCTCCTCCCCGCCCCCAATCTCCCCTCCCAGCCAGGACCACGTGCAACGAAACCGCCTCTGTTTCTCCAATGGGCGTCGGTGTCCAGGGTTCCTCTGCCCATGCGAAGAGTGTCCTTCTCTGCACGGTGGAAGCGCGCGCTTGTATGTGTCCATGGGGAAGCCCTATTTAGGTTTTTTGTTTTTGTTTCGGAACTTCGTTCAAAGTGCCAGTAACGAGAAGCAATCTACAGTTATCTTTTTGGTATTTTTACTTTTTTGGTGTTCCTTCCTAACTGGATAATAAATGTTTAATTTTACTCCCAGGATCTTTTTAATTCACCTGTCATCACGTCTTACACTGATCTGTAATAGTCACTGGTGCAAAGATTACATGTTTATAACCCTCCATCGTGAGAGTTTAAATTGGGTGGGGACAATACAATACAACAGGGAAATAAGCCTGAAAACATTGTCAAGCCACTGGAAAATAGAAATGATTCCATTTTTTATTTCTATTTATCGCTGCTTTATTATTTTTGCAAATAACTCAAGGCAGTGAACATATCCAACACACCTTCCTCTTCTTATTTTCCTCACAACCACCCTGTGAGGTGGGTTAGACTGAGACTGGCCTAAGGTCACCCAGCTGGCTTTCAGGGCTAAGGAGGGACTGGAACTCACGGTCTCCTGCTTTTGAGCCCTGGCATTAACCACTAGGGCTAAGCCATACTAGATGTCCTGGGTGTTGATTGGGAATGGTCATCTTTTAATATGGGTGGACTTCAGTTCCCAGAATTCATGTTGGCTGGGGAATTCTGGGAGTAGAAATCCACACATCTTAAAATGGTAAAGGTTGAGAAACACCGATATTGACTTACACAGGTACATACATACCTGTTCAAACCACGTATGTGTGTACTGTGTTTGAAGAGTGTGTTTATGAACAGAACTTGTTTGAGATCATCGTGGTTGGCAGGGCCCTTGCTCACTTGCAACATGCAGCTGAAGAAGGGGAGACAAACCGTTATAATACTGATAATTAACCCAGATCCTCATTGTTACGATCTGCCATCTAGCAGGACCCAGGAAGTGTGACTTTTCACAGCCCCTGTCCTGTGGAAGACCTTTTTCTGAGGGACCCTGCAGGCCTCTCACCCTTCTAGCCAACTGGAAAGTTGTGGAGGGCTGTTTTTCCCCAATATCTGGGACAGAATAAGGCTGGGACTGGAGGATTAGAGATTGGGGTGTCTGTGTGTACAAGGGGGAGCCTGGCTCTTTTCATTTTCATTCATTGGTTGTGGTTTTATTTTTGTTGTGAGCCCCCCTCCCAAGTTGTATTTTACAAGGGGGGTGGACACAGAGTCAAATTGATAAATGTTTTTCCAATAAGGCAAATCAGTCATTCTCCGAGTCAAATGGATGGTTTCTAAATTTGATAATAAATAAATAGAAATAAATACATAACAGCTGGTTCTTGACTAATGGTTGCAATGGAGTCTGCTCATTACAGAACCAGGTCATAAGTACTTTTTTTTTTTTGCAAGGGTTATCTGTCATAACTTCAAATGGTCACAGGTTGATGACTATCAATACTGAACATCCATGAGTCTGTCTGCCCTCCAGCTGTGCCTGAGTTCTTGGCTGAAAGGGTGGACTGACCCAAACTTAGCCTCTCTCACTTGAGCTGAGAAGGGAAGAGGGCAGAGACCCACACTGGAAGGACCAGGAAAAATAAAAACCCCTTTGTTCGCAGGAGGAACTGAATGCTCGCAGATGCACGTGGGGTGGTGGTGGAGGAGGAATAAGCAGCATGAACCCGGCAGAACGAGCTCTTTTTCCTATTTTCAGTTGACCTTCCGTGTATCCCAGGACTGGACCTTCTTCCCAAAGAGCCTTAAATCCATAAAGAGCCTCCATCAGACTTGAGGAGCATCCGGGTACCAGGCGCCTCTGGGGAACCAGGTGTCCAGATCAAGGGGCTCATAGGAGCCACCCGCCCTGTGCTTGGAGGGGGCAGGAAAATGCCAGAAGCCCCCCTGAAGTAGCCAATAGGAGTCGGGCAGATCCCAGATTCTGAGCACATCAGCAACTACGTCACAAAGGACATTTCTATGGGACCAAGAGGGGAGAGACCACTTCCCAAGTAAAACAGCTAGGAAAACATTGTGCTGCGTTGGGCTGGGGATGAGATGCCACTTCATGGAGGACAGAGGAGAAGGAGAGAATTAACCGAGGTTAAAGGCAAGTGATGAGTTAATGTAGGTCTCATTTAGTGAAGCTAATGAATTCCACAAAACCATCACAATAAATTTAGACTATTTGAAGTGATATCTGGATGGAAAATAGAGTAATTGGTTCCAGATTGACAGAAATAGGCAAGAAAAATATTCAATGTAACATGGTACATGAATAATAATGAAATATCACAGTAAGAGAATAAGAATATATACAAAGGAATTTAAATGTAATCGAAATGAAAAAGATGACAAGCTTTATCTAATAACACCCAGGCCAGGGGGCTTTTTTTCTCACTTTACCACAATTATGACCTGCTTTTGTGTCTTTTGAAAAGGTTTCAGGATAAAACGTTTTCTATGCTACAAAGATTTCTAGGGTTCCTCTCTGTGGGACTCACAAATGTATGACAATTGTCTCATTTCAAGGAACAGATTTTCCACGTACCAAGCTCTGATGTGGTTTCTCACCCGGAAAGAGTATCCAGTCGTGCGAACACTTGAAGGGTTTTTCTGGAGGGCATTTTTATCTGCAGACCCAGGTAGACATTCCGGAAAAATATTTTCCACATACTACACCCAAAATTTCTTTTTCTTGTGGATCCTTTGGGGCCTCCAGACATCTCAGTGAAGTCAGTATTTTGCAATGTTCCAAGCATTTATACAATGAGCCCCTTTTTGAATGTGCCTGGGTTTATCAAGGTTTCATTACAAGCAGTCCTCAACTTTCGGCAAGGATTTATGGCCTATAAACAAATTCTGGCCATTGTAAAATGCGGCCCCCCCACCCCAAGTTATGTGACCACATTATGAGCACTTGGCAACCGGCTGGCTTTTGCGACCAGTTCCATGATCTTGCAGCCATCCGATCACAATTTGCAAGGGTTTTTTGCCAATTTTTGCAGAAAAAGCAAATTTGGAAGAATGGCTTTTTACTTGAGACTGCTTATTGCTTATTGACCACAAAAAATGTCATCAAATCAGATCCTGTTATATGGGTACCACCATGTACGACTGTATAAACCTATTACCAGGAATCTGTTCCTAATTGCAATCATAAGTCAAGGACTAGCTGTGTTCTGCAAAACGTAATCTACACTCACTTGTAACTCTTTTCTCTTGTGTAATGTCTCTGGCAAGTTACTAATCCTGCTGCTTTGTGAGCCAAACCTTCTTACACTCCCAAGATTTATGCACTTGCTTGATTATGTACTCCTTGATTGAATTTAAGGTTATGTGACTAGGAAAAGAATTTGTGAGCCAGACTTTTTAACATTCCCAGGTGTTATGCACTTTTGCCTCATTGTGTACTCTGATTGCATTTGAGGTTATGTGACTAGGAAAAATATTTTCCCCAACCCAAATATTTGTAGGATTTCCGTTTTGTCATTGTCTGAAGTTCCAGGTGAGCAGTAAGGTGTGACCTTTGGGGGGAAAAAACTTTCCCTCACTATTCACAACTAAAGAGGCTTATCTCTGCTATGGGCCTTCTGATGCATTTTTAGCTTTACAATGAAAAAGTTTCTCACATTTGTAAGGCTTTTCACCTATGTGATTCCTGTTGAAGCACTGAAGGTTGCGTAAAACATTTCCCACACTCCAGAGAAAAATATACTTTTTCTTCGGTGTGGATTCGCTGATGCATCACAAGAGAATCTTTCCATGAAAACCATTTATCACACTGAGCATTTGTGAGGTTCCTCTCCCGTATGGATTTGGCTGTGACTTCTAAGGTGTGATGACTGAGGAAATGCTCTCCCACAATCTAAACCAGTGATGGCGAACCTATGGCACACGTGCCACAGGTGGCACACGGAGCCATATCTGAGGGCACGTGAGGCGTTGCCCTATGTCAGCTCAGCTGATTTTCGGCCTTCTTTTCGGCCGTTTTCGCTCTCCCCAGGCTTCAGGAAAGCCTCCTGAAGCCTGGGGATGGCGAAAACGGCCCAACGGGCCAACCGGAAGTTCACTTGTGTGCGTCACCCCCAGCCTCCTTTTCGCTGTCAGAGATTTTCAGGAACTTCTTCGGCTTTGGACAGTTGCAGCCAGGCCTCCCACACCTCGGCCCATTTCTTCTGCAGCAAGGCTTTCCTGGAGGCCTCTGCAGCTGATAACAGAGATCCAGATCGATCCAGAGCTCTGTTATCAGCTACAGAGGTCTTCAGGAAAACCTTGCTGCAGAAGAAATGGGCCGAGGTGTGCGAGGCCTGGTTGCAACTATCTGAAGGTAAGTAGTAGGGCAGCTCCACTTCCGTTTAGTTTCTGAACTTCTGATTGGCCTGTTGGGCCATTTTTTGCCGTCCCCAGGCTTCAGGCGGCTTTCCTGAACCCTGGGGAGAGCGAAAAACAGCCCAACGGGCCTACAGGAAGTCCGGAGGCTTCAGTGAGGCCTGTGCGCATGCACGGGGGGGGGGCAGCGGGGGTTGTGCGCATGCGTGGGGGTTCTGCGCATGCACGGCGGAGGGCATTGCATTATGGGTGTGGGCACGCGTGCGCACGCTATTGTGCACACGCGCACCCTTTTGGCACCTGAGCCAAAAAAGGTTCGCCATCACTGGTCTAAACATTTGTAATTTTTTTCCCATGTGAATTTTCACATGACTTCTGAGGGCTGATGAGGTATGATAGAATTGTCCACATTCATTGCATTGATATGGTTTCTCCCCTGTGTGGGTTTTCTGATGACTCAAAAGTTTCCCTTGTGTTCAAAACGTTTTCACATTCTACACATCTGTATAGCTGCACTTCTGTGTTGAGCCTCTGATGCCTTCCAAGGTTGTGTTTTTGAGAAAAGCACATCCCACACTCCCCACATTTGTATGGCTTGTCCTGTGAGGTTTCTCTCATGTCTCTTCATGTAAGACAACTTTTTCCACACTCCCCACATTTTTCATTTTGGACTGAAACTATGGCAAATTTTCTATGAATTGATTACACTAAGAGTTTGTTAACAGGTGGTTTTGGAATTTTAATCTTGTCTTTTCGTCATTATTGATCATTTTTGTTATTTTTATATCTTTGTATATTATTTATATCATTGTCTTTCCTGTGTTGGAAGAAATGTCCATCTGGGTTCAGTTCCAAGTGGGGAGGAAGACACTGGAAACATGGAGGCTGTTTGGAAAGATGGTTTTAATGGTGAACAGGACCACATGGTTTGAGGTCCTGGGAAGTTAAGCACATGGAAGAGAGAGAGAGAGATTTATACCCTCTCTTGGGCCCCGCCTTGGAGCTTCCTGTTCCTGTGTAAGGGCAGGTATCCCATTGGTTGTCAGGCTCCCATGGGGCCATGCAGGGGTAACTTTGTAGGCTGTCTTGAGTCCCAGGCTTGGTTGAATCTTGCTCGGTGGTGATGTAATGAAGAGAGTTGTGTTCTGAAAGGGTGTTGGGCAATTCCTATTATGGCTTAATGGCTTTGTCCTGGTTTGGATCTTGAGTGAGGGCTAATTTTCCTAGAATATTTCATTCTTCTAAGAGGGGTGGGTGCTAACTTTCCTGTTAACTACTTTATTATTGATAAAGAATTTTTTTGGCCTGTATTGTGAGGGGTGGAAGATTAACATTGTTGTATTATACTAATCAGCATTCAACTAGGGAGAATGCTATACATTTTTTAATGTTGTTTTTTCCTATTTTTTTTTCAATATTTTGGTGTTTTTCATTTTAACTTTTTAAAAATAAACTAAAATTGTCACGGTTCCGAGCAATGCACACAAAAGAATTAGAACACTTGCTCACAAGGCAGAGTCAAAAACCCCTTTATTGAGTACAGAGCATCGGCACCAGAGGTGGGTTCCTACCGGTTCTAACCGTTTCTTTAGAACCGTTAGTAAACCGGTGATGACGTCACGGAACCCGTTCTTTCGGTGTCTCCGTGGGCGCCGCCATCTTGGAGAAGCTATTTTTTTTATTGTTGCGGGGATGGTGCAACCCTGAGCAAACCGGCAGCAAACGGATCCAGAACCCACCCCTGATCAGCACGTAGTGAAATGAAGCTAGCTCTACGGGACTTCCACCCTCCAGCGGCATAAGAAGGCTTGAAACTCCCCGCCCCCCTCCAGGTGTTCTTGGATACGTAGGGCAATCATCAGTCTCTTCTCCCTCGGTCTGTTCTCTTGATCCCTGTGCTGGGAACGGTCCGGTTGCTGTTACACCCACTCAACAACCCCCTCCATGTTTTCCTTCACCATTCCCCTCTGTGATGGGCCGTCCCCGCCTCCCACATGTGGCAACTATGAAACAGCGCACAAGAACAATTGGCTTTGGCCGATGCCGTATTAAGTTGACAAAAATATTATAATAATAAAAATAATAGAATAATAAGAGAGTTAGAAGTGTTCTTGAAGGTCTTCTAGTCTGACCCCCTGCTCAAGCAGGAAATCCTACACCATTTCAGACAAATGACTGCCCAATCTTTTCTTAAACACTTCTAATGTTGGAGCACCCACAGTTTCTGGAGGCAAGTTATTCCACTGATTGTTCTAACTTGTCAGGAAATTTCTCCTTAGTTCTAGGTTGCTTCTCTTGATTACTTTCCATCCGTTGCTTCTTGTCCTGCTTTCTGGTGCTTTGGCGAATAGGTTGATCCCCTCTTCTTTGTGACAGTCCCTCAAATATTGGAACACTGCTATTACGTCACCCCAAACCTTATTTTCACTAGACTAAACATAGACAATTCCTGCAACTGTTCATGTGTTTTAGCCTAGTCTCCTTATCATCTTGCTCTTCTCTGTATTTTCTAGTGTCTCAATATTTTTTTTACATCGTAAAAAAAAAGCCGTAGGGCTTGCCGTGCTAGGATACAACACTGGCGACCAAAACTGGATGCAGTATTTCAAGTGTGGTCTTAACCAAGGCATTATAAAGTTGTATGAACACTTCATGTGATCTTGATTCTATCCCTCTGCTAATACAGCCTGGGACTACCAAGATGGCTGGGTAGAGATTAAAACATATGAAGAACGGCTGCAGGATTTGGGCTTGGCTAGTCTAAAGAAAAAAAGTGATGGCGAACCTTTTAGACACCGAGTGCCCAAACTGCGCGCGCGCACATACCCAAACTGAAAGGTGTGCGCGCAAACGCAGACATGTGTGGACATGTGCGCATGCGCAGCAGAGACCCGAAGACCAGCTAGCCAGCAGGAAGTGGGGCATCCCAACACCAGCAGCGTGGCAAAGGGTAAGATCTTTTTCTTTCGTGAGCTTCTGTTTCGTCGTTTGCAGGGAAACAGAAACTCACAAAAGAAACACCACGGAGATCTGACCTGGGGCAACGGCGCGCATGCCAGCAGAGAGGGCTCTGCGTGCCACCTCTGGCACGCGTGCCATAGGTTCGCCATCACGGGTATAGGATGTCCAGCTTGAAAAGGGAGATGCACTAGACAACCTCCAAGGTCCCGTCCAGCTCTATTCTGATTCCATCACAAATCAATCAGAATAGCGCTAGAACAGTGGTTCCCAAAGTGGGCGGTACCGCCCCCTGGGGGGCGGTGAGATGACTTAGGGGGGCGGTAAGAGGCAAGGGTGGCGGCAGGGGGCCGCTAAGAGGGGCAAGGGGGGGCGGCAGGTGGTTCGCCATACCGGTAGCACCATTCCCCACAGCCCTGCCATGCCTGGTGGCCTTCCACGCAGCCTTCCTGGCAGTCCCCCACGCCCGCTTGCCTTCCGAGGTCGGCGTCCAGCCCAGCCCGGCCTGGCCAGTGGGTGGGCGGGCGGTCCTTGGAGATGCAGACGCTGAGAGGGGCTGCTGCATATGCGCCTGCCCCATTTCTGCAAAGGCAGACCCCCCCATTCCAAAGATCCAAAGAGGTGAGGGGGATGCTGCCCCCGCCAGCCCGGAGACCGCGCTCCTGGACGGCACATGACAGGGGACGCGACGCTGCCGGAGCGTGGTTGCTGCTGCCCCCGCCCCTCTTGCTTTCCCGGCTTCAGCTCCGGGAACTTTGAGGGCCGGGAAGCATCCATAGGTGCACGCCCCGACGCTTCCCGGCCCGCAAAGGTCCCGGGGCTGAAGCCGGGAAAGTGAGAGGGGCAGGGGTGGCGGCAACCGCGCTCCGGCAGCGTTGCGTCCCCTGTCATGTGCCATCTGGGAGCGCGGTCTCCGGGCTGTGGGGGCTTTCGTGGCGCTGGCCGGGCCCACACGCTCCCGCGAAAGAAAGAAAGAT
>QLTV01000210.1:134124-147297 GCA_003457575.1 Thermophis baileyi
AGCTACATCTTTGATTTTGGCTCCAGGGAGACAGCATACCGCTCTGGATTGATTATCTGGTCTACAGACGGCAGGTTCAGTTCCCCTGAGGATTGAATCTCCTATCACCAGCCCTCACCTTTTTTTGCCTGGGGATGTTTGGGGTTTTTTTTCCTCTATCACAGTGGCATTTGGTGGTGCTACTTTATTAGGGACATTTGATGGTGTTTCTTTTCTATGTGTCTGCTTGTTTTCTTCTATTGGGAGTCCATGATATCGATTGCTTAGCACCAGTGGGGCTGCATCAGAGTGGGTTGGTTTGGACAGTGGTTTTGTACTAGGTTTGTGTTTTTTTCTGTGAGTGACATGTTTCCATCTGTTTTCTTCCTTTAAGGGATCAACTCTTTGAGAAGTTGCTTGGTCATTTTTATGTTCAATTTGTGCATATTCTTTTTGCAAGGTTTGGGGTTTCTCATTTTGTTGGTTGAGTTTCCTCTAGACCCTTTACTTTTTCTTCTAGTAATTTGATTAATTTACATTTGGCCATGTTTCCATCTGTTTTCTTCCTCTAAGGGGTCGACTGTTTTAGAAGTTGGTTGGTCATTTTTATGTTCAATTTGTGCATATTCTTTTTGCAAGGTTTGGGGTTTCTCATTTTGTTGGTTGAGTTTCCTCTAGACCCTTTACTTTTTCTTCTAGTAATTTGATTAATTTACATTTGGTACATATGTAGTTTGGGTATTCTATGGGCATAAGTATGTACATGGAACATGTTCTGCAGATCACAATAGTATCTGTGGGCTTCCATGTGTTGTTTTTTTTTTTTAAATTTGAGAATGAAAGTGTAGTGTGTTTTACCACAGATTTGTAAAAGGGGAAAAATGTCTAATTTGGAATACAGATATTCTAACAGGTCAATTAATTTTTAAAATTTGGGGGACTCAAGCCTAGCTAAAAGTTTAAGGTTCTAATATTTAAAGAGTGCCTAGTTTAAGGATTTAAAGTTCTATAGTTCAAATTGTCTAGTTTAAAAATTTAGGTTCTAATTAACCTCTTCTTTGCTGGTATTTTATATGTTAGACAATCAATCAATCAATCAATTAATTAGTTAGATAGTAAATTAATGTCACTAATCAATTAAGCTGAATTATTAATCTAGTAGGCAATCAATTAATCAACTAAATAATCAATGATCCTTTGATCAATCGCAATCAATCAGTTACACTAGTCACACTAATCAGTTTATAGGTTAAACAATAATCTATCCATAAACCAATCAATTAGTTAATCAATTAACCAATCTATTAGCTAATTAACTAATCAATGCTTCGATTGATAGTATTATTTTGTATTAGGTGAACTATGAATTAATCAATGTTATAAGTATTGAGGCAATGAAGCAGTATTGAAGGTCATCAAGGAAGGGTTTCTTTTCTTGAGCCACGTGGTTTGTATTGCTTTAATGGCGGCTACCAGACGATCTGCTGCATGCAGGGGGATCAGGCCATGCCGAAGCAGGCTCTGCTGAAACACTGTGAATCACGCTGAAATACTCTGTAACACGCTGGTGACACTCTGAAATGGGCTCCGATGGGGCACGCTGAAACAGGCGGTCGGCCGATCCTTGTCGGGGCTCACACACGCAAGATCAGGCCACACAGGGGCTCATCCGGGTCAGATGATCTCTATCTCACCGGGTCAGTCGACATCAGGCGATCACATTCTTCACTGCCTCACCGGTCACCGGCTGCCGAGCGATCGAGCGCTCCACTTGACTGCATTTTCTGCAGTCAAGTTTGAAGCGGTTTACCTTGTGTGGTGTCCTAAGACGCTGCCTTAGGGATAGGGATATGTAGGGATGGCTTTAGGTTTTGTAATGCAGTTTCAACATTATCTACTGTAAAATCAATGTATAGTAAATTGCTACAATTTGTTATGGTGCGACTAGGAAGTGAGGGACAGTGGCCGTTGCTGTCAACGAAGACTGAACTGAAGAACGTATTAAAAAGGTTGGCCTTAACAGCATCGTCGTTACAGTCTTCCCCTTTAAAGGGTGGGATAGTTTTCGAGTCTTTAAGTTTTGCGTTAACAAAATTATAGAAGGCTCGGGTGGACTTCGAGTTTAACAGCTCTTCCTTCTGTTTGCAATAGTGGTTGGTACATTCGCCCTTTATCTGGTGGCATAAGGCTTTGTAGTGGCCTTTAAAGTTAGCTATGTAGCCAGTTTTGTTTTCTTGCCAGAGAGATTTTTTCTTGGATTGTAACTTACTTATTGCTATGGGTAATTTGTTCTTTTTAGCTTTAGAGGTCATTTTTGGTACATATAGATTAATGACTCTATTGCTTTAGAGTAAAAAAGTGTTAAAATAGTCACTTGCAGTTTTACAACCTGTGAACAGAAGGTGCCAATCAAGGGATGCGAAGTCGGTAGCTATGAAATTATAGTTGGCTTTTTTAAAGTTATAATTTGAAGTACCGTCATTATGACTCTGTTTGTAAGGACACAAATTGAGACAAAAATCTATCATAGCAATAGCACTTAGACTTATATACCGCTTCATAGTGCTTTACAGCCCTCTCTAAGCGGTTCACAGAGTCAGCATATTGCCCCCAACAATCTGGGTCCTCATGCTGTGATCACTGTTGGAAAATGGTTCTTTTAACTTGTAAGCCATAAATTGAATTTAAGTATTGCAGAAGATGAGATCTAAGCAATTGTTGAGCCTAGTGTTGTCCGTTACCAACTGCTCCATTCCGAGAGTCGTAACAGCATTGTACTTGGTTACATGTACAGGTTCAGTTGTACATTCGTTTAGGGTCCAATTAATAAGAGGCAAATTAAGACCACCAAGAAAGACAAGGGGGTGCGGGCAGGAAGCTGCCCACGTTAGTAGTGCAGTTAACTTATTTGTATTACCGAGATCGTAATCGGGGACTCAATAACATAGCAAAAAACGAACTGTAGTATTTAGAGACAGGTCGGTCATATTCTCCATGTTCCTGTTCTAACAACTCTCAGTTTGTCATCTATAGGTAGTCCTCTACTTTGGTTCTTTTAACTTGTAAGCCATAAATTGAATTTAAGTATTGCAGAAGATGAGATCTAAGCAATTGTTGAGCCTAGTGTTGTCCGTTACCAACTGCTCCATTCCGAGAGTCGTAACAGCATTGTACTTGGTTACATGTACAGGTTCAGTTGTACATTCGTTTAGGGTCCAATTAATAAGAGGCAAATTAAGACCACCAAGAAAGACAAGGGGGTGCGGGCAGGAAGCTGCCCACGTTAGTAGTGCAGTTAACTTATTTGTATTACCGAGATCGTAATCGGGGACTCAATAACATAGCAAAAAACGAACTGTAGTATTTAGAGACAGGTCGGTCATATTCTCCATGTTCCTGTTCTAACAACTCTCAGTTTGTCATCTATAGGTAGTCCTCTACTTACAACCACAATTGAGCCCAAACTTTCTGTTAAGTGAAACACTTGTTAAGTGAGTTTTCCCCAATTTACGACCTTTCTTGCCACAGTTAAGTGAATCACTGCAGATGTTAAATTAGTAATATGGTTGTTGAGCGAATCTGGCTTCTCCCTTGACTTTGCTTGTGAAAAGGTCGCAAAAGGGGATCGGGTGACCCTGGAACACTGCAACCGTCAGACATGAGAATCAGTGGTCAAGCATCTGATTTTGATCACGTGACCTTGGGGATGCTGAGAAATGGTCATAAGTCACTTTTTTCACTGCCATTGTAACTTTGAACGGTCACTAAATGAACTGTTATAAGTCGACAACCTGTATTGATGAATCGATGGGGAAAAGCAGTTCAAAGAAATGAGACAAGACATCAGGATATTACACTTTATCCATTTATTGTGGTCTACTCTTTCTTTTCCATAAAATGCTTCTTGTGCCGAGACCCACAAAGTCGTTTTTGAGTACTGCCTATGTTTCTATTGTCGAAGCTGAACCATAAAAAAGCCATACCCTTCGTTTATATATCCTCTTATTGCTCAGCAACACCCATGCTTTCATCCAAAGCAAACAGGCTGCAAAGAACAATTTTTAATCAGGCAATCTTAATCATCCTCTTTCGCTTTGGTCTTGAACAGTTTTAAATTAAATTCTTGGTTTTTCTCCTGCCAAATAAACTTAGATATATCTTCTGTAGGAGTCGAGGGGGCGCGGTGGTCAGAGTGCAGCACTGCAGGCTACTTCAGCTGACTGCTAGCTGCAGTTCGGCCGTTCAAATCTCACCGGCTCAAGGTTGACTCAGCCTTCCATCCTTCTGAGGTGGGTAAAATGAGGACCCAGATTGTTGGGGGCAATATGCTAACTCTGTAAACCGCTTAGAGAGGGCTGTAAAGCACTATGAAGCGGTATATAAGTCTAACTGCTATTGCTATTGCTATTCTTGTCATTGCTTATGTGGTGCACCCATTGTCCGGATAGGTATTGTTTAAAACAGAAACATCAATCTAGTAATATAGTCATTTTTAATTATGGAACTTCTATAATCAATGATAATTGATTCCCCCTTCTTAACACATCCTTTTCAATATGATTCCATGCCTTATCACAATTATTTTGACAATGAATTTGTATTCTTTGTAACAATATCCAAATGTCTTACTTTTGTATCATTTCTTCTAAATCACTTTTCCTCATCAATTCTATTTTGTCTTCCATTTTCCGATTTTGGTCAACTTCTTTGTTCATTAGCTATTGATTTTAAAACCAGCCAATGCATTAAAATCTGTTAATGTTTCAATTAATATTTTGATTTCTTCCAAAAGGCTTTTAAAATTACCACAAAACTATCAGCAAAGTTCTTCTTACCTCCGGGCTTCTCTGTGTTGTGCTCTAGGATACAAATTCTATGATTCTATTTATTTCCTGGATTTGTTAATCCTGCCCAACCAAAGAGAGACTTTTGGTGGCTTGCAAGGTTTTAGCAGAAGCCTTAGCTTTCCCCACTTTTTTGTCAGCACCCCCTCCTTTTGCTTTTCATCCATTTCCCTTTTTCTTTTTAAATTCTTAAACTCATAGGGCTAGAAGGGACCTTCCACAGAATAACAGAGCTGTGATCTTCTAGTCCCACCTTCCCTGCCCAAGGCAGGAGTCCTTCTACGATTCCAGACCATTTCACATGCTCTCCCACGATCTAAGAGTTTCTAATCCCCCCTCCCTTTATGAACTCTTATATGACTTCTAAGGGTTGAACAACTATGAAAAACTGTTCTACCATCAGGGCCTTTTAGGTCTTTTCCCATGTGATTTTTCTGATGTCTCGTTTTTGAGCAAAACATTACCGCACTCTATGCATCTCTATGGCTTCACTCGCGTATGGACCTTTTGATGCCTTCCAAGGTGTTGTTTTTGGGAAAAACATTTCCCACACTCCACACATAGGTATGGCTTCTCCCCCGTGTGGATTCTCTGATGAACCCGAAGCAGTGTTGCTGTGAGAAAACTTTTCCCACACTCCCCACATATATAGGGCCTCTCTCCTGTGTGCCCCTTCTGATGTCTCCGAAGTTCAGCAGACTCCACAAATCGTTTCTCACATACTGGGCATTGATAGGGTCTGTCTCCAGTGTGAAGTTTCTGATGTCGAATTAGGTGTGACTTGTAGCCAAAACATCTCCCACATTCTGGGCACTGATAGGGTCTTTCTCCAGTGTGAAGTCTTTGATGTTGAATTAGGTGTGACTTTCTGGCAAAACACCTCCCACATTCTGGGCACATTTCGTTTTTCTGCACAGGCTTGAACGGCTTCTCTCCTTTGTGAAGCTTCTCATGTTTTCTAAGATAATATTTGCAACTAAAAGATTTTTCACACTCTGGACATTTATATTGCTTCTCTAAGTGGCTTCTCTGATGCATCAAAAGTGTATCTTTCCGGGTAAAAGATTTCTCACACACTGAGCATTTGTGGGGTTTTTCTCCCGTTGGGCATTGATAGGGTCTTTCCCCAGTGTGAATTCTCTGATGTTGAATTAGCTTTGACTTTTCACCAAAATATCTCCCACATTCTGGGCATTGATAGGGTCTGTCCCTAGTGTGAATTTTCTGATGTTGAATTAGGTGTGACTTTTCACTAAAAGATCTTCCACATTCTGGGCACTGATAGGGTCTTTCTCCGGTGTGAATTCTCTGATGTCGAATTAGGTGTGACTTTCTCCCAAAATATCTCCCACATTCTGGGCACTGATAGGGTCTTTCCCCAGTGTGAATTCCCTGATGTCGAATTAGGTGTGACTTACATTTATGTAGTTTTTTCACCTTGTGTGTCCTTTGGTGTCTCTGAAGTTCAGAAGAATCCACAAATGTTTTCTCACATTCTGGGCATTGATAGGGTCTGTCCCCAGTGTGAATTCTCTGATGTCGAATTAGGGTTGACTTTTCACCAAAACATCTCCCACATTCTGGGCATTCATGGGGTCTGTCCCCAGTGTAGATTCTCTGATGTTTCAGCAGGCAAGATTTGCTGGAAAAAGATTTCCCACATTCTGGGCACCTTTTGCTTTCCTCCTTTGTGTGTGTTTTATTATGTTTGCAAAGAGATGAACTCTGAGTGAAACATTTTCCACACTGAAAGCATTTATAAGGACTTTGCCCTGTGTGAATTTTCTCATGTTTCCTAAACAATTGTTTATAACGGAAAGATTTCCCACACTCCAGACATTGATAAGGTTTCTCTCTGGTGTGGATTTGCTGATGTTTAAGGAGCTGCGAGGTTTGAGAAAAGCACAGCCCACATTGCACACACTTGCAGGGCTTCTCTTCACTCGGGCTGTTCTGAGGCCTAGAAAGACGCCGTCTCTCAGGAAATCTTCCCCAGCGCTTCCAGGATTCCTTAGATCTCTTTCCCTGGTGGATTCCCTGATGGGCTCCAAGGTCCGAGCCTTTAGCAAAACGCTCCCCGCACTCTCCGCATCTATAAGGCTTCAGTCCAGGGTGGCTCCGGAGATGTTTGGCAAAGCTCCACACTCCAGGAAAGGAGTTCCCACAAAGAAAACACAGGTGGGATCCACTCCCCGTATGCAGATTCTGGTGGATCAAAAGGAGGGACCGGTGAGCAAAGGATTTCCTGCACTTGGAGCATTTGTAGAGTCTCCCCTGATTCCTCTGAGGCGACTTTTGGCCAAAGTGTTCCCCCCTCTGCATAGTTTCCAGGGGCTGCTCACTTCCAGGGATTTCCATCCGAGGAAACTCTAACAAGCAGAACTTTGGCCAAAATGTTGGAAGATGGGCAGGAGGATGGGCTCCAGCACGAGTCCGAAAGCTCAGAAGACGAAACCTCTGGTCCCGGTGACTGACCCGGATTGGATCCTGCAAGCAGAACTTTGTCCAAAGGTTTTCCTGGTGGCACCTGCAAGATGAAGAAAAAAGAAGTGAAGGAGAATGTCAGCTCTGACATGTCGGGGCTGCCATTCGGGCAGGGTACAAACTTTTGCAAAGGTAGCATATAAGAATGCTGTTCACAGTAGCACTGGATATACCCCGTTCCACGTTGCTACAGGAGTTGAATTTGTACCAATCCCTGAATGTCCTCAACTACACTCCGACAATGTCGGAGGTACAGGAGTGGATAGCTAAGATGGGAACAGTATGAGCTAATGTACGAGAGGCATTGGAAACGGCCAGACAACGGTATAAACAACAAGCAGATAAAAAACGAAGACCTCAAAACCCTTTTCACATAGGCCTATCACATAGGTCTATCTTTCTACAAAATATCTCAATTTGAAGGTACTGTGTAGAACAGCGGTTCTCAACCTGTGGGTCGCGACCCCTTTGGGGGTCGAACGACCATTTCACAGGGGTCACCACGCGCGTTAGCCCGCCATCTTGGTGCCACCGTCACTGCAGGGGTGAAATGCTCCCAGTTTGGCCGTACCTGCGGGTCGCCGGACAGCTGGTAGCTACAGAAGCGGGAGACTTCGCCCGGATGCCCGGACGCTGCCATTTGGGTTCTTTTACCCTCTGCGCATGCGCAGAACACTTTGCGCATGCGCAGAACACTTTGCGCATGCGCAGAGGGTAAAAGAACCCAAATGGCGGCGTCCGGGCGGGTGGGCGAAGCGGGGGGGGCGCGGGGGGGTCGCGGCATTAGAAAGGTTGAGAACCACTGGTGTAGAAAGTTAGCACCAAAGTTTATTGGTCCGTTTCCCATCGTAAAAATAATAAATCCCATCACTGTGCAGCTGAAACTCCCACCGTTGTTAGGGAAAACACACCCAGTATTTCATGCCAGTTTGATATGTCCCATCTATATATCCCCATTACGGGGCCCGTCCCACAAACCGCCCGGCCCTATAGACGTGGACGGCGAGCTACAGTATGAAGTGGAGGAGATCATAGATTCTCGACTGTACCAGGGAAGTGTTCAATATCTGGTTCTTTGGAAAGGATGCCCAATGGCGGAGGCATCGTGGGTTCCTTACCAAAAAATCAGAGCTGATGACCTTATCGCCCGGTTCCATCAAAAACATTCCAGGAAGCCGGGTGCGATCACATAATGGGCACCCTTACTGTCTACCCTTTCTTTCCTAGGCGACGTCATGGTAGAGGGGCCGCATGTCAGCTCCGACATGTCAGGGCTGCCATTCGGGCAGGGGGGAAGCTCTCGTCGCTCGCCTGCCTCCGGACTTTCAGAACGCTGTGACAGCAGCAGGGGGAAGCTCTCGTGGCCCCACCTGCCTCCGGACTCACGACATGCTGTGTGGAAGCCTGAGGACACCGCCAGGAGGTCACTACTGAATTACCGATGCCCAGCTGGCTAGCGGCGGCGCAAGCGATGTAGCGAGCATGTGCACAGCACGGCATGATAATTAATCCTGGTTTGGCTCGAGTGACGTCGGTAGGGGGATGGAGTTGCGGGGTGGGGCGCGTGAATGCTTAAATGGTGGCTGGAGCACTGGGTGTTTGCTGCTGACAAGATATTCGTTCAGATGAATGATTGTTAGTGAGTGCCAGAAGCCTGGAAGTAAAGAATTCGTCTACAAATTGCTGTGTTCGAGTTTTTCTTTCCCCTGGCTTTCTGGAACCTGACAGGGAGAGGAAGATTTATTTTCTTCAGCTCTCTATATAGCCCAAACAAAAGCTGGTGTCGAGCCCGAATTTGACATATGTGTAGCCATTTTATTTAGCTCTCTATTATACTCATTTATTCCTTTTCTTTCTCTTTACTATGTAAGGGGGGTTTTCGGGCCCGCCACATTCTTAAGGTGGGGGGAAGGAGCAAATAGATAGGATTGTTTTGGCTAGGTGACTTTCTTTCCCGTGGTAACAGAGGCTGCTCCTGATGAGAATGGAAGGTGGAGTTTGAAGACACTGGGAAATGTGGATTGAGTGTTTATTGGAGAAAGTGACTTTTGAGGGATATTTCTAACTTACAATATTATGAGGTGTAATTCCGGTTTGTGTCACATCTGGAATTTCAACAGACTTTGCCAATTTGCTGCCTACCTAAATAAAAGAAATTTGTTTTGGAAGATGGACTTTGCCTATTTCTTTTTTGAATGGGTTTCATCACTTGGAAACCTGACAGCTGGAAGACTATATTCCCTCCCCCAGAATCAAAGCCATGCTGATATCCCCCCTGCGGAGCTGACCTTCCCTTTCCATTTTCTAAGCACAATGCGAGGGATGGCTGAAGGGGTTCCTGTTGCTCCCCATTTTCCTGCCTGAACTGGGGATGATCCCTGCCTTTTCCTTGGAAGGTGGGCAGGCGATGATACTACACGATGTGAGACAAACTGCAAAGATACCCCCCCCCCCGGATTTGTATGTGCCAGGTAGATCAATTCTGTACAGAGTACAACCCATGTAGCTATTCATGGACACTATTCTTTGGGCCAGCACAGATTTAATATGTCTTCCTCCTGGATGCCCTCCTATTGTTGATTTATGGTTTAGGGAGGATGCAAATACATTGATTGGGGCCAGCAATGCAGTTTGAACACAATAGGGAACAAATAGCTTCCATTAAACAAAATTGACCCTATATATGAACCTAAAGAGGAAGACCAGTGGAAGCCTATCACTTTAAGAAGAAAACAACAACCGAGAGCAAAGCCCCTAGTATCTATCCTACTCCAATGAAGCCCCTCTGGAACTGAACAATCGCTGCCATGTTCTCCCCCTGGAAGTAAATATGCAGTCACCCACAAAATATCAGTCTTCAATAGTTTCTAAAGAAGAGGCAAAACCAAGCATTTCTGCAACAGGAAGAAAATTTCCCAGAATTTCCTAGGAAAAAAAGGCGAGTATCAGTGACAGGCGATTCAATTCTTAGGGGAACAGAAACTATAGTCTGCAGAGCAGATAGTCAATCTAGGCAGGTATGTTATCTCCCTGAAGCAAAAATCAAAGATGTAAAAGAAATAATAAAACCCATGGAGTACTACCCTTTTCTTCTCCTGCATCTGAAGACCAATGACTCAACAATGAATCTTTAAAGAGCTGATGTGATTCCCATTTTCAAGAAAGGGGGGGAAAAGAGACCCTGGAAACTACAAATCATTCAGCCCAACATCAATACCTGGGAAGATACTGGAAAAGATAATTAAAAAAACAGATCTGCAAACATCTAGAAGCAAAGTTATAATTAAAAGCCATTATGGGTTTGTTAAAAACAGATCATTCCAAACGAATCTTATTTCATTCTTTGAGAAGAATTGTTAGTCTATGGTAGAGAAAAGAAGGATTGGTGGTGACATGATAGCAGTATTTGAGGGGCTGCCAAAAAAGAAGAGGTCAACCTACTCTCCAAAGCACCAGAAGGCAGGACAAGAAACAATGGATGGAAACAAATCAGAGAGGACCAAGCTGGAATTAAGGAGAAACTTCCTAACGGCGAGGACAATTAATCAGTGTAACAACTGGCCTGCCGAAGTTGTGGCTGCTACAACACTGAAGGCTTTAAAGAAAAGAATGGACAGCAACCCGTCTGAAATGGTATAGGGCGGGTGACAACAACCCGTGGCTCCGGAGCTGCATGTGGCTCTTTCATCCCTCTGCTGTGGCTCCCTGTTGGGTGATCCCACCACTGGGTGGCCCCACCCCTTGGCTGTTCTGACCTAGGGTTCCCCAGCAGTACGAAGCCGAGTCCTCATCCTGATAAACCTCTTTTATTTAATTTACAGTGAATTCCTCTCCAGCAAAGTCTTTCCTCTCCCAGTCTTACAAGATAGTCCACAATTACCGACCTTTATCAGGCTTGGAGAGTGGCCAGGCCGATATCTTTCAGACGCCGTAATACTTGGCAAGAATGCAGAAATGAACTAATTGTCTCCTGCAAACTCTACTCCCCTTTCACTCCTCTTTTATTCTCTCTGGGAGGTGCCATTCATCGTCCACCTGTGGTCTTACTCCCAAGTCGACCCTTGTTCTTCAGCTGTTCCCTGTGCCTGGCAACTCTGCGCATGCACACACTGAGAATGGGCTCCAGATGTTCGTCTGCCTCACTGCTGTCGGACACCATAGGCAACTCATAGCTGTCAGACTGCCCTGGCCCCATCTCTGCCTCCGATGCAGAGCCTTCCCCAGACTCCAGGACTGGCCCATGTTCCTCCCCAACCTCCTCACTGTCCGAATCTATTGCCAGCTCTGCTGGCCACTGGCAGGCCACAACATTGCCTTCTCCTCCCAGTCACCCAAAGGAGTCTTTGAAGGTTGAATGCTGAGAGGCATGGATTTCCTCTGCCTTCTGCATTCCCACCCCGAGATGAAGCGAAACAAACGGGCCAGGGTATCCCTCCCTACTAAGCAGCCCCGCCAAGCCCGCTTGCAAACTCCGCTGAGGAAGACTCCAAATGTTCGGTTCACGCGTCCCTCTCAGCCAGCGCCATCATGGCGGCGGCGGGGGAGATGTGTGTGCCCTGCTTGCTCCGCTCTCGCCGGCCAGAGGTGGGGCTCCGGGCTGCCACCTCCCAGATGGAGGGCCACGTTTGTTTGCTTTCTGGCCGCCTCCGAGGGAGCTGCCCTCAGGCCGCCAGGGCCCCCACCATGGGGGGAGAGAGGGAAAGGGAAGGGGGGTTCTCTCTGCCGCCCGCAGCACTTTCCCGATGGGAGTGAAGTCGGACTCAAAGCTAAATTTCGCTGTGCTGCATACAGTAGTTGCTTTCCCAGCAAAAGAAGCATGGGAGAGAAAACAGTTCACTGGAGAACACGTGGAGCAGTTCCATGTACTCTCCGGGTCAGCAGCTGCTTCTCTCCGCCACAGGTCTTGCTGGGAGAGCGAGAGCGTCTTTCGCAGCACAGCGAAAATTAGCTTTCGGTCCAACTTCACTCCCATCAGGAAAGTGCTGCGGGCAGCAGAGAGAAGCACCCAGCACCTGTTTCTCTCTGCCGCCTGCAGCGTTTTCCAGATTGTAGAGGAGTGGGACTTACAGGGAGGACCCAAAGCAGCAACTCCTGGTTGCTAAAGTACATTTCGCTGTGCGCTTCCCAGGGCCCTGAGGGCCGCCCTCTTGGAGCACCGCTGCCGCCGCTCTGGAGCTCTCCTTCCGCCGCCACTCCCGCCGCCACTTGAGCTTGCCTTTGGGACGGATCAGTAAGTTCTTGCTTTGCTTCCCGGGAAGGGCTCTGTCGTGGAGGGCTGTGTGTCCAAAACAAGGGAATTTGCTTAAATTTTGTGTGTGTGTGTGTGTGTGTGTGTGTGTGTGTGTGTGTGTGTCTTGGGTTGAATAAGCCGGATGGCAATGGCTGGTTTCATCCAAATGAGTTTTTGTTTCGGGTGGGTCTCACTCTCCTAGCCTTTGAAGGAGAGAGGAAGGAGGAAGGGAAGGGAAGGGGGGGGGAAAAGAGAGAGAGAGAGAGAGAGAGAGAGAGAGAGAGAGAGAGAGAGAGAGAGAGAGAAAGAAAGAAAGAAAGAGGGAAAGAAAGAAGGAAAGAAAGAAAGAAAGAGAAAGACAAAGAAAGAAAGAAAGAAAGAAAAGAAAAAGAGAGAGAAAGAAAGAGAAAGAAAGAGGGAGGGAGGGTGGGAGGGAGGGGAAAGTGAAGTCGTTGCAAGGATGGATGGATGGATGGATGGATGGATGGATGGATGGATGGGTGGATGGATGGATGGATGGATGGAAGGATGGAAGGAAGGAAGGAAGGAAGGAAGGAAGGAAGGAAGGAAGGAAGGAAGAAAGAAAGAAAGAAAGAAAGAAAGAAAGAAAGAAAGAAAGAAAGAAAGAAAGAAAGA
>QLTV01000210.1:170202-183853 GCA_003457575.1 Thermophis baileyi
TAGTAATGGAATGGTTTTTATCATATCTGCTTTAGCACTGTCTGTTTGGAAGTTATTTCAGAAATTCTATCCAAATATTAGAACTTATAGAAACTATAAAACTTTGCTTCTGAAGACCATTACAACATTTTTTTGCTCGAAGTCAAAAGAGTCATTAAACTATACGTACCGCTAATAACTCCCAAAACCAGGAAAAACAAATTAAACAAAAAACAATAAGGAAGCTCCAATGAAAAAAATCTCTTTGGCAAAAAAACAAAACTGGCTACATAGCTAACTTTAAAAGCCGCTATAAAAACTTATGCTACCAGATAAAGACTGAATGCACCAATTATCACATCAAACAAGAAGAAAACCTTCTGCACACGAAATCCACCTGTGCCTTCTATAATTTTGTAAACAAATTTAAAGACTCGAGATCCATCCTACCCCTAAAAGGACCTAACGGTAAAACTGTAATGATGAAACCGTTAAAGCAGGGGTGAAATGCTCCTGGTTCGCTCGTACCTGTTGGTCGCCGTAGAGCCAGTCACCAAGGTAGTACGAAGCACCGCCCACCCACCCGGACGCCACCATTTGGGTTCTTTTACCCTCTGTGCATACACAAAGCATTCTGTGCATTCGCAGAGGGTAAAAAAACCCAAATGACGGCATCCGGGCAGGTGGGCGGCGCCTCGCGCTACCTTGGCGACCGACTCTACGGCGACCAACAGGTATGAGCGAACCGGGAGCATTTCACCCCTGCATTAAAGCCAATCTTTTTAGCACATTCTTCGGCTCAATCTTTGTAAACAGCAATGGCTCATGTCCAATATTTCCTAGTCGTACCACAGATAATTACAACGATCTAATACATATCGATTTTACAGAAGATAACATTGAAAAGGCGCTACGCAGTCTAAACCCATCTCTATCTATTGGACCTGATGGACTATGTGCCTACTTCTTTAAAAAGCTTTCCACTGCCACAGCAGAACCTCTAAGCATAATTTTTGAAAAATCTTTCTGGACCAGCTCCTTGCCCAACCTATGGTCTCTAGCCATGGTCATCCCTATCTTCAAAAAGGGAGACCCCAGCCTAGTTGAAAATTACAGACCAATCTCTTTATGTTGCGTCACCTGCAAAGTCATGGAATCAATCATTAACCAATCCATTACCCTCCACTTAGAGACAAACAATCTACTCTCTAACAAACAATTTGGTTTCAGAAAAAAATCATCCTGTAATCTGCAACTCCTACACTGCAAAAACATATGGACTACACAGCTCGATCAGGGCAAAGCAATAGACGCAATTTACATAGATTTCTGTAAAGCCTTTGATTCAGTGGTACACGACTGTGAGAAACCCACCTTAGGGTCACTGAACATCAGGTTGGGGGAAGAGAATGGGTTTTCAACACAATCGCTGTGCATTGGCAATTTTGTGCAAGAATGGTTGTGCAAGAATACAGCATTATTTGTAATCTGCTATTCATCTGCAAATTTATAATATGTGCTGCCAAGTAGATACTTTTGGAAGTTATTTTTAATAAAGGAACTAGACATATTAAAGATATAAGGGAACTGAAAGTGGCAGAGAATAGGTGGTTTTCACATGTACACGCAAATATATGCTGAATTGACTGTCTGGGTGCTGAGTTTACGGTTAGTATGAAAGAATAAGGAAATGAAGTAATTGAAAAATATACTGATACTGATAGTCTGAAAGGGTCTGATACTGATAGTCTGAAAGAGCCGAGGTGGCGCAGTGGTTAGAGTGCAGCACTGCAGGCTACTTCAGCTGACTGCTAGCTGCAGTTCGGCGGTTCAAATCTCACCGGCTCAAGGTTGACTCAGCCTTCCATCCTTCCGAGATGGGTAAAATGAGGACCCAGATTGTTGGGGGCAATATGCTGACTCTGTGAACCGCTTAGAGAGGGCTGTAAAGCACTATGAAGCGGTATATAAGTCTAAGTGCTATTGCTATAATATGTGTTTGTATTGTATTTGTATATATGAATGGTATTGTTGTTGCCCTTTTCATGCCTCGTTCTGTTGCCCCGCTCACGAGGAATATGTTTGTACTAGAATTGACCTCTGTTATCAAGGATTGAGGTCACTATTGGAAGCAGTGTATGCAACTTATGAAGAATTGTAAATCCCCTTGGTCCTACTTTAGTTATGTGCAAATTTTGTGAATGTGAATGTTGGTGGGATTGTTGCTGTTGCTTTTACTGTCTGAATTGTCGCATAGATTGTTTCGAGTGTGTAGAATTTAATGGACCGTGTGGAGAGCATCCTGAACAAATATACCTAGAGGCGCTATTACACACCCTTGCTCTTCATTTTTCCCTGACTTTGGATGAAGGATATGACTCCATGAATACTTAACGGCAATTTCACAGGTCAAAAAATAAAATAAAATGAATGACTCTAATGATGATGATGTCTCAGTCTTTCTTTTTAATGTTTATAATTTTCCGGTTGTATTTTGAGCTTGTATTAATATTTTTATATTGGATATTGTACCCATCCCAAGCGCCTTATGATTTGGTACAGATAGTCAGAGGGAGCTATTCCTTCGTTCATAGAGTCTTAGTTTTATGTTATCTTTCAAAAAAAATTTATTGGATATTTCTTATAATTGTTGCTTATGGTTTTCTCTGACATATTATTCACAGGTGTAATTATGCTTATAGGGCCCCCTCCCCCCCCATTTAGTTTTGCTAAGCCTTGGCACCTGGAAATTTCTTTATTACACTTTTGTATGTTTACTGTGTGCTTTTCTTTTATCTTATGTGTGGTTTAATTAGCTCCTGTTGTCGGTCTACCTTTCTCCCGTAAATAAGGGTCAGTTATTTGCTGAGAAGGAGACCAGACCTAGGACGTCACCCTTGCTCGCATATAAGGGTTGGTTCTTTGCCGAGGCAGCGTTCCTTTCACTTTTAGAAGATGCAGACCTCTTCCGTACATAAGGGCTGCCTCTGCTGGTAGGGTCTGAACGTCTAACAAAAAAAAAATAAATTAAAAAAAATGACTGACTGAGGCAATAGGGTAAGGAGAAACATCTAAGGAAAAAAATGAGACCCAGCTTGAATGAATGAGACGAGCCACTGGCTCGAAGCAAGTGGGAGCCCCGCCCTGCATTTCCACTCACCCTGAGAGGGAAGTGGCCAGGAGAGGGCGAAGCGATGTGGCCGTAAGGGCACGAATGAAGTATGAGATAGAGAATGGATGAGACGAGCCATGGGCCCGAAGCGATTGTGGTAGCCCGGATCTGCATTTCCACTCATCCCGAGAGGGAAGTGGCCAGAGAAGGGCGAAGCAAATGCAGGGAATAGGATGTGTGTTATCAAAATGAGCTGGGTACAGGCATACGTATACCAAAAAGCACCTAACCCCGTAAACTTAGCTATAGTATAGTGACCCAAGACATGAGCAGCACTTTTTCCTTTATAATCTACCTTTTCATCTACCTTTTACTATTTGCTTATTTCTCCAGATGCTGGCATTTAAATGGGAGGTACACATAGACCTTTAATCTCCACCAGATGCCACATTACTGAAGGCGTTCTTGACAAAGTCACAAGGAATCGGCTGGGGTTAGGACCACGAGACCGCATCAAGCTACCACACCCAACAGTTAGCGCCTCTGTAGTAATAAACAGGCGTTGGGTGACATATCAAGAACCGCTTACGCCAGGTCTCTGTTTCCACCACCACACCTACCCCCCTCAGGTCTATTATTATTATTACAACCTCTTTTATAATCACACCCCCTACTGGAGACAACGACTAGAGTGGGAAAGGCGACGCACTGGACAACCCTACCTCGGCTGAGATGGGAAAATCTCAGTCAAAGCAGGGCGAAGCCCCCGATAAAGGCACTCCTGCCTGGTTTATTCATGTTCAGAAAGGACCTAGGTTCTGCCAATACCTTACAGATTGGCATGTTCTGACGTCCAAGGACCCTAAAAGACAGTTCCCCTTGAGCGGGACCTTTGATAGGGAAAAGCTGCACTATTTGCGGCAACAATTGGACGCCACCAACCGCTCAATTAAGTCAGACAACTGGCCGGCATTTCTCGTTTGGTACGCGGAGATGGAAAAGCGTTGACGCGACCATCACCTCCGCTCCTTTAAAAACACCAAAGAAAATTTGGAAAAGTCACCGAACTAAAACATGCTATGTCTGCAATTCGCAAAGATTTGGCAGCCGACGCCGCCAGACAATCCCAAAAGCCACCAGTTGCACTTTGCCCTCTGGCAAAGACCAAGGATGACCCAGAAAATTTTCCTGAGGATGCACAGGATTTACTGCTTGATTTTTGTAAACTACCTTCCTCACGCCCCCCCCCTTACGTCCCCCCACAGAACGCCTTGCCTGCCCCTCTTGTCCCTTCTTCTGTTCCCCCATTCCCACCTCCCCACCTCCCCTAACCCATTCCCTACCACCAATTTCTCCTCAAGAACATGCTACCCCACACTCCCTTCCTTCCTCAGGGTCCCCTGAAACGATGGCATTGGTGGAAGATGTTAAAAGGTCCCTTTTGCAAGCAGAGGAACTCCTGATAAGCCCATCTAGTCTCTTATGCGCAGAAATGCTACTCTTGCATAATACCTTGGGACTGGAAGCCGGGACTGGCACATTAATCCAAAACTCTACTACTATCCCCCTGTCCCCTGGAAATACCACCTTGCCTCTTTCTCCAGGTCTTGCCTCTATTCTTTCTGATATAACTGCTCATGACTGTGTTGGTTCTCGCACTCGTAGTGCAGCCCCTCTTGCCTCTACTCCATGGGGCGTGGAGTTTGTCTTCCCACCATCCGCTAAAACCCTTCCTACCCCAGGTATGTCAGAAACGGTACTTGGGCAGTTTCCTCTGCGCACCATGCCGGGGTCCACCGAAACCATTGACGGGGTGCCAGTTCCCAAAGTCGTAAAGGTACATGTCCCATGGACCCAGTCTGAAATTCGGGTCATGGCTACTTCCTTTCCTAACCCTCAGGATGAGCCGTTGAAATTTAAAGAGGAACTGGAAACCACTATCGACGCATATGACCCTACGTGGTCAGATCTTAACCAAATGATGCGAGTAATTTGGCCAAAGGATGTATGGGATAAACTAAGAGAAAAAGTCACATGGCCAGATCAAGCTCCCTCCGCAGCTGCCTTAATTATCCTGCGCAAGCAGCTGATTCTAAACATCACCGAGGTTTGCCTGTTTCAGACTGATTGGGGAAAAATAAAGGGGTGCACTCAGACAGACAAAGGATCACCTGCCGATTTCATGGAGCGCCTTGCGCGATCCTTTGAGCAGCACTCCGGCATGCCAAACTTGCGAGTCAATGCGAAGGAATTACTGGTCTCCTTTTTTGTAGATGGCCTTCTCCCCAAACTATCAACTACGCTCACCAATAATGTAATCGCTTGGGAGTCTAAGACTCCATTTGAAATTGTGGGCATCGCTAACCATTATAGCAAAACCCTAAAACTAAAGAAGGCAGAAAAAGCTGACAAAGAGGAAAAATTGATGGCTTTGAAGATAGAAACAGCGGAAGAGGAGGAGAAGGTCATGGCCCTGCAATTACATGCTTATGAAAACCCTTGCCCCGTGCCTACCAGACCCCCGAGATCTAACCCCCCCCCGCTTTTCCTGCTGCTTTTGCCCCACCACAACAACCCTTTTATTGCTTTCACTGCGGCCTCCCCGGTCACTTTAGATCACACTGTCCGCATCTTTCCTCTCCCCCAGTGACACCTTTTTTGCAGCCAAACTCACTAGGAGTCCTCCCTCAGGAAACCCCACTTGCTTCTACCCCGCAGCCTCCCTTCCAACCCACCCTACGGCCTCGGCCCCCCTCCCCACCAGCCCCTGCGCTACCCTACTGTTCCTTCCTATCCTACGCAATGACTAACCCCCTCACCCTCCTATCCCTTTATTCCGCTTAATGCCAGTAATCCTGAAGTTGTGCTCTCCATAGATGGTCACCTGAGCAAGCTGTTAGTCGACACTGGAGCTGCCCGATCCACCTTACGTCTGGTGACTTTCCCCATGTACAGCCATCTCGGGGAAATCATCAACACAGTTGGAGATAGCAATAGCACTTCGACTTATATGGGGTCTTTTACCCTCTGCGCATGCGCAAAGCATTCTGCGCATGCGCAGAGGGTAGAAGAACCCAAATGGCAGCGTCTGGGCTACCAGCTGTCCGGCGACCCACAGGCACGGCCGAACCGGGACCTTTTCACCCCTGCAGTGATGGTGGCACCAAGATGGTGGGCTAACGCGCGCGGTGACCCCTGTGAAATGGTCGTTCGACCCCCAAAGGGGTCGCGACACACAGGTTGAGAACCGCTGCCATAGATGGTCACCTGACCAAGCTGTTAGTCAACACTGGAGCTGCCCGATCCACCTTACACGCTGGTGACTTTCCCCATGTACACCCATCCCGGGAAGTCATCAACGCGGTCGGAGTTATCAATGTACCGATCCCCCATACGGTTAGCAAACCTACTACTGTCTCTTTGGGCCCACTTTCTACAGATCATGCTTTTTTGCTCAGTCCTTGCTCTCCCATTAACTTCTTAGGGCGAGATCTCCTTTGCAAACTTGGCTGCACCATTTACAGTCAACCCGATGGGTTTTATCTCAACTTTCCTGCCGCCGTGAAATACCCGGTTTTGGCTTGTCTTTCTGCCCCTCCCGATAGCTTTTCTTCACTTCCTCTTTTTACACTTGCTGATAATACACTCCTTACATTGCAACAGGAACTACTTTCACTAGTGCCAGATACTCTCTGGTCCACACATTCCAATGACGTCAGGCGCATACGCTCTGTGGAGCCTGCCTATATTCAGCTCAACCCCTCCAAACCTCTTCCTCGCATCCCGCAGTACCCTCTTTCTAAGGAAGCCCAGGAGGGCATTCGTCTAGTTATTGAATCTCTTTTAGAACAGGGGATTTTAGTTCCCACCCGAAGTCCCTGTAACACCCCTATTTTACCTGTGCAAAAGAAGTCTACAGGCAAATATCGCTTTGTACAGGATTTGCGTAAAATAAATTCCATTGTCATCCCATCTTATCCTACTGTCCCTAACCCTGCCACTATCCTATATTCCATCCCCGCCTCTGCTTGCTGTTTCACTGTTGTGGATCTCGCATCCGCTTTCTTTTCTATTCCCATTCACCCTGATTTTCAGTTCTTATTTGCATTTCAATACGATGGCTTACAGCTCACTTGGCGCTGTTTACCCCAGGGCTATTGTGAGCCCCCTTCCATTTTTTCTCAAATCCTACATCAGGACTTGGCTGGCATTATCTTCCCCATGCATTCTACCCTAATTCAGTACGTTGATGATCTTCTATTAGCCTCTCCCTCATTGGAAGCTTGTTTGACCGACTCTCTCACCTTGCTTCAACAGCTTGCAGAAAAAGGCCACAAAGCCTCGAAATCCAAGTTGCAACTTTGCCTTTCTGAAGTTATTTATTGGGGAGTCCGTATTTCACATGGCACCCGTTCTATGTTTTCCTCTCGGGTTCAAGCCATCCTGCAGCACCCTAAGCCTACTACTCAAATAGCTATGCACTCCTTTTTGGGTATGTCCGGGTTTTGTAGGCAGTGGATCCCCACTTATGCTCCCCTTACTCGTCCCTTATATAACCTTACCCTGCACCATGCCCCGAACCCCTCCAGTGGACTTCAGAGGCTGATTTTTCTTTCACGGCTCTTAAACAAGCTTTGTCTATGGCGCCTGCGCTTGGCCTCCCGAACTATTCTAAACCTTTTACCCTCTATTGCCACGAGCGAGAAGCCTTTGCCCTAGGGGTTCTTACACAATCCTCAGGTGATGCAAAAAAACCTATTGCATACTTCTCTGTAGCCCTGGACCCTGTGGCAGCTGGTTTGCCTCCATGCTTAAGGGCGGTCGCTGCAGCTGCTATGCTGGTGGATCGCTCTGCTGACCTGGTCCTTGGCCACACTTTAATAGTGGCTGTCCCACACTCCATCTCTGCCCTGCTCTCTCACACCAAGACCAAGTTCCTTTTTTCTTCACGTCTAACCCGCTATGAGGCAACCTTGCTGTCCTCTCCCCTCATTTCTATCCGTCGCTACCCACCCTTAAATCCTGCTTCCCTTCTTCCTGTCCCGGCAGACGGTGACCCTCATGATTGCGAGCTTTTGTGCTCTGTTCTTTCTAAACCTCGACAGGACCTTTCCGATGTTCCTATCCCTAATTGTGACCTTGTTCTATTTACTGATGGCTCTTGTTTCCGCTCCCTTACTGGGGCTTTAGTGGCTGGATTTGCTGTTTGTTCCCCCTTTGAGCCCTTGACCTCGGGTCCCCTTCCGGGGGACGGCTCTGCCCAAGTTGCTGAACTTGTTGCTCTTACCCAGGCTTTACGCTTGGCTGAAGGACGTACTGTTACTGTTTACACGGATAGCCGCTATGCCTTCGGGGTTGTCCATGATTTCAGTCAGTTGTGGCACCTACGCGGTTTTTTGACTGCCCAGGGCTCCCCCATTAAAAATTCCACCTATGTTAAGGATTTATTGGAAGCACTTCACCTGCCCTCAACTGTTGCAGTCGTTAAATGTGCAGCTCATCGATCCTCAACAGACGAAATTTCCTGTGGCAATTCCCTTGCTGACTCCACAGCCAAGGCTGCGGCTTTGGCCCTTCCTGACTCTCCTCCTGTCTCCCTGTGCACTGTGGATGACGGCTCTCTGCCTACCCTGCTCAATCAGCTCCTCGCGGATCAGGCATTGGTTTCTGCTGCAGAACAGCATGTGTGGTCCAACGCCTCCTGTGCCCCAGATGCCTGCAACGTATGGCGTCATCTGGACGGACGTCCGGTGTGTCCAAGGTCCCTGCTCCCTTATCTTGTCCGCCTCCAACATGGGCCTGCCCATGTTGGCCAGGAGGGGATAGCCTCTTCAATCAAAAGAGAATGGTTTGCGCCTGGAGTACATGTGATGGCTAGACAAATTTGTTCTTCTTGCGCTGTTTGTCAACAGTATAATATAGGTCGTTCTACCCCCACCACTCTAGGATCTCACCCTCCACCGTGGGGCCCTTTTGTACACATACAGATGGATTTTATACAGTTGCCTAAATGCTGTACCTATGAATATGTGCTTGTTTTAGTATGTATGTATAGTGGCTGGGTCGAGGCATACCCGTGTGCAAAGGCTGATGCGGTCACTGTAGCGAAACGTCTCCTGAAGAAATTTATCCCCCGCTTTGGTATTCCAATATACTTAGGCAGCAATAGAGGCACTCACTTTGCTAATCAGGTAATCAAAGAGGTATGTAGAGTCCTCCAAATCAATCAGAAGTTTCACTGTGCTTTTAATCCGAAATCGTCGGGCCGATGCGAACGATCGAACGTAACTTTAAAGAACAAAATTGCCAAATTGTGCGAGGAAACTGCTTTAAAGTGGCCCGATTGTCTCCCTTCGGCCCTGATGTCCATGCGAATGACACCTTCCAAGACAACTGGCCTTTCTCCCCATGAGATTTTAATGGGTCGTCCCATGAGAATGCCTGCCTCTCCCCCTTTTTCCGGACACCTGCCTGATATTCATGCTTTGGACAGCGTCATGTTAGACTATTGTCGTGCTCTCATCACCACTTTAAAGTCCTGTCATTCACAGGAGGCTGCTGTGCTCCCCAAGGAAACACTGCACCTTGCCACTCTTTGATCCCCGGCGAGTGGGTGCTGGTAAAAGTTTTTCAGCAGAAGCACTGTCTGAATCCTTGTTGGAAGGGCCCATTCCAGATCCTGTTAACCACCAATACAGTGGTCAAGTGTCAAGGCTTGCCTTCCTGGGTGCACGCGTCGTACTGTAAGAAGGTTCCCGCCCCAGACGAGGATGCAGTCACGCTGAAACCAGTAGACTTCTCCAAGGCAAAGACTGAAGCTTTGTCCACCAGGGAGGCTAGTGCTAGTAACCTCTGCCCCCGTCCACCCGATAATCTCTGCCCGCGACAGCTGAAGACATCCGCATCAACTTCATTATCCACCACTGCTGAGTGACCATCAGGATGGAAGCACAACACTGTTTACGAGCAACTGCCTGCATCAGGAAGAGCTTGATGCCTGCTGTATGGACAATAGTTGGATTATTATTGTTAAGCTGTTCACTTCACTTTTATAGGCTGTTGTGGTTGCCCAATATTGAACCTGATGAGGAAGTGACCCCCATACCAGAGCCGTTCAGTACGCCTCCCGTCAGTACGCCTCCCGTTTGTGAAACAAATAGCCAGTTTGAGAATATGCCATTGCGTAAAAGCAGGGCTGTTGTTGTGACACCTCCGGCTGACGATCTTACCAGAAACACTTATCTGAACCTGGTTGAATCCTACCGAGCCACACATGCCACCCATAAATTGTCCAACTGCTGGGTGTGCAATTATGCCGGTGGAACCGATGAGATGGTTTCTATGTTCGCAAAGCCAGTGCCAAAAGAATGGTACGCCGGCAAGCAAATCTCAAGTGGCATGAAATTTATGCCTTTTAAATTCCTCCCCCATTGTACGAGAAATAAATATGGGTTCAATAGCTGGTTTTCCATCCATGCCCCTGCTTTATGCAGGAAAAGGAAGTGTTTGCTTTGAATCAGAGGGGGTCCCGGTTGGAGGGCGTGCCATCACTAGGGTAGGCTATAGCTATTGTAACTTCACTATCAAAGCAAACGCCCTCTGGCGCCTGTATTCTGATTTCCGATGTCTGATTTCGGCCCTGTGATTTTGCCATGACTGTTCATGATCACACACAGATAGAGAGATGTGTTCCTAACAAAGGGGACGCCTGTACTTATTCCCCATGGCATAAATATCCCTGCTACGATCACAAAGTGCTGCATGAGCATATAATTCCCAATTGCTGGCAGGCCCAGCTTTGGGCAAAATGAGCTGAAGCCTGGCCCCTTGAGCTCATGTTGTCTGTGTGCTGTTTTACGAAGAACGGCACTAGTAAATGTATGTTCCCCTATTGCAGCTGGCAGATCAAGATGATTAACGAAGGAAAGAGTGCTCCTTATCTTCCTTATCTAAGGCCCCTGTCAAACACCAGGGAGGTGGCTACCATAGAGGAGCTGTTTCCTTTTTACCCGTCTAGCTTTGTATTTGGGCTAGAGGCTCCTCCGGGATTACATTTCATTTGTGGGAGATCTGCGTACCGTAAACTTCCCCCAGGGTGGAAGGGGAGATGTTATGTGGGCACTATCTTTCCCGGTCTCTTGCCCCTTCTCGAGCCTCAGGACCTCCACGTAACTCCCCAGTCCCCTGCTCCTCCCCGCCGAAAGCGCAGTACTTTAGCCAACGAAGCATCCCTATCCAGTGGATGGGACAGATTTTTCGGCACTATTATACCTCAGTTAGGAATCAACATGCTGTGGAAACAGTGTAAGCGATTCTCTCTCCTCCTTGAAACAACCACTAATACTACTGCGGCAGGCTTCGAAATAGTGGGGGCTGAAATCTCCGCTTTGAGAACTACCGTTCTGCAAAATAGACTGGCGTTGGACATGATGCTAGCAAAGGAGGGAGGGGTGTGCAAGCTTATAGGGTCTCTTGCTGTGTTTTTATCCCTGACGGAAACCGCAGCTTGTTTGAAAATATTAAGAGACTCTGACAGGCGGTAGACAATTACCGAGAGGGGCCGGCTACCCCTTATAGGTCATTTGACGATGAAGGATTTTTTGAGTTGCTCTTTGGGTTATTCTCCAGTGTAGGAGCAAAAATTTTGCTGCATTTAATATCCATACTGTTCATTTTGTTTATGCTTTGCATTATATTCATGATAGTCAAACGATGCATTTCCACTGTTGTTCCGGCTGCAGTCCCTGTGCCCCTTATGACCATCAATACTCGGGCAACTGTGACGAGGTCTGGGGGATCCTCCCTGTCAGGAGGCAGTTGGACTCCTTTTGAAAAATCTGTTGCTTCAAGGCAGTCCCCCCACACCCCTCACACCCCCAAAACCCAATCCGCCGGGTCCTTGACCTCTGGTGACTATAATCCCCTCACCAAAACGGGAGGTTTCTTTAAGCCGGAATAGGGGTGGAAGCTATGGTATATTTAGCTGCAAAGTAACGCTGCACAAAAACAATCAAAGTAGACTCCTCTCTCGTTTTAAGTGAGAGACGTTAATGAATGAGAGTTTGATTTGAAGAATCTGGCAATTAGGTGTTGGTATTGTCCTTAAGGGCAAAAAGCGGGGACTGTGAGAAACCCACCTTAGGGTCACTGAACATCAGGTTGGGGGAAGAGAATGGGTTTTCAACACAATCGCTGTGCATTGGCAATTCTGTGCAAGAATGGTTGTGCAAGAATACAGCATTATTTGTAATCTGCTATGCATCTGCAAATTTATAATATGTACTGCCAAGTAGATACTTTTGGAAGTTATTTTTAATAAAGGAACTAGACATATTAAAGATATAAGGGAACTGAAAGTGGCAGAGAATAGGTGGTTTTCACATGTACACGCAAATATATGCTGAATTGACTGTCTCGGTGCTGAGTTTAGGGTCAGTATGAAAGAACAAGGAAATGAAGTAATTGAAAAATATGTATTTGCTGAGGACTGTAAGAAAAAAGACTATAAAAGATGAGGACGGGTCCCGAATCAGGGCCACCGATTGTAGCTGCTCCTTGTAGGACTCAGCTATCATCTCTGGATCTCATTGCAATGGGTTGTTAATGTAAGTTGTATTATTGTATTGCGGCTTTTCTCATGTTCTCAATTGCTCATGAAAAATAAACCTCTGAATCTCAAAGTAAGATTTATTGCTTGTGGCTTTGTCTGTGTTCCTTTTTTTCTATTGGAATATTTTTATAACATGACAAACTACTTGTACAACTAAAATCTTATGGCATTTCTGGACCCCTGCATTCCTGTCAAACAGGCAACAAGTGATCAAAATAGGGAACGCCCTATCAAATCCTGTACCTGTTAACAGCGGTGTCCCCCCAAGGCAGCATTCTAGGACCAACTCTTTATACTTTACATAAATGACCTTTGCGATCATATTAAAAGCAACTGCGTCCTCTTCGCTGATGATGTAAAACTATTCAACACCACCGACAACGCTGCTACCCTTCAAAAAGACCTTGACTATGTGTCAGAATGGTCAAACAAGTGGCAACTTCAAATCTCAACCAATAAATGCATTGTCTTACATATTGGGGGGAAAAATCGGAACATAAAATACAAACTGGATGGACACGACCTTGTAGACGACCCTCACTCTGTCAAGGACCTTGGAGTACTCATCTCTAATGATCTAAGTGCCAGAGCCCACTGTAACAACATTGCAAAAAAAGCATTAACAGTTGTTAACCTAATCTTGCGTAGCTTCTTCTCTGGTAATATTGTACTGCTAACTAGAGCATACAAAACATTTGCTAGACCAATTCTCGAATACAGCTCATCTGTCTGGAACCTGCACTGCATATCGGACATTAATACAATTGAGAGAGTCCAGAGATATTTCACGAGAAGAGTTCTCCACTCCTCTGTTCGTAACAGAATACCTTATGCCACCAGGCTTGAAATCCTGGGCTTAGACAACTTAGAACTACGCCGCCTTCGCTCTGACCTAAGTGTAGTACAGGGGTGGGTTCTAACTTACCTCACTGCCGGTTCGCTTCCTCCCC
>QLTV01000210.1:229749-243409 GCA_003457575.1 Thermophis baileyi
GGTTCCGAATAGCATCTGGAATTAAATCAGAGTCCGAGGCAAAGCATTCCTCTAAGTTCCAATTTATTAACAGAGCCATGTCAGCACGGCTGGGAGAAATCCCGAATCTGAAGCCTTCGGGGTTTCTCCACCCAGTTGACAGTTCAAGCCTTTGTCCCCACACCCCCAAGTTCATCACATGAACCAATCTTCATTGCTTCATCCTCTGGTAGCTTGGTTGGAACTCCACCTTCTTCTGTGCAGGTGCAGGACAAAGGATGACCTTGACAATCTAGAAGGAATTTGTTGTGGCTACATGCAGACATCCCTCATGCAACTGCCCCTCCCAAATTCCCACAGCAAGGAATACATTTTAAACTAATACAAAGTGTGGCAGGCCAAAGATCTAAAGAAAATGGCTTCGGCCTGACATCCGGATGGAACCATCATTCGGCCTGGTCGACGGAGGCCCGGCTCAGCCAATCTGCTTGGACATTGGCGATGCCCGAGATGTGGTCCGCCCTTAGGGAGAGAAGGTGTTGCTCCCCACAAAGGGCCAGAAGTCGAGCCTCCTACATGAGGGCCCGAGACCACGTGCCTCCCTGGTGATTGACATGCGCCTTGGCCGAAGCGTCAATCATCACCAACACATGACGGCCGGAGACCAACGGGCTGAACTGGAGGAGGGCCAGGCGGATCACCCGAAGTTCCAGACAAATGATACTGCGACAGCCCTCCTGTGCGGTCCACAGGACCTGGGCCATATGAGAGCCCATGTGGGCGCCCCAGCCTGTCAGACTTGCATCCGTTGTGAGGATCATACGGTCTGGCTCCCAAAACAGACTGCCCTTGGACAGAGCCAGAGACCTCCACCACGTGAGGGATGCGATGACTGTCGGTGGAAGATGTACCCTGGCCGGAGAAGTGCCCCTGCCGGACCTCTGAAATGGCAAGAGAAACCATTGGAGGTCTCGGGAGTGAACACGGGCCCATGGGACAATGGTGAAAATAGACACCATCTTGCCTAGCAACTTAGCTAACTTCGCTATGGGCGCGGACCTTTCCCTCTGAATGGTGGCAACTAGTTGGTTGATACTAGCTTGACGGTTGGGGATAAGTACACCCTCCCTGCAACGAGTCAATAACAGCCCCTAGATGTAACAATTTGGTTGTGGGAGCTAGGTTACTCTTCTCCAAATTAATGGAGAACCCGTGGTGCCGCAGGACTTGGATGGAGGTGCTAACGTCCTCATGAGCCTGGAAAAGTGAGGACGACTGAATTAAAATATCACCCAGGTAGTACTGGACACGCACGGGTATGGCTCTCAATACCGCTGCTAGGACCGCTAGCAACTTAGTGAAGACTCTAGGGGTTGACGATAAGCCATACGGCATGGCCCTATACTGGTAATGACATCCAGCGAACTGGAAGCGTAAAAACTGTCGGTGATGCGGTAGAACCGGGACATGAAGATATGCCTCGGTGAGATCAATGGATGCGAGGAAGTCACCCTCCCTCACGCCCTCTAAAATAGTCGTAAGTGAGTGCATCTTAAACTGTTTGTAGATGATATAACGGTTTAGCCGTTTAAGATCGAGAACTGCCCTCCATCCCCCCGAGGTCTTTGGGACAACAAACAGGATTGAATAGAAGCCCTGTCCGTGCTGGTCCACAGGGACTGCCTCGATGACATGGATATCCAGCAAATGCTGGATAGCTGTCTCCATGAGGATCATTTTAGCTGGTGTTTGAGAGACCGGACAGCGGATACAAAACCTCGGGGGAAGGGAGCAGAATTCAAGAGAGAGACCCAATCTTATAGTCTCTCGAACCCAAGCATCCGAAGTGGACTCATCCCATCGGTCCGCAAAATAGGCCAGCCGGCCTCCGATGGGGTGCTCGGGGATGGACTCAACAACCTCCTCCCCCTCTAAAGGGCCATTTGGACCTGAAGGGGTGCCCTTTATCTGGGCGATCCTGACGCTGCCTAGGCCTTTGCCCATAAAAGCCTTGCGACCTCTGAGTCATAGCACCTGGACGATAACTGGGCCTCCTGGAATAAGGGAAAGGATGGGATTCCGGACGCCTGGTAACAGAAGGCAAGATCTTTCTGTGGTCCTTCGTCTCCGTCAGCAACGGGTCCAGACAATCCCCAAACAGACGGTCTCCCGCAAATGAGGCCATCGCCAGTCTCCACTTATGGCGGGCAACCGCCTGCCAATTTTTCAGCCACAAGAGTCTGCGAGCAGTCACTGACGCGCCGATGGATTTGGACGCAAATCGGACTGCGTTGAGGGTGGCATCCGCCATAAGTTGCGCTGCAGCGATCAATTTGTTAATGTCTTGTCGAAGACGAGAGTCAGCCGCTGGAGTGCGCTCTTGTAGCTGGCAAAGCCAAATAAGCGAAGCCCGGGAGAAAAAAGATGCGGTGGTGGAAGCCTTAATCGCCCATGCCACTGCGTGGTGCGCTCGCTGAAGGGATTGTTCAGACCGGCGATCCTCAGGGTGCAACAATTCTGCCGGATCCTCGGGCAACACAGATGATGAGTATAGAGCCGCGACCGGCTGATCGATCGAGGGCACTTGCAAGGACTTGCCCAGGTCAGGGGCCACATTGCACAACCTCTTCTCCGCTGACGAAGGGTTGGGACTCGTGGGGAGGACCACTGTCTGGAAATTATATCCACAAACATTTTAGGTGACTGGACCACTTCCGTTGTAGCCGTGCGTTCAACATAAAGCGGATCCGTCAAATCTTGAGCCGAAGGCAGCTTCGGTTCAGAATTAATTGGCGCCAGACCGGTTGCAATCTTCGCCTTGTGCAGCAACGGGCGAAACAGGTGGAACGGGAACAGGCCGGATACCGAGGGCTGGTCAACTTGAACGCCGTCATCCTCTGATAGATTGAAATCAGATTGACTGTCACCCGCCGACGCCTGAGAGCGTACATCGTCACCTGACCGGTCTGACCCCTGATCCGGTGAGGGATCATATTCCGCATCATATCCAGCCTCCAGATATGCCTCTTGACGGTAGACGCTGCTGGAGTCCGTACGACCCTGAGACCGAGACTGCTGAAGGCCCTCAACAATGCCTAGTCGGATTGCCTCTGCCACAAGTGCTTTCATATCATCCGGAAGCACCGGCCTGGACAACTCTTGGGGCTGAAGGCCGTTGGGGTGAAGGAGGCCGTTGGAGCCGTGTCACGCCGATCCGGCTCTAGAGGCGCTGTTGCGACCCCCTGCGCAGACACAACCATCGCGGACTTGGCCCGTGGATCAGGCACTGCCGAGGAAGCAGTGGTCAGAGGTAGGAAATCCGCCCCCGGGCCCCACAGTTGGGCATTTGAATTTGGGACAACGGAGTCCAGAGTGGACACAACGCCCTCCAACATTCCAGCTATCTGTGCACCGGACTACTCATCTGCCACCGACGAAACCGCCGAGGCCTAACCTTTGGACGCCGCCTTGGCACATAATTTGTCCAGCTTCTCATGGCGACATTTCTCTGCTGCACTATGTGTTGTCGGGACCTTGGTTAGCACAGCTTCGTTTGGCGTGGGAGCCGAGCCGAGCGCTCAAAGATTTTTGCCGATGTTTACGGCCATGGTAAGAGCCAGAGGTGTCCGAGGATGAAGCTCTCGACGCCATGGCAATTGCCTGCACAGGCAGCAGCCAACGGTGAAAAGGGTGGCAATATCGCAGTGACGATCTCAGATAGTGACCGTTGTATGTGTGAGGACAAGTGGCAGAAAGGGCCATGCCGTTGTGGGGTGTGGCCGCCTAGGACTGGGCACAATGCTGGAGGGCCAATGTCTGGAGTAGCGCACCCCGAAGGCTGTGCCCTGTTGGGGCGTGGCCTCTGCCGTGCCCTGGTGGGGCGTGGCAGTGCCCAGAAACAATAGCCGTGCCCTGGTGGGGCGTGGCTCAGCTGTTCAGAATGGCCGTGCCCTGGTGGGGCGTGACAAGCTGCTGACCCGGGGGCACTCACACTCCACAAGTCTCTGATCAGCAGCTGGATAATAGAGCCCTGAAGGGCGAGGGAGGGCTGACTTGTGGGCGCAAATGCTCCACTAGTCCTGTCAGGAAGAACAGCAATCGAGCAGCCGGGCAAGGAGCAAGGAAGAAATTGGCTGACAGTAGCGATTGACTCGAGCCTCCTCGCTCTAAAATGGCCACCGGGAGCTTAAAATGGCCACCGCCGCAATTGCTCGGCCTCGTGGCTGGCTCCAGAGAAGGCACCAACACGGAGCCCGCTGGACCACTCCCGAATTCGCCACCGATCGTAGCTCCAGCGACAATCTCTCCTGATCTCTCTCACACCCTCGTCCGAAACTGACAGTTTCTGAGCTCTGGCGGCTACCGCCGCGGCGCACAAAATGGCCGAAGCAATCCCCGACTACCAGCTGGCCGGGATCAAAGCACTGACCGGCCGGGCGGTCGGCAAGCCGAACGTGCGATCCAACCCCGGCGAAAGCAACAGCAGTCAATCAAATAAAACGAGGGTCGAAGACCAGACAAAGAAAGTCCTAATCGTGATGGTCTGCGAAGGATTCAAAAATGACAGGCAGCCTCGATAGCTGCCTGAGGCAGCACGAGCTATCGCCCGGCTGTCAGATACTCACACCAAAGCTATGCGATGAGTGGAAATGCAAAAAATACAGCAACCTCAAAGTGGATATAGCAACCAATTTCACCAGAAACAGGAGGAAGGAATGGCACAATCGTCCTCGCTGAGCGACTGAGTGAAAAAACTGACTGGCATAGCAACAAGGGCAGTACCTAAACAGCTTTGACAGACTCAGTCCAATCAGAGAGCAGACGGATTTAACCCATTCCTGGCTGCTATATCCACGAGGGAGAACCTTCTGCGCACGAAATCCACCCATGCCTTCTATAATTTTGTAAACAACAAACTTAATGACTTGAGATCCATCCCACCCTTAAAAGGACCTAACGGTAAAGACTGTAATGATGAAACCGTTAAAGCCAACCTTTTTAACACATTCTTTGGCCGAGTCTTTCTAAACAGCAATGGCTCATGCTCAATATTTCCTAGTTGTACCACAGATAATCACAATTTTCTAATACATATTGATTTTATGGAAGATAACATTGAAAAGGCATTACGCAGTCTAAAACCATCTCTATCTATTGGACCTGATGGACTATGTGCCTACTTCTTAAAAAAGCTTTCCACTGCCATAGCAGAACCTCAAAGCATAATCTTTGAAAAATCTTTCAGGTCCAGCTCCTTACCCAACCTATGGTCTCTAGCCACGGTCATCCCTATCTTCAAAAAGGGAGACCCCAGCCTAGTTGAAAATTATAGACCAGTGATGGAGAACCTATGGCACACGTGCCACAGGTGGCACGCGGAGCCATATCAGAGGGCACGCGAGGTGTTGCCCTATGTCAGCTCCAGCGCGCATGCGCGCGCTGGCCAGCTGATTTTCAGCCTTGGGGAAGGACGTTTTGCCCTACAGAGGCTTCAGGGAAGCTTCATGAAGCCCCGGAGTGCGAAAAACGGCCCAACGGGCAAACCGGAAGTTTGGGAAAATGCACTTCCGGTTTGCCGTGGGCCGTTTTTCGCACTCCGGAAGCTTCAGAGAAGCTTCCTGAAGCCCCAGAGTGCGAAAAACGGCCCAACGGGCAAACCGGAAGTTCAGAAAAACGCACTTCCGGTTTGCCGTTGGACTGTTTTTGCACTCCAGAGGCGTCAGGGAAGCTTCCTGAAGCCCCGGAGTGCGATAAATGGCCCAACGGGCAAACCGGAAGTTCGGAAAAACGGACTTTCGGTTTGCCATTGGGCTGTTTTTCAAACTCCGGAGGCTTCGGGGAAGCTTTCTAAAGCCCCGGAGTGCGAAAAACAGCCCAACGGGCAAACCGGAAGTCCGTTTTTCCGAACTTCTGGTTTGCCCGTTGGGCTGTTTTTCACCGTCCGAGGCTTCAGTGAGGCCTTTGTGCATGCGTGGGGGGCATGGGGGGTTGTGCGCATGCACAGGGGGCAGCGCAGTGGGGTTGTGCACATGCATGGGGGGAGGGAATGGGTGTGGGCATGTGCGCGCGCGCTAGCGCGCACACACACACCCTTTTGGCACGCGAACCAAAAAAGGTTCGCCATCACTGTTATAGACCAATCTCTCTATGTTGCGTCACCTGCAAAGTCATGGAATCAATCATTAACCATTACCCTCCACTTAGAAACAAACAACCTACTCTCTAACAAACAATTTGGTTTCAGAAAAAAATTATCCTGTAATCTGCAACTCCTACACTGTAAAAACTTATGGACTACACAACTCGATCAGGGCAAAGCAATAGACTTCTGTACATAGACATTTACAATAGACATTTACATAGACTTCTGTAAAGCCTTTGATTCAGTGGTACACGACAAACTACTTCTAAAACTAAAATCTTATGGCATTTCTGGACCGCTGCATAATTGGATAGCTGCCTTCCTGTCAAACAGGCAACAAGTGGTCAAAATAGGGAACGCCCTATCAAATCATGTACCTGTTAACAGCGGTGTCCCCCAAGGCAGCATTCTAGGACCAACATTCTTTATACTTTCCATAAATGACCTTTGTGATCATATTAAAAGCAACTGCGTCCTCTTCGCTGATGATGTAAAACTATTCAACACCACCAACAATGCTGCTACCCTTCAAAAAGACCTTGACTATGTATCAGAATGGTCAAACAAGTGGCAACTTCAAATCTCAACCAACAAATGCTCTGTCTTACATATTGGGGGNACTCCTGGCAGCCGGTGATCAGCACAAGTAGCCTGCAGTACTGCACTCTCACCACTGCGCCACCGCGGCTCTCTAACGATCTAAGCGCCAGAGCCCACTGTAACAACATTGCCAACAAGGCATTAAGAGTTGTTAACCTAATTTTGCGTAGCTTCTTCTCTGGTAATATTGTACTGCTAACTAGAGCATACAAAACATTTGCTAGACCAATTCTCGAATACAGCTCATCTGTCTGGAACCCGCACTGCATATCGGACATTAATACAATTGAGAGAGTCCAGAGATATTTCGCGAGAAGAGTCCTCCACTCCTCTGCTCGCAACAGAATATCTTATGCCACCAGACTTGAAATTTTGGGCTTAGACAACTTAGAACTATGCCACCTTCGGTCTGACCTATGCGTAGTACATAAAATAATCTACTACAATGTCCTACCTGTAAATGACTACTTCAGCTTCAACCACAACAATACACGAGCACACAATAGATACAAACTTACTGTAAACCACACCAAACTCAATTTCAAAAAAATACGACTTCAGCAACAGTGATCAATGCATGGAATACACTACCTGACTCTGTGGTTTCTTCCCCAAACCCCCAAAACTTTAACCTTAGACTATCTACTGTTGACCTCACCTCATTCCTAAGAGGTCTGTAAGAGGTGTGCATAAGCGCACCAACGTGCCTACCGTCCCTGTCCTAATCTCCCCATTTATTCGTATCCATTTCATGTATTAATAACCATGTTTACACCTAAATCTGTTATCTAATACATGCTTGACAAAATAAATAAATAAAATAAATAAATAAATTGGCCTTGGCACCAGGCTCAGACCCGAATTGGGAGCAGCAAGCGGGTTATCTGACTGGGTGGGAGTGAGTGCTTCGCCACGCCCACCCAGGTTTTGTGGCTCCTGGTGTTTTCTTTTCTTTTCTATGAGAAACGGGTCCAAATGGCTCTTTGAGTGTTTAAGGTTGTAGACCCCTGTTATAGGGTCTCCTGCTTGAGTGGGAGGCTGGACTAGAAGACCTCCAAGGTCCCTTCCCGCCCTATTCTGATGGATAAAACCCACCAACGGGGGGCTGACACATCACATCCTCCTTCAGAGCAAAACGAGGCAAATAATTATTTTTTCAGCTTCTCCCCAGCTTTGTAGAAACAAAGTAAACAATTAAAATACAAAAATAAAAGCAAAGAACATTCATTCTTCTCCATTTAGATGAAGCCGAAAGAAAGTGGATCTTTTCTCCGTTGGGAGAACATGAGCTCAATTCAAGCAATTTAAACCTTTCCCCCCTAAACAAAACCCTCCACCCCCAGTTCAAGTGAGGAGGCGGGTATTTCTTTCATTCACACAATAATCCCCCCCCCTTAAACCCTTAAAAGAACAGCCCCCCTTTCCTCCTCCGTGGGGCGAGGCTTCCCCCCCTTTGCCCAGAGGCTCCCCGTCCAGCCCCGCATCCACCCGGGACCCTCCCGGCACCGAGGGGGGACTCGGGGCTACGGGGCTACTGGCGGGGAGAAGCCCTCCTGGCAGCCCGAGGGAGAGCAGGAGCCCCACCTGCCCGGAGCGGGGCCGAGGGGCAGCGTTGCCGGACAGCAAGAATCTGCTCAGCCGCCCAAAATGCCGCAACTGGGGAAACCGCATAAAATAAATAAATAAATAAATCCCGGAAATTCAGCTCCAATCAACGGGGGAGCGGGAGAAGGGAGGAAGAATGACAGGAGATTCCTAGAGAGGCACCACGGAGGCTTCTCCCCGCCCTTTCCGGCCCTGTTTCCTCCCTGGGAGTGTGGAAGATGCTCTAGCCCCTCCTTCCTCTCCTCCTCCAGGAGCTGCTACTCCCTAGTTTCTGGGCCCGGGAGGTGCCGCTTCCCCCTCGGAGGGAGCAGGTTGAGCTGCTTCTTTCCCGGCCGGCCAGAGAGGCCGGGAGCCTTTCCCTCTCTCCCTCCGCACCGCCCCCCCCGGATTGGGAAGAGGCGACCGGGGATCTTGCCTCCCTGCTTCCCCCGAAGTTTGGGGGGACTTGGACGCGGGACCGGCGACAATTTCCCCCTATTTTGCACTTCGGGGCATCAGGAAACACCATCCCATAAGCTTTGCTTTCATCGTGGTTTGCTGACTGTGGGGTAACTGGTCGGTTTATATAACTTTCCAAGCCACGAATGAGCAAACCTTCAGAATAACAGAGTGGGAAGCGATCTCTGAGGTCATCTAGCCCATCCCCCTGCCCAAGCAAGTGATCCTACACCATTCTAGACAAGTGACTGCCTAGTAGTCTCTTCTGAAAACCCTCCACTGATGGGGCTCTCACAACTTTTGGAGGGAAGCCTTTGCACTGGTTAATTGTTCTGTTCGGAAATTCTCCTTAGTTCTAGGCTGGATAATCCCCTAGATTATTTTCCAGCCATTGCTTCTTGCTCTGCCTTCAGGTGCTTTGGAAAATAGGTTGTCCCCCTCTTCTTTGTGACAGCTTCTCAAATATTGGAAGGCTGCCATCCTGTCACTCATAGTCCTTCTCTTCCTTCGACTAGACATAACCAGTACTTGCAACCTTTCCTCTTATGTTGTAGCCTCCAGTTCCCTACTTATCTTTGTTGCTCTTCCCTGCACCCTTACTAGTCTCAACATCTTTTATGTATTTTGATACAAAATGTACAAAACCCCAAAGATGATCTTTAGCCCAATCTGGAAGGTTTAAACGAGTTCATGAATAAACGGTTGGAAACGCTTGGACGGTTGCAAAGAAACTCGAGGGGTAGTTTAAACCTAAATTTAATGTGACTTTGCCTTTCCTCTTTTGGAAAGAAAAATGATATCGGAGTCAAGACGGATATCATCTCTTCAAGAGAGGCTGAATCAGCAAAGAAAACCCAGAAGAGTTCTATAATTGCTACTTTATTGATATAGGCTAGAGTGACAGAATCTTAAGATCAGAATGATGGTAGCCATGATATTCGCTGTGACATTTTTCGGAAGAGAAAGTTGGACAAAACGAGGAGGATAGGAAGAGAGTGGCAGTTTTTGAACATTAATTTTGAAGAATTCTACCGAGATTATGATGGATAGCCAAGTAAATTACATGTCCATCATTTGCACATAGTTTAGTTTCAATTTGAATTAGAATTAGAATAACAGAGTTGGAAGGGACTTTGAAGGTCTTCTAGTCCAACCCCCTGCTTAGGCAGGAAACCGTACACCACTTCAGACAAATGGTTATCCAATCTCTTCTTAAAAACTTCCAGTGTTGGAGCTTCACAACTTCTGGAGGCAAGTTGTTCCACTGATTAATTGTTCTGTCAGGAAATTTCTCCTTAGTTCTAAGTTGCTTCTCTCTTTGATTAGTTTCCAGCCATTGCTTCTTCTCCTGCCTTCAGGTGCTTTGGAGAATAGCTTGACTCCCTCTTCTTTGTGGCAGCCCCTGACAGTCGGCAGCCCAATTTCTCTCTGACAGTCTGTTGTTCAATTCCAAATGTCATTTTGCCTATTTTAAATCTCTCTTAACTCTACATATGAAAATTATGAAACAGTCAATCTCTCTGCAGTTGATCTTTCAACTTAACCTTTATTCTCCTTGTTCTGTGCCAAGAATCACAAAGACGTTTTCCATCCCTTCCATAAGGCACTTCAAACATGGTTTTTAGAAGTCTACATTACCTTTATTGTATCATTGAAAAACATGCCATCCAAACCTCAAGTCAGCTCTTCTCTTCTGAATGGGAGACCACCAGAACTTTGGGTAGGGGGGGAGAGATGGAGGGGAAAGATGGGCCTGCCCTGTCATTTAGGTGCAATGAAAAGAGAAGGTAATTTCCACGAGGTCCTTTATCTTAGGATCCTAAACAGGTTTTCCTGAATTTACAGTTGAAGCTTTTCTTCTAGATTTCATAGATGACTAGAGTGAAGAAACTGGAACTTTGTTTTTCTATATGACAACAGCTGCAAGGCTCTCTTCACACACAGAGATGGAAGGACTCACATAAACCCAGAATGGAAGAATGGATGGGGAAGTTGACTGCTTTGGTTAAAGAAAACACTGTCTATATTTCCTTTCACCTTCTCCAGATTTTACCTGGAGTGAAGGAAGCTGGAAGTTACTTTTTCTCTTCCCCCTTTTGTCTCCACTGCCCAATTTTGCTTTTCCCTCCCTTCACCTTGCTTTTTTTTAGTACTTTCTCCTTTGTTTTCTTGTACTTCTATGTTTTTCTAAAATTTAACAAAGCTTACAAACATTTGTATGGCTTCCATGGGTTGATCCACTATGAAAAACTGTTACACCATTAGGTCATAACGGGGGCTTTTCCCATGTAGTTTTTCTGATGTCTCCCTTTTGAGCAAAACTTGATCGCACTCAATGCATCTCTATGGCTTCGATCCTGTATGGACCTTCTGATGATATCTAAGGTTTTGTTTTCGGGTAAAACTTTTCTCACACTCCCCACATTTATAGGGCCTCTTTCCTGTGTGTCCCTTCTGGTGTCTCCGAAGTTCAGCAGCCTCCACAAATCTTTTCTCACATTCTGGGCATTCATAGGGTCTGTCTCCCGTGTGAAGTCTCTGATGTCGAAATTAGGTGTGACTTTTCAACAAAACATTTCCACATTCTTTTGACTTCACCTTGTATTTATTTATTTATTTATTCATTCATTCATTCGTTCGTTCGTTCGTTCAATGCGTTTGTCAAACGAACAAGAAAGCAAGTATAAGTATAAACATAAACATGAACAATGGAAGCAAATACAGGTATAATGGGAACAGCAAGACAGGGATGGTAGGCACGCAGGTGCGCTTATGCACGCCCCCTTTACGGACCTCTTAGGAATGGGGTGAGGTCCACGGTAGAGAGTTTGTGGCTGAAGCTGTGAGGGTTAGAGGCTGTAACAACAGAGTCGGGTAGGGCGTTCCAGGCATTGACCACTCTGTTGCTGAAATCAATAGAAGACAATTTTATGTACAATGCTTAGATCAGACCGCAGTCGTCGCAGTTCCAGATTGTCCAGGCCCAGGATTTCTGGCCTGGTGGCATAGGGGAATTTATTGTGAGCAAAGGAGCGCAGTACTCTTCTCGTGAAATACTTCTGGACCCGCTCAATAGTGTTAATGTCCAATATACAATAGGGATTCCAAGCAGGTGAACAGTATTCAAGAATTGGTCTGGCAAAAGTTTTATACGCTCTAGTTAACAATACGTTACCAGAAGAGAAGCTTCGCAAAATTAAGTTAACGACTCTTAATGCTTTTTTGGCAATGCTGTTACAGTGAGCTCTGGGGCTTAGATCATTAGAGATGAGTACTCCTAGGTCCTTGACAAAGTGACGGTCGTCTGCGAGATCAGTACCGCCTAACTTGTATTTGGTGTTCTGATTTTTTTTGCCAATGTGTAGAACAGAGCATTTATTAATCGAGATTTGGAGTTGCCAATTATGCGACCATTCAGACACATAGTCGAGGTCGCTTTGCAGTACGGCAGCATTGTTAGTGGTATTAAATAATTTTACGTCATCAGCGAAGAGGACGCAGCTGCTTATAAGATGATCACAAAGGTCATTTATGTAAATTAGAAAGAGAGTGGGTCCTAGAATGTGGTCTTGGGGGACCCCGCTGTTAAATGGTGCCTGGTTTGATAGGGCACTCCCTATTTTGACTACTTGTTGCCTGTTTGATAGGAATGCAGCTATCCATTTGTGCAGTGATCCGGAAATGCCGTAAGAGTGTAGTTTTAACAGTAGTTTGTCGTGTACCACTGAATCAAAGGCTTTGCAGAAGTCTATGTAAATTGCGTCTATTGCTTTACCCTGGTCGAGTGGTGTAGTCCAAATGTTTTTGCAGGGTGCAGCAAACCAGGAGGCGCTCCCGTGGCGTACTTGGCTTGGCGATACCGGACTCAGGAGGTCACGTAGGCATGGACGTCATGCCAGAGTCTCGGCCACCAGAAAGTGCGGGATACCAGGTGCAAGGTCTTGAACAGCCCAAAATGTCCTGCTGCAGGGTTGTCGTGGCACTGGTTAAGGATCAACCCTCGGAGCGGGCCAGCGGGCACGTAGAGTTTATCCCGGAAACGGAGCAGGTCTTCTGAAAAAGTCCATGGAGACTCGGGTCCTATCTCCTGCTTCCATTGAGCCATGTAGTCGTCTTGCCGCTGCGCCTCCAGAATCTGTACTCGGAGGTCCACAGGGGTCTGGACAGCCGCAAAGGGCTCGACCGGCAGAATCGTCCGAGGCGGCAGCGGGTTCTGAGTGTGGGCATACTCGGGCTTGCGGGAAAGGGCGTCCGCCTGTTGGTTACGCCCACTGGGGATATAGGTGATCCGGAAATTGAACCGGGTGAAGAAAAAGGACCATCGAATCTGCCTTTGATTCAATTTCCGGGCGGTCTGGAGGAACTCGAGATTTTTATGGTCCGTTTGTACTTTGACTTGATGCCGGGCTCCCTCGAGGTGGTGCCTCCAGGTCTCGAAGGCGGTCTTGATGGCCAGTAACTCTTTCTCCCAGATTGTATAATTGCGCTCTGACTGGTTCAGTTTACGCGAGTAGTAAGCGCATGGGAACAGAGGACCGCCATCTTGTCGAGTCTGGAGCAATACGGCACCCACGGCGATATCCGAAGCGTCGGCCTCTACTACGAACGGACGTTGAGGGTCTGGATGTTTGAGGATGGGTTCCTTCATGAAGGCATCAAGTTCTTGAATGCCTGCTGTTCAAGATCGCCCCACCGAAAGGGGACGTCTTTCTGTAACAGCCGAGGCAGGGGCGCGGTCAGAGCGGCAAACCCCGGGATAAAGGTCCGATAATAGTTTGCGAAACCCAGAAGTCGCTGGATGTCCTTCACCCGGCAAGGAGGTTGCCATGTCTGTAAGGCCTCGACCTTGCCATGATCCATGGCGATGCCTTCTGGAGAAATGCGATGGCCCAGTAA
>QLTV01000210.1:296165-307094 GCA_003457575.1 Thermophis baileyi
TGAGAGCTCTTTTCTGCGAGGCATGGTTCACAGCAGACAGTGCTTCTTGAAACCAGTAAACCCAAACCAGTTTTGTGGTTTTAAAGGGCAGGACAGCTGTCAGCAACACATCCAATATCATCACACTGATTGGAGTCAAGGTTGGCTCACTCCTGGCTCCAATGAGCTCTTGGAGAAGTCATTAGGCTAGGGGCTCATATACTTTTTCCACCCTGCACTGTGAATGTTTACATGTTATGTTCAATTAACCCATGGCAAAATCTAATGTTTGTGTAGTATTATTTTAAGCAGACTGTGTTTTTCTATTGTTGTGATTTAGATGACGTTCAGAGCACATTTTATGACCAATTCATGCAAAACTCCACGCAATCCCAAGGGGTTCACATACTTTTTCTTGCAACTGTACACCTGTAAGGTTTTCCTCCTGTGTGGATTTTTCATGTGCATCTGAAGATAAAAATCTTTGCCACATTCTAAGCCCTGATAAAAGTTTCTCTCCAGTAAGAATTCTCTGATGCTGAAAGAGCTTTTTTCCAGGCAAACCATACATCACACTTCAAACATTTAAACTGCATCTTTCTTATATGGATTAGTGTGTGATTCCCCCCCCATTTTTATTATTTTATTTCAATCAACATAAGTGCTTAGTGAACATTGCATTGTGTGAGTTATTTTACTTATACAGTCAAATATTAATAACAACACTAATGCTAATAATAATATTGATGGTATACTGTTTGCTTATATATAATCATAATCTTTCATTATTTACTTGTATCTACTGGTAATCTTTTATCTTCTATTTTCTACTTCTGTTATCTAGCCAGTGATAGAACACATCCCATGTTGAGAAATATTAAGATTCTTCCTTATCCTTTATTTTTAGCGTCAATCTAGCCATCTCTGCACAATCTTTTTAATTATCTTCTCTGTAGCAGTATCCTCATTCTTCCAATATTGTGCAGATACAATTCTCACCGCTGAAAGAGTATTTTTCCAGGCAAATCATAGATCACACTTCAAACATTTAAACTGCATCTTTCCTATATGGATTAGAGTGTGATTTTTAAGGGACGATTGATAAGAAAATGCACTCCACGATCTAAGGGTTTCTAATCCCCCCCCCCTTATGAACTCTTATATGACTTCTAAGGATTGAACAACTATGAAAAACTGTTCTACCATCAGGGCCTATTAGGGATTTTTCCATGTGATTTTTCTAATGTCTCGCTTTTGAGCAAAATATTACCGCACTCTATGCATCTCTATAGCTTCACTCGCTTATGGACCTTTTGATGCTTTCCAAGGTGATGTTTTCCTTTCCCACACTCCACACATTTGTACGGCTTCTCCCCCGTGTGGATTCTCTGATGAACCCGAAGCAGTGTTGTTAAGAGAAAACTTTTCCCACACTCCCCACATATATAGGGCCTCTCTCCTGTGTGTCCCTTCTGATGTCTCCGAAGTTCAGCAGACTCCACAAATCGTTTCTCACATACTGGGCATTGCTAGGGTGTCAGGCCGAAGCCATTTTTTTTTCTGGGGTCTTTGGCCTGCCACACACTATGCTATTTTAAAATGTATTCTTTGCTGTGGGAATTTGGGAGGGGCAATTGCACGAGGGATGTATGTGTGTAGCCATAACAAATTCCTTCTAGATTGTCAAGGTCATCCTTTGTCCTGCACCTGCACGGAAGAAGATGGGAGTAGCTGCCAAGTTGGCAGAAGATTGGTTAACGTGACAAACTTCGGGGTGTGGGGACAAGGGATTGAACTTTCAAATGGGTGGAGAAACCCCTGGTACTCCAGATTCGGGTTTCTCACAGATGTGCCAACATGGCTCTGTTAATAAATTGGAACTTTGAGGAATACTCTGCCTCGGACTCTGATTTGATTTCCGATGCTATTTGGAAGCCTGACACTAACCTAAATCTCCCTTAAAACTCATCCAGCTACCCTGAATCCTCGGGATGCTGTTCGGGGTCCTGAGCCGCAACGCCGAACCAGCAACGGGCGGTGTGAAGACTCAGGGAAGATGGAGGAAGAGAAGTATGCCACGGGGGAGCAAGTAGAGGATGGATCGTGTGTTCATATAGAAACCCACTACTATCCTTCCCATTCCGTGGTGGAAGCCGAAGGGGCCGTGGAGAAGGAATGCCAGTTGGGGGCTCGGCGCAAATGGCCAACTCTTGAGTGCCTCTCGCAGCAAGGGCGGACCCCTCAAGGCGCAGCTGGAGGGCTGAGCTCTCCCACAGAACGAACGTGGGAGCCCCACCTGGGCGCGGGGTCAGCCTCGGCCCACGAGGGGAGACAGCAAAGAATTACGCTGACCGGGTGCTCCGAAGGTGAGGGATCCCAGCCCGCCACGCAGTCAATCGCTGATGGACCTCCCCGACTAGTTCGGACGTCTAAACGTAAGTTGGACAAAACCCCGCTCAGGACCCGAAGCAACTAGATGGAGTTTGGCCCAGCCCACGTTCTCCTTCCCAAAGAGGAACCTGGGGACCCAATCGAGCGGGGACCTGGCCTCATTCCACACAGCATAAGCGGGACCCCAGCGAGTCTCCCCACCAGGGCGAAGCCTACGTGGGCCACCCTATGCACCGAACTGCAGATAACCCAACAAGCCAACCTAGGAAGCTTGCTGGCTTGGCAGCAGGGATCGTGGGGATTATGGACCCCAGCCCAGCTGCCAAACCTCAGCCTTGTGTCGCCGTGGCAAGCCCCAGCAGGGTGGGCTTTCTTCCCCGGAATGGGATGGGCGCAGTGCCAATGGGCTCCAGGGCCCCAACTGCAAACGACCCTCGCGCCAGTGTTTGGAACGGCACAGCAGCCCCCTGCGATGTCAGGCCACGCCGCGCAAGCTCAGCCGCCACCGCCGGGACCCCTCCCCACAGACAGAGCTGCGCCGGGGATAGCCCAAACAACCGCAACCAGCGGGGGTGCAACTGGGAGGGCCCCAACCGCAAGCAATCGTCCCGCTGGCTGCGCAGGTGCAAGCTGCTGCCCAGCCAGCCCCAGCGCAACCCCCTAGGTTCCGTGCCACGTTTGATGGGGACCCCAAGAAACTGGCCTATTTCCTACACCGGGTCTGGGCGTACATCGATCAGTTTGGGACTCAGTTTCAGTCAGACTGAGAGCTGATCGACAAGATAACCGAAGGGATGAATGAGGGGGAAGCAGCGGAGTGGGTGGCAGAGCTCCACGACGAAGCAGCCCCAGAACTCGATGATGCAGACGAGGTCGTCCAACTATTGTGGGTCTGCTTTAACAATGTGTCCCAACAAGTGGAAGCCGAGGAGCAGATCCAGGGGTTGAAGCAAGCAGGCCGCCCAGTCAAGGAATTGGTGTGGGAATTCCGAAGAGCGGCCGGGAAGGTGCGGGACTGGCCCGAGTGACTCTTGGTGCACACGTTCTGAGACGTCCTGGACCCAGAACTGAGAAAGTCGTGTGAGATCCGTGGAGTCCTGTGCCGGATACAGGACTGGTACAATACTGCCATCGTCCTGGATCATGCGATCCGGAACTCCAAGAAACCCCCCGCTGAAAAATCAGCCAGGAGGCCTCTGGGCCGCCGATCCCAACCGAAGCAAGCCGCAATCCCAGCCCCCGAGACAACAAGAGGCGTGAAATGCTATCGATGCGGCCAAACCGGTCATCGGGCTTCGGAATGCTTGGCGCCAGCCCCAATTCCGCAGCCAAGGGTCAGGCCAACTCCTGGGGTCCGGAAGAAACCCCCAAAACCGCCATAAAGAAGTCGCTTGGCCCTACAAGCGGAAGAATCCCCTCCCCTGTCCGACGAGGCCGAGGCGTCGCCGGGAGAGAAACCATCTCCGCGATGGGATGAAGGAGGCAGCGGCGAAGACGACCCAATGGTGAGTGAAGCCGTCCGCCCTTTCCTCATTAAGGCGAAAATCACGGTGCCAGAAACGGGGAAGGAAGGAGAGGTAGACACAATGGTAGACACGGGCTGCTCGCGATGTTTAATCAGCAAATCTGTGGTAGAGAGGCTAGGGATCCGCACCAGGCCCTTGGCCAGACCCATCCGTTTCCAGCAAGTGGACGGATCACTTGATTGGGGGGCGCCCCGCCACTCTCCTCACCAAATTGGTGGCCTTGCAAATAGGATGCCACCATGAGCTCATCCGGTTCATAGTTGCCCCCAAGATGTCAGAAGCAATCATTCTGGGCTTGTGTGGTTAGATAAGTGGACCCCCACCATCAAATGGGAGGATGGATACCGAAAGCTAACCCTGAGCATCGGGCCTCTATCTCCTAAAGAGAAGCAAAGCCACCCGAAGGGGCCAGAGCCCTTAGGGCCCAACGGTCCCCAGCCGGCAGCCCCGGCACTCGAAGCCAAGCCCCCGGGCTCCCAACAGGTGCCAGTAGAATACAGAGACCTGGAAGGGGTGTTTAGCGAGGAAGACTGCAACTACCTCCCCCTGCACCGGCCTACGGACTGCGTGATAGAGTTCAAGCCGGGGGCTACGCTCCCAAAACCAAAGATGTACTCGATGACCCCAAAGGAATTGGAGGAGTTGAGGAGATACATTGATGCCAATTTAGAACGAGGATTCATCCAGCTGGCAAAATCGAGGGTCGCAGCCCCCATGCTCTTCAAAGAGAAGAAAGATGGGGGGGGAGATTGTGTGTTGACTTCAACGCCGTGTGCATGCAAAACACGTACCCCCTCCCTCTCATGAAAGACTTGCTGAACCACTGGTCCAAAGGCAAGATATTCACCAAGCTGGACTTAAGGGAAGCATACTATCGCATACGCATTAGGGAGGGGGATGAATGGAAGACCACCTTTAACTGCCCATTGGGGAGCTTCCAATTCAGAGTCATGCCCTTTGGGCTGCAAGGAGCCCCCGCGGCCTTCATGCAATTCATCAACGAAGTGCTCCACCCCCATCTGTACAAAGGGGTGCTCGTTTATTTGGATGACATTCTCATCTTTAGTGAAAAACTAGAGGAGCATGTGAAGCTAGTGCGACAAGTTTTAGAAAAGCTTCTGGCCGCCAAGCTGTACGCAAAACTTTCCAAGTGCGAATTCCACAAAACCTCTCTAGACTACCTTGGATACCGCATCTCCAGCGAGGGGATAGAGATGGACCCAGGAAAAGTGAAAGCGGTGCTAGACTGGCAGCCCCCATGCACTCGCAAGCAACTTTAAAGCTTCTTGGGCTTCGCGAACTTCTATCGGCAGTTCATCCCCGCTTTTGCCGAAATGGCGCTGCCACTGACCAAACTGCTAAAGACAGGCCCATCGCCCACAAAGCGAAAGCCTAACCAGCTGATTGGGTGGACAATGGAATGCCAAAAAGTGTTTGAAAGGCTGAAGAGACTCTTTGCCCAAGAACCGATCCTGCAACACCCCGACCCAGAATGGCAGTTCATAATTCAGTCGGACGCCAGCGACGTAGCGGTGGTGGCGGTGCTGTTGCAGAAAGACGAAAAGGGCCAACTCCTGCCGTGTGCTTACATCTCGAAGAAGCTCACAGCCACTGAGAGAAGATGGGCCATTTGGGAGAAAGAAGCCTATGCAGTTCGTTGGGCGCTGCTCACTTGGAGACAATTCCTAGAGGGGGGCAAGGTGCCGTTCGAGGTGTGTACAGATCATAAGAACCTCGAAACATTGAAAACCACCAGAAAACTCTCACCAAAGCAAGTACGCTGGGTGCAATACTTCAGGAGGTTCAAATTCGAACTGAAGCACATCCCAGCTGGGAAGAACTTATTGGCTGACGCTTTGTCAAGAAAACCACAATATGACAACCAAAGGGAGCAAGAAGTCCACTCTGTCATTCCCCCCTCACCAGGGGAAACAGTGGCCCCAGTTCTCACCTGGGGCCAAGCCAGACAACCAAGTATTCCTAGCCAGAACAAATGGACAGCAACACTGAAAGCAGCCCTGCCTAGCAATCCCTGGCTCAACGACAACAAGGAAATCTTGACGATGAGAGAAGGCTTGGCCTGGAAGGGGTCCAAACTATACGTGCCTGCCACCCTCAGATTAGAAGTGCTCCAATGAAGCCACGACTCCAGACTGGGAGGACACTTTGGGTTCCTAAAAACCCTCCACCTAGCCCGACAACAGTTCTGGTGGCCAAAGATAAAAGCTGAGGTGGAAGACTACGTAAAGAGCTGTGCCACATGTGCGACCAGGAAGAATCGGCCAGGGAAACCGCCTGGGCTACTACAGCAAGTGGCCAACCCAGCAGGCCTTGGGAAGAAATCGCGATGGATTTCATCATAGACCTCGCAGACAGCAACAGGAACACGGTGATTTGGACAGTCATTGACCTGTTTTCCAAGCAAGCCCATTTCATCGCTTGCTCAGGCCTACCATCTGCCAGAAAACTAGCGAAGCTATTCCTCAAGCACATCTATCGCCTACATGGTGTCCCTAAAAGAGTCATCTCCGACCAGGGCATGCAGTTCACCGCCAAGTTCTGGAGAGAGTTCCTGAGAGCCATTGGATCCACACAAGGACTCAGCTCGGCTTTTCATCCGAGTACGAATGGAGCAGCAGAACGTACGAACGCAATGGTGGAACAATACGTCCGTTGTTATGTAATTACCAGCAAGACAATTGGTCAGAGCTGTTGCCTTTTGCAGAAGTGGCGTACAACAACGCTGTTCATAGCAGCACTGGACTAACCCCTTTCCAGGTTACAAGTGGCAAGGAGTTCGTTCCCATGCCTGAGCTACCTACGGAGGCTCTCACTTCGATGTCCCTGAGTGGATGCGGACACTGAAAAAAGGATGGGAAAACACCACAAAAGCACTAGCTGAAGCGGCAGAAGCCTATAAGAAGCAAGCAGACAAGCACCGATTGCTCCAGCCCCCTTTCCGAGTGGAGGATAAAGTCTTCCTGTCCACTAAATACATCCGATTGAGAATGCCCAGCAAAAAGCTAGGGCCAAAATTTTTGGGTCCTTTCCCAATAGTTAAAATTATCAACCCAGTCACTGTGCAGCTTGCATTGCCTAGAATATTGGGGAAAATTCACCCAGTATTTCATTGCAGCTTATTAAAACCAGTGATTGGGTCAACTGTAAGGCCACAAACCCAACCACCACCTCCCCCTGTAGTAATACAAGGAGAGACACACTATGAGGTGAAAAAGATTTTAGACTCCAGAATGTTTAGGGGTCAATTACAATATCTAATCCATTGGAAGGGGTACCCTTTGTTCGAAGCTACTTGGGTAAAAAGTTGGAATGTAAAAGCTGATAGATTGGTGAAGCAATTCCATGACAAGTATCCAGACAAGCCAAAGGGTCCCCCTGGGGGGGAGGGGTGTTTAAGGATGCTGTATTAACCCCCTATGTTATTCTCTTTCTTTTCTTGTAGGACACGGTTTTTTCCTGAGGTGAGGCCGCCTGTCAGACCGAAGCCATTTTTTTGGGTGGGGTCTTTGGCCTGCCACACTTTATGCTATTTTAAAATGTATTCTTTGCTGTGGGAATTTGGGAGGGGTAATTGCACGAGGGATGTATGCATGTAGCCATAACAAATTCCTTCTAGATTGTCAAGGTCATCCTTTGTCCTGCACCTGAACGGAAGAAGATGGGAGTAGCTGCCACGTTGGCAGAAGAAGATTGGTTAACGTGACAAACTTCGGGGTGTGGGGACAAGGGATTGAACTTTCAAATGGGTGGAGAAACCCCTGGGACTCCAGATTCGGGTTTCTCACAGATGTGCCAACATGGCTCTGTTAATAAATTGGAACTTTGAGGAATACTCTGCCTCAGACTCTGATTTGATTTCCGATGCTATTTGGAACCCTGACATAGGGTCTTGTCTCCAGTGTGAAGTCTCTGATGACGAATTAGGTGTGACTTGTAGACAAAACATCTCCCACATTCTGAGCACATTTCATTATGCTGCACAGACTTGGAAGGCTTCTCTCCTTTGTGAAGCATCTCATGTTTTCTAAGATAATATTTGCAACGAAAAGTTTTCTCACATTCCGGACATTTATATTGCTTCTCTAAGTGGCTTTCCTGATGCCTCAAAAGTGTATATTTCCGGGTAAAAGATTTCTCACACACTGAGCATTTGTGGCATTTCTCACCCGTGTGAGTTTGGCAGTGAATTCTAAGGGATGATGAATAAGCAAATGCTTTCCCACAGTCTAAACATTTGAATTTTTTCCCCCCTCTGTGAACATTTTCGTGACTTCTGAGGATTTTTATTGTACGGAAAAATGTTCCACACTCGATGCACATATAGGGCTTTACCCCTGTATGGATACTCTGATGGCGAAAAAGATTTTCCTTAGAAGAAAAACATTTATTGCAATCCTTACATTTATATAGTTTTTCTCCCCTGTGCGTCCTTTGGTGGCTCCGAAGTTGAGAAGAACTCACAAATCTTTTCTCACATTCTGGGCATTGATAGGGTCTGTCCCCAGTGTGAAGTCTCATATGTCGATTTAGATTTGACTTGTCGCCAAAACATCTCCCACACTGTGGGCACTGATAGGGTCTTTCTCCTGTGTGAAGTCTCTGATGTTGAATTAGGTGTGTCTTTCTGCCAAAACATCTCCCACATTCTGAGCACTGATAGGGTCTTTCCCCAATGTGAAGTCTCTGATGTTGAATTAGACTTGACTTTTCACCAAAACATCTCCCACATTTTGGGCACTGATAGGGTCTTTCCCCAGTGTGCATTCTCTGATGTCGAATTAGGTTTGACTTGCTGGAAAAACATTTCCCACATTCTGGGCACATTTTCCTTTCCTCCTTTGTGTGTGTTTTACTATGTTTGCAAAGAGATGAACTCCAAGTGAAAAATTTTCCACACTTGAAGCATTTATAAGGTCTCTGCCCTGTGTGAATTTTCTCATGTTTTCTAAACAATTGTTTATAACGGAAAGATTTCCCACACTCCAGACATTGATAAGGTTTCTCTCTGGTGTGGATTTGCTGATGTTTAAGCAGCTGCGAGGTTTGGGAAAAGCACAGCCCACATTGCACACACTTGCAGGGCTTCTCTTCAGTCGGGCTGTTCTGAGGCCTAAAAAGATGCCGTCTCTCAGGAAATCTTCCCCAGCACTTCCGGGATTGCTGAGATCTCTTTCCCTGGTGGATTTGCTGATGGGCTCCAAGGTCCGAGCCTTTAGCAAAACGCTCCCCGCACTCTCCACATTTGTAAGGCCTCAGTCCAGGATGGCTCCGGAGATGTTTGGCAAAACTCCACATTCCAGGAAAGGAGTTCCCACAAAGAAAACACAGGTGGGATCCATTCCCCGTATGCAGATTCTGGTGGATCAAAAGGAGGGACCGGTGAACAAAGGATTTCCCACACTGGGAGCATTTGAAGAGTCTCCCCTGATTCCTCTGAGGGGACCTTTGGCCAAAGTGTTCCCCCCTCTGCATAGTTTCCAGGGGCTTCTCACTTCCAGGGCTTTCCATCCGAGGAAACTCTAACAAGTGGAACTTTGGCCAAAAGGTTGGAAGATGGGCAGGAGGATGGGCTCCATAAAAGTTTCTGGGACCCTGACTCTCTGGAAAAGAGGATGGGTGCCTGAATCTGTGAGATATGGTAGCACCAAGGAGCGTCCATTCTCCGCATGAAAAGCATTTCCCAGCCAACTCTCCTCTCCCTTCCTCAAAGGCAAAGAAACAGAGAATGGACAGCCACCAGTCGGAAATGGTATAGGGTCTCCTGCTTGAGCAGGGGGCTGGACTAGAAGACCTCCAAGGTCCCTACCCTGATGGATAAAACCCACCAACGAGGGGTTGCCACATCACATCCTCCTTCAGAGCAAAAGTAGGCAAATAATGATTTTTTTCAGCTTCTACTCAGCTTTCTAGAAACAAAAGTAAACAATTAAAATACTAAAATAATAGCAAAGAATTCTTAGTCATTCTTCTCCATTTAGATGAAGCCGAAAGAAAGTGGATTTTTTCTCCGTTGCCGAAACAATAGCTAGACCACCACCTATATCAGTGATGGCAAACCTATGGCACGTGTGCCACAGGTGGCACATAGAGCCCTCTCTGTGGGCACTCCAGCCCTCGCCCCAGCCCTGCTTCACCACGCATGCGCATGTGCCTCCTGCCAGCCAGTTGGTATTCGGGTCTCTGCTGCGCATGTACGGGGGGTGGGGCGCATGTGCAGGGGGCACTTGCATTGCATTTGGGGGGTTCACGCACATGTGGGTCCCCCCGCACCTCGTTTTGGGCCTGGAAAGCCGCCTGCTCAAACCTGGAAGCCAAGAAAGAAAAACCTACAACTGTTTGAAGGCNTGTCTCTCAGCACAACACAAATGTTCTCATCTCTCTCCTCTCTCTCTCTCTCTCTCTCTCTCTCTCTCTCTCTCTCTCTCTCTCTCTCTCTCTTTTACACACACACACACACACACACACACACACACACACACACACACAGAGTGTGGAGAGTCCCCCTCCTTTCTCTCTGTCTTGCTGCAGGGCAGTTTCAGTACCTGGCTGCAGGGTGAGCAGGTAAGCCAGTCCGGGGCGTTGGGGGGCAGCTCCGCACCCCCTCACCTTGCTTCATACTCAACACCCCCCCACCCCGCCTCGCTGCTCAGGTGTCGCCCCGTGTTACTGCCAGCAGTTTGGGTGCCCTGGCTGAAATATATAAATATATATATGTGTGTGTGTGTGTGTGTGTGTGTGTGTGTGTGTGTGTGTGTGTGTGTGTGTGTGTGTATGTATGTATATGTATGTATGTATGTATGTATGTATATATCACACACACACACAATTGGATTGCTAGCGCTCTCTCTCTCCATTTGCATGCAAGCACATGTGGGACAAAGAGGCCCCATTAAGTAGTTAAGTGGAAAGTAGTTGGGGGGGAGGGGAGGAGCAGGAGACCGGCAAACACTTTTCGTGCCAAGTGAAAGTTTCTGGGTCCCTGACTCTCTGCAAAAGAGGATGGGTGACTGAA
>QLTV01000211.1:0-56680 GCA_003457575.1 Thermophis baileyi
ATCTATCTAAATAGACCCATGTGAGTTTGGAAAGTGAGCTTAGTAAAAGCCAGGTATTCAGTCCAAGCCAAAATGGCCACAGAAGGCTGTGCTATGCCAGCAGATGGTGTAGGGGACCTATACCTGAACAGCCTAAAGGGGCTGTCCCCTGGCCATGTCATTAACCCTCTGGATCAGTGAAATGTGTTTGATTGTGGCCATGGCCACAAGAGAAGTAAAACACCTTTTAACACTAGAGAAGTCAAAGATGACTTTAAGTTAGACCAGCTGTGGGCTCAAAGTTAAATATCAACATTTTAAGGACATGTATTATAAAAAGATTATTAGGGCATATTCCTAAGGTGGGGAGAGAACATGAGGATGAGACCTGGGTTTTGGTGTAATTGCTGCCTCCTTGATGGCTGCACCTAGGCTGACTGTGGAACTTTGTCCAAGAGAAGAATAATGTAAATTATTTATGTTGTGCTCATTAGCTTTTACATACTTGATGCTCGCAGTTGATTAGGCCTCTTGAGTGCCATCTGTTGGCAAAAAGATTGATTATAGACTGTGCATATTAAATAAAACAAATAAAACAAGCATATAGATAAATGAACAGTGTTCTCTACAATTCTACTCATACATAGTTTTCCATATGCCTTGTTATAATCACCAATGAAATGTTAAGTAAGACCTTGAATCATCTCAACTCTAATTATGGCTAGCATAGTTTCTGGCACAAAGTGAAGAATTTATCTTATACAAAAACAAACGTTTATTTTTTGGGGAAAGGTCTGTATGTGTATTCTCAGCAAGGGAAATGTTTGTAGCTTCAGTCAGGCCTGAATTCTTTACAGCAATGTTAAAGGAAAGTTAAATCCAACAATGTAGAAAACGGAATGTGATTCTCCCTCCTGCACCCAAACCCCCGTCTGGCATCTTGAAAAGCAATATTTCAAGCTGTCTTTCAGATATTTTGTAGCTGAATGCTATGCAAGTCAGCTAGAACCACAACATTAACTTTTCATAAAGTTGAGAATTTGATTCCCCCCCCCGCTTCTATCATTTGTCTATTGACACATTTAAATCATTTAATGGCTATAACAGAAACAGCAACAGCTGAATCCAGGTGCACAGTGCCCAGAATGTTGAAAACGTGATTCATTTAACTTTTTAAATATAGGATCTTATGTCTACTTAAGGGAGGTCAGTAGGAAAGGAAGGAAATCTCCTGTTTCCAGCTAAGGTTGTCCCTACCACTGAGGTGTCTACAGAGTACGGTCAGATGACAGTTGTAAAAGTGCGATTGGAACTCTGTCCTTTTTACGTGCATTACAAAGTAAAAACAAATACCATCATGGCTGCCATCTGGATGTTTTTTTAATCATACTCCATGGATGCCCTTGCCTGCCACTCTCATCCTACCTCAGGCAGTACTACAGGCTAGAATTCAAGAGGGAAATTTTCTATTGGTATTTGATAAAGTTGGAAGAAGATGCGTAAGGTTCTAAAATGAGTAATAAAAACCATCTATAATCTGTGCTATACTGATGGCACTACGCTGATTGCCCAAAATGCAAAGAAAGCAAGTAGTTAAAAGGCAAGGAGCACAATGGAAAAAAGCAGGACTAAAATTAAATATAAAGACCAAACTAATGATACGTACAATAATCAGCCTTAGAATTGACAATGAAGATATCAAAGGATAACCTATCCTAGTTAGGATTAACTATCGACAGTAAAAGGAGGCAGCAGCCGAGAAACATGTCCCAGACTAGCACTTGTTAGAGTAGCCAGGGAGGTCTTGGCATGATGTGTCTATATCTGCAAAAATCAGAATCATGCAGGCAATGGTATCCCCTGAGATACTTTTATTGCTGGATATTTAAAAATAATAGTATGGCCTAATCCCTGACTTTTTATCCATTTCATTCCCTTTTTCAAGATCCAAAGCTGGTTCAGATATTTTGCTGCTTGAGGAGAAGAGCTCGTCATTGGGAGTATCACTATTTCCATATATTTTATATCTCAGAGCTGGACAGACTGGCAACTAAACATTACCAGGCAGAGACCTCCAAGGAGAGCAGAAAAAAACCAGAACACGAAGACTGGTGCAAAGCAGGCACAAGGGCACATACAGATTTATCTATTTGCCATGACTCTCCATACCCAATCAATCTCCATTATCTCCTCTCTCTTCTATATAGAGAGGTAAGACCAAGTGCCTGGAATATTTCATCCAATTCTGGAAACCACGTTTCAGGAAAGATGATGTCTACCTGAGAATGTCCAAAAGAGTGTAACCAATATAGTAAGGGTCTGGAAGTAAAAACCTAATAGGAATTGTTTGAGGCACTGGATATGTTTAGCCTGGAGAAGAGAAGATTGTGAGGGGAGAGAAAGTGGATTCTGAACGTTTGAAGAATTTCTTGGCAGTGTAAGCATTTAGAAATGGTAAACTCTCCTTCATTAGAGCTTTATAAACAGAGATAAAATATGACTGAGACTGTTGCATTAAGCCTGTTGGGCAGGGGTGAAATCCGACCGGTTCGGACCGGTTCAGGCAAACTGCTAGGGATTATTGGCATCGGTTCGCCAAACCGGTAGTAATCACCCCTCGTTGATCACCTCTTCCGGCCGCTCGATATTCCACAGAATTCAACGTTAAATGCAGCAGAGAGAATGCTAACTTTTCTCCCTCCATTCAGAACGGACCTGCTGCAGCCTGTCCCTTTAAGGTAGTCCCCAGGAGGGAGGGGGCTGGGGGGACCATAAAGGGAGCAGCAACTCTGTTCTGAATGGAGGGAGAAAAGTTAGCATTCTCTCTGCCACAGAATTCAACGTTAAATGCAGCAGAGAGAATGATAACTTTTCTCCCTCCATTCAGAACAGAGCTGCAGCAGCCTGTCCCTTTAAGGTAGTCCCCAGGAGGGAGGGGGCTGGGGGGAACAGCTGGAATGGAGCCGTTTCCGTGAAAGGCAGGAAAATGGGGAAGGGGATTTTCCTGCCCGTCATCCATTCCTCAAGCTCAGCACAGACTGAGGGAAAGATGGTAGGCAGGAAAATTCCCCTACCCATTTTCCTGCCATTCGCGACAAGGGGATGGGCCAGGTGAGGAGCCCCTCGACGTGAGTGATGTCGAGTTGGCCACACCCACCCAGTCACATGACCTCCCCCCAACAAGCCACGCCCATAGAACCAGTAGGGAAAATTTTTGAATTTCACCACTGCTGTTGGGTAACCACTTTTCTTCACTGATAGAGAATTGAATTAGACCCGTCTCAATTTTATTTCAATTTTTACTCTTAAAAATTGGGAGAGTGGGGGCAGATGGCAGAAACATTTTGCTTCTAACTGCAAAGCTGAAGCTTCTTGCTGATTTTTTTTTGCTTGGACCCGCAGCCCTTCATATACTGTAAAAGAAGATTTCCCAGCCAGGGTATCCAACAATGCTAATGATCTGTAGTTTAGATATTGCAAATGATTGTTTCCTGCCCCAGCTTGGTCTTATTTTACATTTAATCACAGTTGCTACAGACTGTACACTGCTGAAAGATTTTTGTAAAGTAGTCATTTTTTTTAAATTTAAATGGATAGCAGCAAGATTCTGAGGACAGTTGGCCCACAAGCTGATTTATAAATATTTTAAATGAATAAGCAAATTGATGAGAGAGAGATTTCTACTATCTTTAGGCAGAACAAACTTCCCTCTAAATGAAACAAGGTTGAAAATTCTACTGTGCTCTTCCAGCAACCTAATTAATGATCACATGACCACAATTGAGCCCAAAATTTCTGTTGCTAAGCGAGACCACTTAAATGAGTTTTGCCCCATTTTACGATCTTTCTTGCCACAGTTGCTAAGTGAATCATTGCAGTTCTTAAGGTAGTGACACAGCTGTTGAGTGAACCTGGCTTCCCAATTGACTTGGCTTGTCAGAAGGTCGCAAAAAGTAGTCACATGACTCCCAGGACACTGCAACCACAACAACTATGAATCAGTTACCAAGCGCCTGAATTTTGATCATGTGTCCATGGGGATGCTGCAACGGTCGTAAGTGTGAAAAATGGTCATAAGTCTCTTTTTTCAGTGCCGTTGTAGCTTTGAACGGTCACTAAAACAAACTGTTGTAAGTCGAGGACTACCCGTAATTCTTAGAGCTGATGAAAAAAATGTTTCGGGGTTTGTTTGTTTTTTCATTTTAATTTTTAAAATGTTACATTTTGAAAGATTACTTGGAATGGGGTAACATTCAGATAAACTGAATGAAGACTATTCAAATCAGTTCTTTCCGGAAAAATAAGCAGGAAGTGAAGCAAAGCGAATGCTACTGCATGTTCTATTTTTTTGGCAGTTAAGTCCAAGTAGGCCTAAAACCCCAGCAAATTTTACAAGTAATGGCAATCTATCCAGGTGAGAGAGAAGCCTTCCAGATGTTTGGATTGCAATGCCCATCATGCTCCATAGGATCCTCGCTGGATACAGGTGATAAGAGCTGGTTTCAAACGTAAGGAAAGCCAGTATTTGCCCATTCCTGATTTAGCTCTATTTGTATACATCTTCTAGGGGTATATAATTTATATTAAGAAAAGCAGAGAGGACAGGCCATCGCGGTTCATAATGAACATAGGCAGAGTGGTCAATGCCTGGAATACATTACCTGACTCCGTAGTTTCTTCTCCAAACCCCCAAAACTTTAAGCTTAGACTGTCTACCGTTGACCTCACCCCATTCCTAAGAGGTCTGTAAGGGGCGTGCATAAGCACACCAGCGTGCCTACCGTCCCTGTTCTAATGTCATACTGTATCATGTACTCATAACCATGCTTGTACTTCTTATTTTTTTTCACAATCATGTTTATACTTTATCTGTAATCATATACACGTTTGACATAACAAACAAACAAACAAATAAGTGAAACCGCAATTTCCACTAAACAAGTAGCCAAGTTCAGTTCCAGCAACTATCGAATTCAAATCGTTATCCAGTTGCTCTTTACCGCCACTGGCCGCAGGATGGCGCTCTTTGAATAGGCAATAAGTATTTCTCAGCTTCGCTCGTTTCTTTCTTTTTTCTGTTTTTTTTAAAAAGGCACCCAGTCTCTCTCCCTTTTGTTGTTAACGCTTACGGAGGGGAGCCACGGGGTAGGTTGCGTGGTATAGCATATTTAGCAACCGACCCAACAATTCGAGTTTCTCATCCCGTCGAGCCCAAGAGCAGACAGGAGAGGCTTGACAACACCCCCCCCCACCGCGCCCATTGTCTCGGAAGGTGAAATCTTAAAGCGCCCGTTATGCTTCCTCCTGGAGCCTCGCACACTTTCAGATTGGAGGAAGGCTGGTGGTTTTTGGTGTGTGCGACCCAGCTAACTCACTCGTTCACCCACTTCTCTATTTGCTGCTGCTTTCTTCTTTGGAGAAAATAAGCCTGAGTTTGCCGTCTCTTTCTCGCCCTCCCACTCGGATCCTCTCCAAGCAACCCTTCCGTCTGTCTGTCCCTAGGTGTGAAGAGTAGTTTAAATGAAAGCGAAAGTGACTTGGCACTTTTAGTCGGAACGCGTAGCTTTTATTTCAACTCGGTTTGTGCATATCTGCAGAGAGCTTTTCCCTCCTGGCTGCGACCGGTGCAGCGTGGCCATGAATATCCTCCGTGCAGGAAACTTTTGAGGAAAGGGTGGGAGGGAGGGAGGGAGAAAACCAAACCCGAGAACCGTATCATCTGCCAGTTCCAAAGTCAGCTAGTTTCTGGTTCCCATCTGGAAATAATGTGGGACGGAGAAGGGAAAAACAGAATCTCTTTCACAAGTCCGGGTGAGTTCAGTGAACAGAAATGGGATAGGAGTGGAGGAGTATTTGTTGTTGCTTTTGTCAGTTCTTCTCATATCTTACTATGTGGCCCCACCATCCTAGAATGAGACAAGGTGGGATTATCAGCATAGTACAGAAATTAAGTATCACCAAGATTTGCTTCGTGCACAAGTTTACATACACCTAAAATCAAAGATGTGAATGAGACCAATGCATGTCTGGAAACCACTACAAGTAAACATGTAGTGTACAGAAACTGTAAAACCACTATATTACAGGTGTGATATAGCATGCAAGAGCCATCAGCTGCCTACATCTCCTTCCTGGGGGCTACGGAAAACTTGCTCTTTGGTGGCGGAATTCCATGGTGTTCATTATCCTCATCCTGTTCGTGTTGCCATGTGGATGCTTGCTCAGATGGGCTCTCATATGCACTTCGTGTGAAAAGGGAACTGTGGACACTTTATAAGGTGAACATGCTATCACACCTGGACTTTAAACAGTGGGTGGCCGTAACAGATTAAATTAGGCCATTAAAGTCCCTTATGCCTTAGTTTGCCACAAAGATATTACCTCCAATGATTCATAGTCTCCATGTTCGGAAGCGAATAGACTAGCTCTATGGATAAGGGGTAGGTGCTTCTATATCCTGCTTTCTTTCTAGCCTACAACTAAATGTCCAGATGGGCTCAACCTCGGGCCACGAGGACAAAATCTATTATTCTTCAGCAGCCCTTATCTGGATTTAAGTAATCTGGATGGAGGGAGTATGTAACCATCAAACTTGTAACCACTGATGCATTCACACACACGGTTGCATATGAGGCTAGATTAGTACAAAGAAAAGGAATCGAATGCTTTGTGTTCTTTTCCTGAAGGGGCGACCGGGTAAATCTTTTGTGTAACACGGTTAACACCACGGCGAGTTTATTGCAGACCGAAGGTACCGGGGCTGATAAACCTCACACCGAGGCCGTTCGTTTGTTCTTCCTCCTCCCTCAGTTTTGAGTACCCCGTCCAGGGCAGTGCGCGGAAGCCGCCTGGTTTCAGCGGTCATTTAAGTTCCCCGAGCGCGGAAGATTTTTCCAGATACACCGGCTCATCCCGAGTCAAGTCGCCTTTCCCCACCATTTCTGCAGAGCAGTTTTGAAACAGCCCGTCTGACCGAGAGAACTAGCAGAGGTACGCGGCCTGGGGGAGAGTCATAAGAGAGAGAGAGAGAGAGAGAGACGGGGGGGGGGGGGAGAAGGGGGGGGGAGAAGAGCGCTATGGCGCGCGCAAAAGAAACAGATAGTCGGCGGGTGTGTGTGTGTGTGTGTGTGTGTGTGAGAAGTTTACATTGTCCTAGCCCACTCCATTACCCCTTAATTGTACCTCTGCCTTCCCCTCCTCCTCCACGTAATGGCCCGACATGCGCAGCTGTGCCAGCGGCACATTTGCAAACTGACGTCAGCGTGCCCTCCCAGGCCAAAATAGTCCGCTTCTGCTGCAGCTCTAAACTTGGCTAAAGGCCGGTAGTGAGCAGAGATCTCGAGCTACTTCAACAAAAACTTTCTCTCCAGCCTTTCCTGCTCCCTCTTCCCCTCCTTCCTTTCCTCTCTCCTTCTTTTGAATGGTATTCACATCATATTTCTGCCTCGAAAGGGTGGCCAAGAAGCAAACCTTAACTCCCGATTAAGTCTTCCCCCCCCTCCGCTCTCCCCGTTTCCTCTTTCCCCTGTTCCTTTCTCTCCCCCTTCTTTCTTTTTCTTTTTTCTTTTTGGTTGTAAAAAGACAAAAAAAAATAATAATGCAGGTTGCTTAGACAGGCTGGATAAGCCTATGGCATCCCTCTTTCCTGCTTAGTCTGTCCGGTTTGTCTCAGTTTAGGAAAAGCTAGAGGATTTTATTCTGCTCTAGAATTTACCTCTGGCTGGCTTTTGCCAAGAGGGGGAAATCAGAGAGGAATACGGGACCCGTCCAGTCCAGTCCAATTGCCATTGTCTGAAAGTCACTTTGTAGCAAAGAAATTGAAGATGAGAACGGTAAGGAAAGCTTTGACGGGCTTTTTGCCTTATGATTTTCTTGTCTCCCGCATAGATACGGAGTTGGGGTGATTGGTAAATACACTGGCTAGGCGATCTGGATTTGCAATGATTTCGGAGAGATCTCTGAGCGGTGAGGATTAACGGGGGCGGGGAGACGAGGGGCGCGAAGACTTTCTGCGGCAAAAAGCAGCTGGGTTTCAAACAAGTGTGCTCCTAAGGAGCGGAAACGCTTCACTGAGAACCCAGCAAAACATCTGGCCGCGAATGTGAAACTGGGTGTCTGCGAGACTTTGCTTCTAATCTGAACCCGTTCCTTGGCAGGGGGGCCGCCAGTGTCTATAGCAGTGGGGAAGACAAGTGCGTGTTTTTGTGCAGGGGCGCAAGGTTGGCGTTGATGGGATCGCTCGAGCCGGCTTGCTCCACTGAATGGAGGGGGACCTCCAACTCTCGAGGGGCTAATGGGAGAGGGGGGAAGAGCGGAGCTTTGATTTACTCGGCGATCCGGAGGGCTTTGCTAGACACGCAGCCCTTTACGGAGCTTCTGGAATCGCGGCGGGGCTGCTCAAAGGGATTGGGGGGTGGGGGTGGGGGGTAAAAGGTGGCGGCGAAGGTGTGTGACCGGAGAGTGAAGGTAGGGGTGGAGGACGAATTTCTGCGCCCAGACTCCTTGTATTGTGGCCGGTTGCTTTCCACTGCTGTGAGCGCGGAGAGAGTCCGTCCCAGACGCTTGTTTTCAGCTGGGCTGCTTCTGCAAGTCCTATGGGCCTCGTGCCAAGTGTCTGGGCTACACGCGTTTTATCCAAATAGATTTAGCGCTGCTGTCTGGAAATAGGCTGCTGAATGTTAACTCTAGGATCAGCTCCATTAGAACAGCTCCAGACTCTTCCCTCCGATTGGGGGGGGGGAGGAGGAAGGAGGGAGGGAGGCCGGGAGGCAGGCTTTTGTTCTTTCTAGTTCTCTTGAGGGGGGGGGAGATATGTTCTTTTGTACGACGTAAGATTATGTGTGTGCGTGGGGGGGGGGCGGCGGCCGCCCGCGGAGGACTTTTAAAAAAGTTTTGTCTGGAGTTCTAGCAGTAAAAATGACAGCTGATCCCTTTGAGAAAGAAGAGGGGGAGAAAAGGAGGGCGGCGCAAAGTTATAGGAATCGGTTGAGTTTTGCCCTCTTCCCCACCCCCATCCTCCACCACCCAGGTGGCAGTTGAGCTCCAGAGCTGCCTCGCCGAGAGGAGGCACCACTTTCTGCTCGGATCTGCAGTCTCCCCGCCCCCCCCCCCTCGGCTGATTGGAGAGCCCCTATCGGATTCCGTGAAATTTGCCTCGGAGCGGATAGGCGGGCGGCAGCCTTTTCCTTTCGCTTTTTCTCTCCCAAAATTACAGACAATTGAAAGCCGGAGCGAATAAATCCCCGCGTCCGCCTTTCGGTTTTTAGCTGCCGTCCTCTTGAGCGTAGAAATTCCTGGCTGCGGAACCCAAAACAGACAAGCTGTGGCGGCGGCCAAGCGGTTACCTGGGACCGCTTGGGGAGCGATTACCCCATATCGCCCCCCCTCCCTCCCTCCCTCCACAGCCCGGGAATCGCCTTAGCAACCTCAGGCTCCCCGGCTGGCCGCTTCTCACAGCCCTCCCCGCCCAGAGTCTGCAGCTCTCCCGAGTCCCGCTCAGTGCCAGGAGACTCTGCGACTCGCCTGCGAGCCAGAGGGGGGGGGGACGGGGGGATGGGCCGGCTTCGCCTCTCGCGTCCTCCCCGTAGGGAACCGGAGCGCCCGCCAAGGACTATAGGCGTCTCTAGCCAAGGGCGTCGCTGCCAGACACCAGCCGGGTATGCGCGAACCTGAAGGCCGCGAGGCGGAGCTCGAGGGAAGCCCTGGCCAGGAGAAGCGGCGAGGGGCCCCCGGGTCCAGCGCTAACTGGCTGGCGAGGCCGTGACCTTCCCTCTTGCTCTGGTCTTACGCGCAGCGCGGCATCCGGTCAGTCTCTCCCTCTTCCTCCCCGCCCCGCCCCGCCCCGCCCGGAACCAGACTTGGCGCGACTAAATGCTCGGCGGTAACCGGGCTGCAGGTGGTAACGGGGGCGGGGGGGGGAGCGGAGGAAGGCGAGCGGTGCCCGGGCGGGCGTCGCGCGGGGAGAAAGAGGACGAGGCTGGAGAATGAGGCTCATTGAAAAAAAGGCGCCTGTCGCAGCCGGCGGAAAGCCGCTCGCTTCAGCTCAGCCGCTGCCTTTGGAGACGGTCCCGGGGCAGGCGGCGAGGATTGATGAGCTGCGGGCGCGGAACTGTGGCCAAGGCTCCGCGGGGACGAAGAAAGGATGCGGTCCGGAGGAGAGGAACCCGGGCGGCGGCGCTGCTGCTTACCTGTTGGCTTAAAGAAGCCGGGAGTGGGTTGTTGGAGGTCAAGAAGAGCTTCTCTTGGGTTGCTCCTGCTCTTTAACTGGACACACATACCCTAAGCCTATAAGAGACTGCCACTGCCCATGCACAGAGTTGCCACTACTTGTTTTCCCTCTCTCTTCCACTCTCCAGTGCCTGGTTGAAAATTAATCATGGTGTCCTTGGAGCTTTTGTTGCTTGCTTGCAGACTTTTCATTGCCCAGCTAGGGAACTTTATCAGTACATGTTAAGTGTGGGGTTAATTCCCTGTTTTTATATAGTACTGTTTGCCTACTAGTTTGACCCTGAGCTACATATTTTTTTCTTCTGGTCGTCCTCAACATGCCTTGTCCTTTAATGACCATTCAAAGTTCAAAGCATGGGCAAGGAATGGGGGCTTTATCATCTGTAAAGCACCTCTAGCCATCATAAAATCTCTCTCTCTCTCCACAGGCACATGATAGTGATCTGGGTGTTTGGCAACCTGTTCACTCTTACAGCTAACTGGTTGCCAAGCGCTCTATCATCACATGACTGCCATTTGCAGTCTGTTGGCCTCCCCAGAAAATCAGTGGGGAAGTTGGCAGAGAAGGTTGCAAGCTGCTGCTATCTGAAAGATTTCCCCTCCCCTCAAAAAATGAGGGTGGGGCAGACATCCTTCATTGGGATGCAGAAAGGAAGCAGGGATCTTGATTGTGATTCCCACTTAGCTTCTCCAGCCCAGTGCAGGATTTGCCTTCTAGAAGGGAGGGGTGCTTGTGCAATGAGCTGGATAAATAAAACAGATCTTCCAGATTGGATCCATGCTTTGTTTCTCCAGCCCAGAGGTCTTCAAATTGGCAACGTTAAGACTTGTGGACTTCAACTCCCAGAATTCTCCAGCCAGCTGTGCTGGCTGGAGAATTCTGGGAGTTGAATTCCACAAGTCTTAACGTTGCCAAGTTTGAAGACCTCTGCGAGTCCAGCCCAACGCACAGAGAGGGAAGAGGAACTTTTCCAAAGGGCTGAAGAAATGCAGATCAGATCCGAAAGTTTTCTGCAGCCCCTTGAAGTAGTTTCTCTCCATGCATGGTGGAGAAAAGAACTCTGAAGGGCTGCAGAAAGAAAACTTCGATCCTGAAGACCTTGTTTGTTTCTCCAGTCCCAGTGCAAGAGTTCCCTTCCATGCATGAAGGGGAGCTGCCTGCCTCCTTTGTACCGTCTGCTTAATGGCCCATGCAGTTGCTTACCAACCACAACTAGGAGAGCCAGGGTTGTGTTTGTGGAATGAAATGATGTTTCACTTAACAACCGTTTCACTCAACATCCAAGATTTCAGTCCAGTTATGGTCATAAGTCAAGGATTACTTGTACAGAAGGTAGAAACGGAGAGGTACGGTAGAAACTTAAAATAGCTATCATGGTACCTTTGGAACAAGTAAAATACCCCTTCCAAGCCTTTAGTGAGCTTTCCGAACCTTCATTCAGCAGAATGAAACACCTTTAGAAAAAGGGAGAGGGGGAAAATGGGCAAAGACCCTAACTCCTATAGCAATTCATCAGTGGCATATAGGTGGACCCATATGTGGTTGGATTTATCTCACTGGCTCTGGGACAAGATGTAAAAGAAAAGATTACTGTATACCAGTGACTGAAAATATGATACTACTCATTCCTGTCTCCTGCCATTTCCAAGTGGATGTCATGGCTGGTAGGCTGCTTTGGCTCTGGCACCTCTCCGTTTCAAAAATAAGTACTGAGCCAACCAGCTAAGGCTTCCCTGCAAAGGGCCCTACAGTCCTTACCCCAGCCTCTGCCATGGCAAGCTTTCTAAAATAACTATTCACTGCAGAAGGAAACTGAGGTGAATGTCAATGTAACTGTATCACGCCCTCCCCACTAATATATTTATAGCATTTTAATTGTAGCATATTGAAGGAGAAAAAAGGAAGGTTTGTGCTAGTCAGGAAAAGGCTGCTAAGCTAATCACCTGCACCTTCGTGGAATTCCCCTATGCATTATTTATTGCCTCTTTTCTTCACTTAGTTTCTCCTATTCCAGAGAGGCTTTTCCTATTAGGCGTAACATTAATCCAGGTGCACGCAGCTTTTTTTTTTTAGCGTAACTTTCTAAACCAAAAGCATAATGGACAGCTGAAATCATTACTCCATAGAATGCTCCACATGAGTCTCAAAGCATAAAATTTGTTTTCAGATTATGTTTCTTGTCTTAGTACTAAGTGTTGGCCCTCTGAAGTAGAAGCAGCACTTGAGAGTCCTTTGATCAGCATGATGATAGTGCAAAGAACTTGAATGGGTGAGGATGGAGGTTGCTTTCATCTAACACCTCCTTTATAGTCCCTCTGTTGTTTAGCTGGTGCTATGTAGAAATGGTCATTAAACTATTTTTTTGCTTTTTAGAGTCAGTTTCACAGATACCTTCAGAGAATGACAAATGGGACATGTCTTGATACTGTATGTATCAGGAATTTAATTGTCTTTGATAATCTATTTAAGATGATCCAACCCAAGCTTGGATATGAATAATTTGGAATAAACATAGTGTGACAGAGAAGGGTTTATATAGACTGGCTTCTTTTCTAAAGAGAACCAGACTGCAAAATATATATATATGTGCAATTGTCCCTTGTGGCATTAAAATGTGTGAGTAAAAACTGAGAAATCCAATTAAGCCCAAACACCTGCAAATTTAATTTGGGCAAAACTGTGGCATGCAAAATAACCACTGTACAGGTACAGTGTGTTCAGAAAGTATTCAGACCCCTTTCACTTTTGTCAATTTTGTTATGCTGCAGCTTGATTCTACAGTTGTTGAAATTCATTTTTTTCCTCATTAATCTATAGTCAGTACCCTATAATAACAAAGTGAAACTAAGGCTCTTCTCCCCCAATTGTTCAATTTGACTGAGTGACCAGCTCTTGAAAGAGTCCTGGTTGTGCCAAACTTCTTTCATTTGAGAATTATGGAGGCCACTGTGCTCTTAGGAACCTTCAGTGCAGCAGAAATTTTATTGTAGCCTTCCCCAGATCTGTGCCTTGCAATAATTCTTTCTCTGAGCTCTGCAGACCAGGAGTCTCCAAACTTGATAACTTTAAGCCTGGTGGACTTCCAACTCCCAGCCAGCGCTGGCTGGGGAATTCTGGGAGTTGAAGTCCTGCAGGCTTAAAGTTGCTTTTTTGGTTTTTCCATCATTTTACCTAGCCATGTTTGTATCTTTATCCAAAATTTCTTTGCTTCTGTACAAGTCCACCACATATGATAATAAGAACCTGGTGTTTGTTGACATTTCCAACATTTAGGTGATTTATCTTTAAACATTTTTGATAATTTTTCTGGTGACATATGCCCATGCTGCAGACAGTTCCTTTGACCTCATGGCTTTTGCTCTGCTACAGTATGCGTTGTCAGCTGTGAGGCCTTCTATAGAGAGGTGTGTGCCTTTCTAAATCATGTCCAATCAATTTAATTTACCACAGGTCGACTCCAATCAAGGTATTGAAACTTGTCAGCAACGATCCAGAGAAATGGAAGGCACCTGAGCTAAATTTCAAGTGTTGCAAAGGGTCTGAATACTTATGCCAATATGATATTTCAGTTTTTTCTTTTTAATAAATTTACAGACATTTCCAAAATTCTGTTTTCACTTTGTCATTATGGGGTACTGAGTGTAGATTAATGAGAAAAAATATGAATTTCAACAACTCTAGAATCAGGCTGCAGCATAACAAAATTGACAAAAGTGGTGGGGGTCTGAATACTTTCTGAATGCACTGTATGTTATAAGTGACACATGAGATGTATTTGGTATATATTTTGTGTCAAGTAATCATGGTCTTCTTAACCCAGAGAAAGTTAGTCACAATTCTCACTCTGTTATGGAATTAATGCAAACTCAATGTAGCAGATTTTAATTTAGGAAATAATTTAGACATATCAAGTCGAATGAAAATAAGTGCTGCCAGTGTAAATCTGTAGACATAGGGGAGAAATATCTGAAATGTACACTACATTAGAAAGGATTCAAAGATAGCTTGAATGGCTTTGCAGTTTTTTGATACAGGATTTGTCTATTTAGAATTGTTTTCAGACAAAAATATCATTTTTAACTTCAACTTGTTCAAGAGCAATTCATAATGTCAGTTGACCACTGATGATTGTTACTTCTGAATGTAGTTAAATCCAAGTACTTTCATTTTAATCAGATGCCATGCTGCATATTTACACTGATTTTATTACAAAGCATGGATGTAGATCTAGAATACAAATTGTATAATGGTAAATCAAAATCTAATCTTTGCAGGATAATTTATAAAATTATATAATTTATTAATTCTGATTGTACTGTTTGAGCTGTCCTAGGTAAAATGTTGAAGAAAGAAATCTAATTTGAGGGAATGATATAGGGATCACCAATATTTTGTATAAGAAAAGAAAATCTATATCCTTCTATGTTAGAGTGTCTGCTATACTCCAGATACTTATCCTATTATGCAAAATGTATATATAATCACCTGAAGAAATCACATACTTTTAGGTCAGTAATACAGGTATAATTCAGGCAGTTGGCAAAATTTGGTACAGTGGTTAAAGTGCTGTTAATTGTAGTGCCAGTTTAGACATAAAAAATGGCTGGGTGATTTTGGACCATTCACACACTCTCAGCCACTTCACAGGGTGGTTGTTGTGGGGAAAATGGGAAAAGGAGTGTTATGTATGCCTTGAATCGTATATGAAAAAAAGGCAGGATAAAATGAACACATCCTTATTTATATGCTACTGCAATAGGTAAGGCAGTGTTGGCGAACCTTTTCGGCACCGAGTGCCGAAACGGGAACGTGCATGCATGCGCGCGTGCATGCCAGAAACCAGAAGATCATCTTCCCGGTACGCGCATGTGCGCCGGCCACCTGGTCTTCTGGTTTTTGATGCACATGCATGCATGAAGACCGGCTGATTGGTGCACATGCACGTGCCAGAAACCAAAAGAGCAGCCACCCGGTGCGCATGTGCGCACAGGGAAGATGATCTTCCGGTTTCCAGCACGCGCACGTGCACCAGCCAGCTGGTCTTTGCACGCACATGCATGCCAGAAACCAGAAGACCAGGTGGCTGGTGCGCATGCGTATGCCAGAAACTGAAAGATCATCTTCCTGGCGCGTGCATGCGCACCGTGTGACTGCTCTTCTGGGTTCCGGCGCTCCCACGCGCATGAAGACCAGATGTCCAGCACGCCGGAACCTGGAAGAGCAATGGGCAATGGCTCACGTGCCCAGAGAGATGGCTCTGTGTGCCACTTCCGGCACGGGTGCCATAGGTTCGCCATCATGGAGGTAAGGAGTAACAATTCCTACTATAGATGATTTTTGCTACCCTGCACTACGGTAATAGACAATGAAAGTGCCTGAAAAGCAGAGGAATGTGTTTTGGAAGTTAAAACAAAGGACAAGTGATGATTGGGCTTCCTTTGACTTCCATGATTTCATCATAGAGTGAGTGTAGCTACTTCTGTGATCTATTGTTTGTTATGTGACCAAGGGCAGGACTGTCTTTCAAGCTGTAATGATGCAGCATCATAATGTAGAAGCAATGCTGAGAATGTTACACATGTAAGATGAGGGGAATGGGAGTTACACTGAAATAGGAGTCCATCTCCCCTATTGCTATCATAAATGTCTTGAATACTGTTTAGTACTACTACTACTTTGGAGTTCTTAGGTTATGTTTCTGGGTTTCTGATTCATTATCCAAGATGAAGAATTAATAATAGTAAAGGACAAACTATAGAAATATAAGCTGAGCTGAATCACATAGAGTTGTAAACTCCCAAAAGACTGAAAAGTCTTTTAAGGTAATAAACATTGGCCACGTTGTTGAAACTACTGTCTTGGGGATCAGTGGCAATTTGCAGTCGCACACACACTTCAGATGTCTGGCAGAATTGGCACTTACCCAGAGTCTATTTTAGTCTGTAGGCTCCTATATGATCAAGAACTTCCAGAAGTCTATGCTCCACCAGAGGTTTTATTTTTTTTTAGTAAGGGTTAAATCCCTGAAATTCTGAAAAATTCCAGAATATTAATGTCATCTACTTCCTTCTCAAAAAACCTTTTATGTGTTGGAAATGCATTGGCCTTTCTCTTTCTCTTTTTCTAATTTGGAGGAGTACGGAAATTGAGGAAATGACTAGATTTACATCTAAAGCTGGAATGTCAATATACAATTTGAACTTAAGACTTATGAGGGCTGCTGAGTACAAATTAGCCATAAGTAATTTTGACTGGTCGTAATAGGTTGAGCCAACTAATTTTTCACCTTATGGGTCATCGTGCCATTTTTTGGGAAAACAGATAATGATTCATATTAATGTCCACAAGCAAACAACTGTCTTTGGTGGATCCCCAAGCATGATTTGTAGATGGCCATGAAAGAAAATTTTAGCCATACAGTGAATCACATAGACTCTTCTGCTTGTTTCTACATGCACATGTCAAAAGTTTAATCTCTTTACTGTCAACAGACAATGGAAGGTATGAGGTGAAAGATACGGACTTTCAACACTGGAAGTCATGATTAGTTGACTGCGGCATGAAAAGGGTGGCATGTGGACTAATCTGTGAACAGCATGCGATCCTTCCACATTCTTAGATCTCCCTGCCCTCCAGATCCAAGTCCTTGTGTTTGATGGTTGCCTCTAGATCTCTGGCTTCACAGATCCTATCAACTTTCTCCACAATAACTATTGACATTTGTGTGTGTTTGTATCTATTTATTTTTTAGATAACATTAGCTTCTTCAGGGATCAAAAAAGACTCTTTCCTGTAGTCTAGTTCTGCCAATATCGCTTGTCTCTTCTTCTTGTTTCCTTCAGCAGAGACCCAATACTTTGTAGAAAAATGATCTATAATTATGGATAGCACCATATTTTATTTTTTCAGACGTCTCCCCTCCCAGGTCCCTCTTTTTCTTCAAAATGCAGACCCACTGCCTCTTCTTCAACAAAGCACATGTATGCCATAGATTGTGGGCTGGATTACTTTCAACTGTTTTCATAAGCTGCTGACTTGCAAGTAGGTGAGCCCTCATCCAATGGCTCCTGCAGCAAGGCCTTGTCCATGTCCCCATATTGCAATCATGCAATCCATCCCCTAGTGATTCTCAAACAGGATTCTCAAAAAGGATTCTCAGGACTCCTTTACATTCTTAAAAACAAATGAGGACCCCAAAGAGTTTTGGTGGGTTATATGTTCCAGTATGTGCTGTATTAGAAATTAAAATTGTGAAATGTTACAATTATCTGTTTGACTTCGTGGACTACACTTTGAGAAATGCTGCTCTAGGAGACATTTGCAGTGCAGTTTTCCATTCCTTTTTCTCTTTGATATGAATGCACCTTTGGTGCTCTGGGGCCACTATGTGGTTGTTTAATAGTTGTGGACTGCTGTTAAGTAGAAGGACTCTGGAGATGTTAAGTTCTCTTTCATAGGAAGTTTGTTTAAATTCTGGTCTCAAAGGCTAACATTATATCCCTGGCATTTAGCTGCTTCACCTAGCCTTTTAGTATGCTGCTGGCAGTAGTGGCTTCCAGATCATTGGGCAGAAGTACATTGATATCTGGGGGCTTTGTGGTTCTCCAGAATGTGACTCTGCTAGTGCTGGAGAGGGGCTGTTGGCATCTTTATTGCTGATGTGGTGGGATAGTAGGAGGTTTCTACAGTGCCCATAGAACAAAAGCCTATCTGTGGCACTTGTTCTATTGCCAGGACAATATTTTTCAATCAGATTTGTACTTTAGGTTTGTATCTTCTTATTCTTCAAGAGAGTGGCCATGGGTTTGGTACCTGTGTCTTTTGTTATTTATTGTGACCTTCCTGGATTTTTAAAAAAGATTTTCAGTTTCCCTGTTGGTAGAAGTGACGACAGTCATCTTTCTTTTTCTTTTTTACTTTCTCTGTTATCTAGATCATGATGACATCTTTGTGGAGGTTGGGTTTGTCTCCTACATTTCTTCACAGGTGAGGAGTTTGATAAGATAGGGAGTGTATGAACTCTCCCATGTTTTTCTCTGATCTATTTATATTGTGAATAAGAGTCAGTCTTGATTCTGAGCAATATGTACCTCAACCTAACATTTTACTCTGTGAGAATTGAGGATGGGGACTCTGCTGCTTTCTTTCTGTTTGAAACACTGGCAGGGGCAGTAGTATGAGTACACACCATTTTTTAACAGAGCTTATATTCCACCCACGCTGTGCTATCACTTCTGGATCCCCCCTGAAAGTGCTGTGTTCTTACACAGAAGTGCCTGCTACTGTATTTTATCATTTGTGGTGGTGGTGGTGGGGAACTGAAGAAAAGCCTATTTTGCAAAATTCGTTTAAGCTTGTTGTTTATCACAATTCTTCTGGTCCAGCAGTAAAGCAAAAAAGAAATTAACAGAGTGGGGAATCTGACAAAGATCTCACACAAACCTACAGTTAAGTCAGCATTAGGGGTGGGTTCCACTTACCTTCCCTAGCGGTTCGCATCGCGACGGAAGTGTGCATTTTGCATGCGTGCGCTCACTTTGCTTGTGCGCCGATGTCACGTCGGGGAAATGACCATCTGCGCATGCGCAGAAGCCTCTGTGCATGCGTAGGACATTTTTTTGCCAGCTGTGGCAACCGGAGAACCGGTTCGGGGGCGTGAACAGCTGGCTATTGCTGCCGGTTCGGCGAGCGGGTGCAAATTTCCGCCACCGGTATGGGAGAACCGGTCCGAACCGGCAGCAACCCACCACTGGTCAGCATACATCTGAGCCAAATAATTCATTACAAATAAAATAATAAGGCTTATTATGGGTGGTGATGGTAGCTTAAACATAAAATAAAAAGGCTGTGTAACTAATCTACAAGAGTGGGACATTCAGAGCATTCGTATTTCTGACATGAACCTCCAGAGGGCAGGTACAGAGCTGTGATGCTGTGCATGCATGTGTTCTGTGCAGACATGTTTGAGACAGGCATGCTCAGGGCATGTTCAAACTTGTTCTAGGGTTGCCATTCTGAGCATGTGCTATCAACAGTAGTGTCTGCAGGCAGATACAAACTTCAACAGTTTAAACCCTGACCAGCATTTGAGAATAATATGGCAGTCTCAGAATCCAATGAAGAGTATAACAAAGGGATGCTAAGGCAGAATCTGATGACAATTTGTTTGATGTAAATTTGATTCCTGAACCAGAAAAGTGGGGACTCAGATTTAGCAAAAGAGCTAAGTTATATAATATTAATGAGAGCAAACATAATATGATGATCATGCCCTGTCATTGTCAGTTCTGTCAGACATCAAATGGTGAATCCAATCCATTTATCAAATTTAGTATTTTCAGTAATAATAAGTATAATCTATGATATTTCTTCTTTTAAAAAATGTTCCTCTAATACTGAAATATGAATATCCTTAAGGCATATATTGTAAAAATACTGCATCATTGCTTAATGGGATGTCTACAACATGAAGACCAAATGGATGGAGTTGATGAAACAGATATTATTAAAAAGTGTCTTTAAATTTCTATGTCTCAAAATGTATGGATATTCATTAATGTTTCAGACAAAATGAATAAATTATATTTCAAATGAGACTTGCTGGATGAAGTTGAGACTTTCGTACAGTGTACCGAGAAGGAGAAATCCCCCCTTTCATTAATGACAAGGATTCGTGACGAGACTCCTATGTTTCTCAAGAAAATGATATGTAATTAATGTCACAGAAATTAATTACAAGAAAATAATCATGTGCACCCCAATGAATTTCAAATAAAACATATTTAAAAAGCATGTTTAAAAACAGTTATTTCCTTTTTGCTAAAATGTATTTACAATATGATGGATGAAGAAGGTCTGACTAATTTTGCAAAAAACAAAATACATGTTAAGAATTCAATGCCTTTGGTGCAACAAATTTTACATCAAGAACAGGGCCTGGGACTTTATCTAATGGAAACAGACAAGAATGTTGAATGCTGCTTATTCAGATGATCTGCAACATTTCCCAGTTAACAAGGCCCCTTCAGGATGGGTGCTACTAATGTAAGTAATTTTGTAGCTAATTTTTAAAATGTAGTATTTCTTAAATGCATAAATTGTATTTATAACATTTGTTGTTGTTTTTATTAGGAGGAGGTATCAGAATCACAATATGTGAAAGCCTGTGAAGGTATTCTTTTTCCTTTCACACATATAAATTTTAGAAGCTTCGCTATTTCTATAGCAATACTGATGCTTGTCTGTTTCCATTTTTCCTTCAGAATGTGCAGAAGATGAAGTGTTTGCCAATTTTTCAATGTCCTAAGATTCATAATGGTATCAATATATACCATTGGGAAGGGAACACAGGCCTTCCCCATCATGAGGGACAGAGGACAATGAATTAGAAGGTATAGTATTTAATAGCAATAGCACTTAGATTTATATACCGCTTCATAGTGCTTTACAGCACTCTCTAAGCGGTTTACAGAGTCAGCATATTGCCCCCAACAATCTGGGTCCTCATTTTACCCACCTCGGAAGGATGGAAGGCTGAGTCAACCTTGAGCCTGGTGAGATTCGATCTGCCAAACTGCTGGCAGCCGGTGATCAGCAGAAGTAGCCTGCAATACTGCACTCTAACCACTGCGCCACCGAGACGTGCATGCAGAAAACTAAGAAATGTTGTTAGGAATGTTGATGAGAACTAGCCGCCAAACAATAAAATGTAATGAATATCTACTTCTTTATCAAACAATCAGTATACCCTCTTTACTGTAGCAGTTGTTACAAATGACTGTTTCCTTGTTCTTTTTTCCCTCAGAATGGTGAAGTGATCAGTTGTTTGCTAAATGTCCAATGCGAACTATTTCACAAGGGGCTCATCAAATTGTGGGACCAAGGCCATCCACATCGCGTGGAATGCAGGATAAGGAATTAGAAGGTAGTGTGTGTAATTCACATACATGTAGGTTTTTAGAAAACAAGTCGCTAGGAATATTGATGTGAGCTAACTTCCAAATAATAAAAATGTAAAGAAAATCTCCTCCTTCACCCATCAGTCAATAAGTTTTATGTACTGTAACAATTCTATGTCCTAAGTACTATTTGTTTGTGTTCCTTCAGAATGGTGAAGTGATCAGATGTTTGCTGAATTTCCAATGCTGACAGTTTCACAAGTGGATCAACAAATTATGGAGCCAAGGCCATCCACATCAAAACCCTCTACCTCACATGAAATACAAGGTGAATTAACATGTATCTCAGACAAAAGCAGGAGGCCAGTGCTTTACCCTGATTGCTGAAAGACATAACAGGATAAAGAACAGTATATTCATGATTATGAAAAGAAGGAAAGTGTATGCTTACAGTGTGAGCATATTGAAGTCCCGCTGAAAGGCAGATTACTAAACTCTTTTTAAACTGGGATTTCATTTCGGGCAGAGCACCAATTGCCTACATCTGTGGTGACAGATCCTGAAGAATTATTCAAATATTTTTTGTGTCCTATAATGAAGTTTCATCATGTGAATTTGTGATATAGAAGCAGCACTGTCACATGGAAAACAGCCAAACATCAGCCTACCAAATCATCATGTATCAACATATTCATTTCCAGTTTTATAATGCTTATGCAAAGTTGGATGGGTTGGGGGACAAGTGTCTGTACCATGACACCGATTCTGTTATTTTTATATGTAGCGAGGGAGCGTGGACATCTGCCTTAGATGATTAGGGTGGCTGATGAATGAGATTCCACCAAACACCACGATTATTGAGTTTGTGGTAGTTGGTCCCAAAATGTATGAGTATGCTTTGTCAAATGGGAAGCCAGTGTTAAAAGTGAAAAGACTTACACTAAAAAGTGCCTATTGTGATAAGGTTAACTTTGAGAGCTTTCAAAGACTTGGTTGATGATTATTGTCTATCTGGTGAGGAAGAGAAGAAAGAGATCAAAGTAGAATCAGGTGCTCAGAAAAACTCTCAAATTCTCAAATGTTCTGACCCAGCTCCCCAAACACAACAAACCCTCTGAAGTTAACTCAAAGATTCCTTTATTAGGACTGCCAGCAGCCCCGGCAAAAAAGTTTCTCTCTCACTGCAGGCTAACAAGTCCGGCCGGCTGGGAGATGAATAGTTGTCTGCTACATCTATTCATCTCCGCCCCCTGCCTTTTATCCCCAGAGCTAGGGTGGGGCTTCGCTAGCAGCGGTGGCTCTTCCTTCCCAAGGATCGGCCCACGGATTTCCACTGCTCTCCTCTCCTCTTCCTTCTGCGCATCCGCGCGTCAGGCACTGGACCCAGCTGTTCCTCCTCTTCCTCATCAGCCACCTCCAGACCTGGGGGCTGTTGACTCTCCATCTGAGGGCTGACAGATGGCCCAGGATCTGCCTCTCTCTCTCTCTCTGCCAGCTCCATTCCCTCTTCCCCCTCGGAGCTCTCAGGTTACCTTGATGCTGACCTTGACTCCCACGTCTCCTCCTCCTGATTTGGCTGCTGGAGGGGATGGCGGACGACAGGCCACAACATCAAACCTGAGAATTACTGTATGCTACCTTATGGTTATTAAGTATGGTGGAAAACTGCAATCTGTAAACCCTTTTTCTTGTATTATACAGAATTGGTCCATCCAATTCTGGTAAATCTCTTTTTATAAAGCAAATGTTAGAACACAGTGAGACTATTATCTCAAATGCCTCAAACTAATTGCATGGTTTTATAACTGTTGGCAACCCCTGCACAAAGAACTGCTTAATAAATTTCCCAGTATTAAATTTATGGAGGGTCCTCTAGCCCCTTTTGAAGATACTGACTTGTTTCAACCCAATCAAATCAATGTAGCAGTGGTAGATGACCTCATGGGCTCAGACAGGGACAACAAACAAATAGAGAAATCTGAGTATTATTGTCATATTTCAAAACCTGTTTTTTCAAGGTAAAGAAATGAGAGCAATAGCTCTGAGTGCAAAATATTTGGTATTATTCTGATGCCTCTGCAACTAGCTGCAAATTATCACACTGTCAGGGCAGACGTATCCCAGTAACACTTGGTATGTTTTAGAAGTATTCCAAGATGCCACTTGCAAACCCATGGTTATCTTTTGGTTGATCTGGCAGACACTACACCAGGATACTACAGTTTCTTTCCACCTGATTGGCCTGCAGTGTATACTATGAAAAAGAAGGGGAAAAAACAGTAGCTCAAGGAGCTGTACGTCAGCTCATTCAGGATGTCTGAGAAGGTACACAGAAATTGGGGGATTTTTAAAATCTTGGTAAAGGCCAGACCAAAACAGAGAAAGCCATCTTATACAACGCTAACAATGACCTGGAAGGAGCAATAGCAAAAAAAAAGAAAAAAAAGAAAAAAAGAAAAAAAAAGAAAAAAAAAGAAAAGAAAAAAGGACTGAACACTTTAAAAGGTAACCTGCCTCCGAAGTCTTCACAATACCAGAATTTAAAGAGGAAAAAAAGAGTTTATTAAAAAGTTGGGTGATGGAAAAACCTCACTCAAAAAGAAGAAGCAGATCGTTCATCAGTCAAGAGACTTTATTGAGCCATTATTAGGAGCTGCTATACCACTGATGACTAATCTATTGGTCAGGTAAACAAGAAAATGTATTTGGTGTCACATCATCAGATGGAGCAGCTACAAGGCAGAGTCTTTAGAGACTACCAGCACTAGCCATTTGGATAATGACATGCCATCCATTCTTCAGAGATCTGATTTGAGTGAGGACATCAAGATTTAAACTCCACAGTTTGGTGCGGCAGAGGTTTCTAGGGCTGTCCAGACAAAATGAGTCTGAAAAGGATACTCTGAATCTCATTTGCCCACCAGAACAGTCTTGATCACCCCAGGACTACGAGAACTATCATCACAACAGCTGCCACAGAATCCAACAATGCAGGAGATCCTAGATGGAGTGAGCACCCATTATAGGAAAAATGCAGAACTTTTGTTGAACAAAATGAAACAGCATTGGGACATTACGGCTTGGGATTACCGTGGTATGTTCTTATACAAGAGGTCCCACTTCCTGATACTAATATTTTAGACTTGGTAAAAGGGGCTTTGCAACACCAAGCACGTACTGTGAAACAAAACCCTAAAGTTTGGAATGAATATATGAATGTCGTGGCCAAGATGAAGGTTCTAACAGTGTTGCTGAGTTTTATATTGCTGTTAAAATGTTGCTGTATTGCTGTTTTAAAGAAAAATTAGAAAAGCTGAAAGTCTGTGGCTCTTAAGGATGTGACACTATTCCTGTTTCTGTTATGACTGCATCTATTGAGGCCCCAATGTCAAATCCTACAAGTGTTCTAAAGTTTAGTGACCAGTTCAAATTATAAAAATACTGTGAAACAAGCAATGAGCTTAACTTTTTGTCTTTATTTTATGATAAGCCATACATGTTTGCATGCGTTGATAATGGTTACATGCTCCAAGTTTCCTTCCCAGCTTGATATTTTTTTACAAAATGTTTAACCTTTTGATCATTTGTAACATTGTTCTCAAGAGTACAGCTTTAAAACATTTTCATAAGGTAAGCCTTTAAATGCTTCAGTAGAAAAAACTCACAGCGCTGTCCGCAGGTTATCGCCTGGAGATATTGCACTTGAAGTGAGTGAAAGCTCTAAAAACTGCACAATGGAACTGGGAAAGTTGGTGTAATCTGGTATTATACAATCAGTGTATAATAAATTTCCCTTAGAATATTTTCATATTCTGTCAAAACACCACTGACAATCACACTTTTCTCTTTAGCGTGTGCTTTTTATTGGTGATTCAGAGTTCAGAGAGTCTAAATTTAACATTGGAAAAATATCCCTCATCATTGTCATCACATCATGATCATCAATAGATAAAGTGCAAATACACACTCCTTCCTGCCACATGGCACACACCCTTTAGAAAGATCGTCGTTAATGCAAAATATAAAACTTAACCTATTACTGTGCTATCACTACCAGCCTGTTTTACTGCTTACTATATAAAAACCATTTACTTACCTGAGCCTGTTCCTTGGATGGGTGATGAAGAAGAACTGTTCATCATTTCACAGGATGTCTGGTAAGTATTACCGAGTATGTCCTCTGCTTTCAAATACTACACATCATGAACATTATAATACATTAGGTGGCAATCAAAATCAGTCTCAAGTATCCTATTTCTTTACCAGAAACTCAACAACAGGTTTTAGTACAATCTGTCAAGAGGTCTTCACTGGCTTCTCAAGGTTTAATGGATAGCATCGGAATCTGAGGCTGCCATATTATTGTCAAATGCAGGCAAAGGTTTAAACTGCTGAAATTCACAACTCTCTGCAGATGCTATTGTTAACAGCACATGCTCAGAATGACAACTGAAGGACAAATTCAAACATACCCTGATCAAACATGCCTGCGCAGCATGCACACATGCACAGCATCACCGCTCTAACATGTTGGTACCTGCCCTCTGGAGGTTCATGTCAAGAAACATGAATGCTCTGAATGGCCCACCCTTGTAGATTAATTAGTTTTACTCATCATAAGTTCTTTGGCTGTAGATATATTTGCTGACTTACTGTGAGTTTGTGTGAGTTCCTCGTCAGATTCCACACTCTTAATTTCTTTCCTGCCTTTACTGTGGCCCAGAACAATTGTGACAAAATGCATGCTTAAATATATTCTGCAAAATAGGCTTTTTTTTTTTTTTTTACAAATGATAAAATACAGCTGCAGGCAGTTCTGTGTTAGCTGATAGAAAAGAAGGGCACAAGTCCAAAATTCCTAGCGTTAAAACAAACAAAAAAAGCCATTGGCTCGCTTAACTTATTTTAGTAATGATTTTATCTTATTACTTACTAGTTTATGTGTAAGCACTGACCTCTTTTGCATTATGTAATGTTCCTGCTGGCGGGTGACCAATCAGAGTCATTTCTGGGGGTTGTACTAGTCTACCATGTGCTCAATCTGTCAATCAGGATTTTGCACCAATCAGAAGTGCTTCTGAGGGTGGGACTAGGATAGCATGTGCTCAGTCTGTCAATCAAGACTTGGCACGAATCAGAGACACTTCCAGGGCTGGGACAATAGCATCATATTCAGCAGCTCTCAGTGAACTCCCCCCCCCCTGTGGATATGAACCAATCCGAAGCATTTCTGGGGGAGGGAATATGACATCACAGCACTTCCGGGGGGGGGGTCGGGGACGCAGAAGTGACAAAGTGATATCACCGGGTGGGCACAGTATACAATCCATTAAAAAATGTACATACTCATACTACTTGGGACTCCTGAGGGAGCTGACATTGAAATGTTGGTATTCTGTGGGATCTGGGATAGCTCTATTGCTCTGCTCTCAGAATGGGTTGTTTGGGGTTGTATTTGGTGGGAAGGAATTAGTGCAACTTCTCTTGGGTGTTTGCCTATGGAAGGGTGTTTCTGTGGTTATTTTTTTATGTACTTTGGGAATAGTATAGTGTAGGGTAACTATGAAGGGTACGGTATGATGAGGTAACTAAGTGCCCCTTATTTTTTAGATGAATCACCTATTCACAAATGATGGTTGTAGCTATCACAAGATGGAACGATGCTCTTAGGCAAGGCTCACAGTCACTGGCACCATTTTCAGAGATATATCGGAAAATCTGGGTAGTGGGAGCCATAGCTTACATATCTATTAGATTGTGTTTGTTTCTTAACCTTTAGGAGTATGTAGGAATGTTTGAGATTTTTCAGGGACTGGGCTCCACCTGTTTTCACTGCTGCTTGTAAGTACTTTTTAAAAAGTGTAGCCAAAAGCAGTCTTTGTTTGGGTGGAGAATATGGCTTTATTTCCCTGATTCCCTGGCGGGCCTGCGGGGGAGGGCCTTCTCTGTGGCTGCCCCGGCCCTCTGGAACCAGTTACCTCCTCAGATCCGGACCATCCCCACCCTGCTGGCCTTCCGGAAAGTAGTGAAGACCTGGCTCTTCCGGCAGGCTTGGGGCCGTTGATCTCGCCTCTGTAATTGGCGAGATCCGGCCATGAAACGGTGTGTATGAGTTTTTAACTGTTTTTAACTGTTTTTCTTATGTTTTCTTTTAATAGTTTTTTATATTGTTGTGAGCCACCCAGAGTCCCTTGGGAGTTGGGCGGCATACAAATTTAATAAATAATAATAAATAATGATTCTAGTGAGCATTCAAAGTGGTACATCTTCTGTATCACTATTGTAGTTCAAAATGGCAAGTGAGACATTTTTTGCCACTTTTTCTGTCCTGATCTTTTTCTTGAAAGACAAGGCATGCAAAGTAGGCTAATGTTTTAGGGGTTTAGGTGTTTCCATGACACTCATGACTGGGTGGAATTAATGTAATGCTTTGCATGATGGAATTTGCTTGTGATTAAATCCACCCTTCTGGAGGTTAATTGGAAGGGTCAATTATCCCTTTCTTGATGTTCCTACATGTTTAACTCCCACTCCACCTAATTAAACATATAATTGGACTAGGATCTTTAGGTAATATAGAGATGTAACCTCCAATGTACTGGTCACATCATCAGCTGGAGGCTTCAAATGTTAAACAGCATATGATGAATTTAGTGCACCAGAACCCTACTGTAGGGGGGGAGAAAGCACTGAGCAAATTATAGCAAATTTCAGCACAAGAATTATTTAATAGGAAAGAAATAAAGGAAATATTCAAATGAACAGACTTTTTAAATCTTTAAATAAACTAGTGGCTAATAAGGTAAAGTCTCCTTTGAGCGGAGCTTGACTGCTGGTGATTTCAAGGACTCATCCATGTAGTTTCCATGGCAACAATATGTAAGTCTTTTTGTCTTTTTCTGAAACATATACATATAATGTACTTGGCAACATAATTGAGGAAAACAGCAATACATCATTTTCCTCATTGCATGTTACAGGAAGCATTGTAGAGACATGTAAAATATTATCAATTTGCTCAAGTTATGTGCCGCATATGTTTCATTACAATTGATCCATTACTAGGTCTATTCTGTGGAAGTGATGGAAATGAATAATCAGTTTCTGAATAAGAAGAAGAAAGCCAAAGGATACCTGATGAAGAAATATCACCTATTAGCAAGGAAATTTAAGGAAGCACTGGAAATAATAAAGCAGCAAATAATAGTTATAGCCAAGAAAATCAGCAGATAGGAAGCTCGAATTGTACACTGTAGGCAGAATCTCCAATGTCTGTCAAGTTAGAAATATTTCTATGAATCCATCAATGGAGGGACAGTAGTGAACCAGTCAACATCTGACAGAGAAGAAACAGTGCACCCACTCATTGCCAAGCAGTTTAACATATTGCAAGGAGGTAAAATTGAAGATTGATTAACATCTGGTAAAGCCTACCTGATAATGAAAGATCAACAAAAGAAGCAGTACCAGGCAACTAAGGTCAATTACATGCTTAACTTTCAAATTGCTAAGTAGTATGGTAGCTGATGCAGTCCAACAGTATCTAGTTGAAAACCAGCTCCTTCCACCTAAGCAGAAAGGAAACCTCCCAAACAGCAAAAGGACAAAAGATCAGCTCCCCATTGATATGATAATTTTGGAAAACTCTAAGGAAAGGAAGATCAACTTGAACATAGCTTGAATTGATTAAAAGAGGGCATTCAACTCCCTGCCTCATAATTGGGTAATTCAATCCAAAATAACAGGAGTCAATAGGAACACTACAACATCAGAAACTTTGTGCAGAGGTCAATGGAAGAATGATAAGACAGTTGTTGGTCAATGATGATAGACCAGGAGAGGTTAACACCAAGAGAGAAATCTTTCAAGGAGTCTTACTATCACCACTACTGTTTGTCATTGCATTGATTTGTCTATTAACAATACTGAACAAGTCAGGCCATGCCTATCAAACATAAAGAACATCTGCCAGGCTATCCCATCTCCTTTACATGGTTGATTTGATGCTATATGAAAAAGTGCTATCGAAAATGAAATTGAATGTACAACTAAGATATTGCCATAGAGTTTGGACTGGACCAATGTGCCACCCTCACCATAAACAGAAAAAGATAGTGAAAACTGAAGGAATCAGGATGCCCTATGGAAAAAAATATCAAGAGCCTGGTTGAAGACAATTACTACAAATAGCATTGTTCAAACTGACAACATCAATTACACTGAAGTCAAGAAGAAGATTAGTAATGAATACATCAGCAGAGTGTCCCAAAGGTGCTTTTTCAAGAGGCAACTGGACTTTCTGATTTTTCTTTGAAGACATTTCGCTTCTCATCCAAGAAGCTTCTTCAGCTTTGACTGGATGGTGGGGAATGGAAGAATTTATATTCCTTGCAGACAACTGGTCATTTGCATTCTTTTAGCGAGTCTGGTTAAGGTCACCTGGAGGTTTATCTGTGTCATCAGGGTCACCTGAGTGGTGCAAATGGGTGTGGAGCCTTGTTGAAACTGTTGAAAATACTGTATTGTAGGTTGGGGATAGATGATGTCGTATCCCTCCCCCTCTGTTGAGAGAGGGCTGTTCAATTTTGACATAGATGGCCTCTTTAACCCCTCTTTCAAACCAGCAGTCCCCTCTGTCCAAAATGTGGACTTGCTGTCTTTAAAAGAGTGGCCTGTGTCTTTTAAATGCAGATGAACTGCTGAATCTAGTCCTGATGTGTTTGTTCTCCTATGTTGTGCCATGTGTTTATGAAGTGGTTGTTTTGTTTCCCAAAGGGAAAAAAAGAAAAGAAAAAAGGGCATTGGAAGAATATCTGAAGGACAGTGAAGAAGATGCACTGAAGCTACGGTAATATATCATGAAGGCTTGCTGAATGAGAGATGAAAGTGGCCTACAAAAAAGACCAAATTAAGAACAGAAAGGAGACACAGCAAAGCAAAGTATTACATGACCAGTATATAAAAAAACCAACAGGGAAGTTGAAGAAAGAGATAGAGGGACTAATTCTGCCTGCATAATACCAAACCTCTAGAAGAAATCCAGAATTGAGAAGACAGGAACAGTCAGCAATTGCTATCTTTGCAAAGAAGCTGAAGAAACAATGGATCACTTAGTTGCTGCAAGAAGATTGCACAGACTGACTACAAACAAAGGCATGATGAAGTAGCAACAATGGTGCATTGGAAAATGTGCAAGAAATAATTTGGTCAAGAATCTGTTTGGTGAATCTTTGTCCATTATATGTTACTACATACAGCCGTGATGGCAGACCTATGGCACGCATGCCCGAAGTGGCACGTGGAGCCATGTTGCCTGGCACGCGTGGCATCGGCCGTTCCTCTTCCAGGTTTCTGGCAGACATGTGCACGCAATTATCAGCTAGCCTTCGTGCCTACGGCAGTGCCGGAAAATGGAAGAGCTGGTCTTCCATTTTCCTGCATGAGCATGCATGTTGGCCAGCTGATCATCGCGCGCCAGAAACCCGGAAGACTAGCTGGTGCACCAGAAACTGGAAGTTCATTTTTGGGTGCGCGCATGCGCCCTGGGCAGCTCCTCTTCCGGGTTGCGGCCCACATGAGCGCGTGCGCTCCCTTTTCAGCACTCGATGCTGAAAAGGTTCACCATCACTGACATACAGTATAATAAGAAGGAAATAGCATAGCTATAGCTGTAGATTATATATATATTTCCAATGAGTGGGTGTGATCCCATCCTCTTCAAAGGAGGCAGTAATTAGACAATTCTTGAAAAAAAAGACTGAGCTCCATATATCTGAATTATTATAGGCCAGTTGTAATTTTTCCTTCCTGGGCAAAATATTCAAAAGGTTGTGGCTTATCAGACCCAGTGATGAATGAAATGAAATGGATTTTCTGGTCCATTTCAATTCAAATTTAGATCTGATTTTGGCATTGATTGTAAAGTGATTTGACTGCTAATTCTCTTTGACTTTTCATCAGTTTTCAGGACCACTGTAACCTCATGTTACGGTCAAATGGTAGAGTTTTGTGGTAGTTTTACTCACACTTGCATAACTATCTCCAGAAAGTGAGGTTGAAAGATTTCTGCACAAACTAGCAGCATATATGGAAAGGATTTGCACAGGGTTCCTCTTTATCCCTGGGTTATGTTTGAAATAGATAAGTAAGTGCTTTGGAGATTAAATGTGCAGTAACATCCTACTCAACATTGTCTTACTTTTTCATCAGGTTCAGTTGAGACAGTGAAGGTACTTAATTATTGCTTTTGATGATACATAAGATATGAAGCTCAGTTCAAAAATATTAGTGGGTGGTTCATCTGTTCAAGGAACTGGTGTTTAGCCTATTCTAGAAAGGAGAGTACTTTTAGATTCATCTTTGCCATTAAAGGTTCAATTGTTTTTTGTTGCACAGAGCACCTTTTATAAGATTAGAATGGTATGTGAGCTATAGATATAGGTAGTTTAGCTTCAGTAAACTATGCCCTGGGAATCTTTCATGTAGACTACAGTTATATATATGAAAGTGCCGCTGAAAGTCCACAGTTCAAAATATGGTTGCTAAAGTACTGGGAAGAGCTAGTTTAACATAAGGAAAAGGAATCAATCTAGAAATTGGGGGACTATGATTTTTAATCCTAATTTAGGGACTAGAAAGAACTGAGAAAACTAGATACATTATTACCATGTATTTTAGTGGATAAATTGAGAATGTTATGCACCAAAATGCACTCCAAAAATTGGGTTCAGCTTATTCCTGAATGGGCTTATCTGCAAGTATATATGGTAAAAAATTTTTAAGTACCCATATGCTTGCAAATAAGCCAAACCAAAATACTGTGAAAAATGTGCCACCTGCAGATAAATCGTGAAAATTTAAAACAGAATCTGTTCTGGAAAATATGTATTGATACAAACTATGAAAACATGAAAAGTCCTTTAGAAATATATTGGAAAAACTATACAAAAAGTTTGAGAGTTGGCTTATCTGCAGGTAATATATTTTTCATGGTAGTTTGGTTTAAAAAAAATTGGGGGATGTTTATCCACAGAGAGGCTTACCCACTGTACAGTATGCCATTTTTACTATCTGACTCTCAGATTGCTTTCAGCTCAATTCTGGCTTGAGACCAAAGTAGGTAAAGCAACTCCTTTTCACATCTATTCTTATCTAAGCTCATTTTTGGAGGCCCTGCGCAGAAGGTTTGCACAGAAAGAGATAATGGCAAGTGGCAACTTCATAGCAGGCCTTCTCATTAATAACGTGTTAACTTTAGAATATCCTTTCCAGTGAGGCACATCTGGCCTTTTTTTTCCTGCTGTCTCTTTGGTGCCAAAGATTTTTATTCTCTGAGGGCATTTAATTTAATTTTCTGCATTGCTGATGCCATCTGTTGTTCTAATTAGTGTTATCTTTTACTCTATAGAGTCTGCTGCTTTCAGCAACTTTTTTATTGATTATTTTAACAGAATGGTTTATTATGTCCTTTATGGATTTTTGGCTGGATTTTTGTTGTATAGTGCTCTGAATGTTCCTGCTTCAGACTGAGTAGCAGATTTTAGAAATAAAGACATTTAGCTGAAATTTATTAGGAACATAACATCCCTAAGACTAGGCTGCATGTACTTTTTATATTTTTCTAAACTGCCCCTAAGGATTCAGAATTGCTGATCTGGGCAAGATCTTTGGGATTTAGCTTATATTTTGAAATACACAGAAAGGTTTTATTAAAAGTAAAAACAAATTTTGAATGAATAAAATGAATGCCATTTCAAACATTGCAAAATAAATTGAATGTAACTTAAGCAAGTTAATACTTTGATTTTCTCTACAGTGCTCTCTGTAACATGCCGTGAGGGGGAAAATTAAATATATTGTTTTTTTCCTTAATTATATTTCAAAATCTGTTGCACATACAATTAGCATATCTTCAAATCTAGTAATATGCAAAATATTTTATCATTTATCTACTTTTTATCTTAGCTTTGTGTTTTTTTTAATTAAAATTCAGTTTAAAATATAACTAAAAATTTAAAAAGTCCTCTCAAATCAATTTTGAAATTTAGTTAGCAAACAAACTGCTTGCCAGAATAAGAACGTTTTAAGCAATGACAGAAAGATATAAAGGAAGGAGCCAAATAGTTCTGTTAGAGTAGGGATTGCCACAACTTTAAAACATTCATTAAAAAGAGTGTCTCACATTTCTCCATAAAACATACTCATAGATAGGATATGTAAGATAATCTGGGAAGAAAGAGAGAGAGGGAGGGGAAGAGGGAGGGAGGGAGGGAGGGAGAGAGGGAGGGAGGAAGGAAGGAAGGAAGGAAGGAAGGTTAGAATGATTTGTGAAGAGACATGCTTAGGAGTTTAAAAAGCTGGAGAATTGTTTATAATTCAAAACATCCTATACACACAGACAGACTGCTCCAGGATAAATATATTGTTTCTGACATTGTCTGATTTGAAACCATGAGTTTCTGTTAAAATATTAATTTAACATTTTCCTTGTTTTGTTTTGACTACAAGTAGCTGCACATTCTCAAGTCTTAGACAGCTGTTGTGTATTAGCATAAAATACTTGGAGACCAGCATTTTAAAAGAAACAAAACAAAATTACAATTTTGAGGATGGGTTTTTTTGCAATTTTTGTTTTACAGCTTTCTTTTTCTATAAAAGGGCCAACAATTTATAATGAAGCCAGCTTCTTAAACATGTTAAATATGTACTTGACATTGCAAGTATACAAATTTGATGTGTATTATTTCTGATAATATTTGTGGCTATATAATTTGAAATAGACTAAATGGCTTTTTTCTCTTGCTAAATGTCAACATACATTTTGAGTGAATAAAATATGCAAAATAATGCTTGTATAACAGCATTAAATATTTTTAAGATCAGAAAGTGCTGCTCTCCATTGCTGAAACCATTTGAAATTTAAGTATACTCTAAATGGAAATGTGAAATATCCTGGTTTTGGAATATATGTAAAAGATATAAAATACAATTTACCAAGGCTGGAGACAAGGTAGGATGGTTTTTCAGAACACAGTACAGTGATTACTTTTAAGATGAGAAATGATATAATACAGTGGTTAGGTTACTTGATTGTGACAAGAAGATCCAAGTTCAAGTGCAGTCTCACCCATACAAGATCCCTGGGGGATCATCAGCAATCCTGCATTTGTAGCTCAACCCTCAAGATTGCTTTTAGTGAGAAAAAAATTAATGGAAGCAAATACTATGCTTCCTTAAGCACCTACAGAAATGTTGGCAAATAAATCTAATGCAGAGGTGTCAAACTCATGTCGTCACGGTGGCGTCACATGACATATCAGGACTTTTTCCCCCTTGGCTAAACCGGTCGAGGGCGTGGCCAGCATGTGACGCATCTGGCCCATGGGCCGGGAGTTTGACAGCCCTGATCTAATGAATAAAAGTATAAATACTGTATGATATTTGTAGAATGAGGTCTATCATTTTGTTATCCATGTCCATCTACTTCTTGTATTTAAGACATGCTTGTCATGGACATACTAACTTCAAGCAAAAATAAGTGTATTTTTTCTTAAAGCCTACTCAGTTCTTTGAAATATTTCCCGGAATGATTTGTTGAGTTCTGGCCTGACTTGGCCTGGCAAGCCAAGTCAAGCTATGCCAAGCCATACCAAGCCAATGGTTTCTTCAGTTGTTCGTTAGACTTCCAACAGCCTGGACTCTTCTGGATATAGATGTTTTTCCAGGCAAACAAATGCAGCATTATTCTAGAGTAAGGTTACTTACAATGATATCTTTTGGGAGGAATCTGTTATCTTTGTTGAAGCACTATGTCAATTGTAAAATATACCTGACTTTATATCTGGAACCCTGAAAAGTCTAGTGAATGTAGGCAGAATAACTGCAGGCAGCTCGCATTCTGCTGAACTTTCTCCAAATCTACATTAACTTACTCCCAGTGATTGGGTTATCCTCTAGTAGGGGTGAACTATTAAAAAGGCCTTTTTCCTCTCCAGCGAGGAGCCATGCTCACCCTTCCTCTGTAAGATGTTGATTGGGAGGAGTGACATTGGATAACTAAAACAATGACATGGTTTTTGTTTCCAAAATAAAAAAGGAAACACAGAATTCCATACTACTTAATACAGAATTTAAAAAGAAAATTTAACAACAAAACCAAAAGCAATTAGAAGGATTTATCAGAGCTTGGTTTAATGGACTTTGTAAAGAACAAAATCTATTGTGCATGTGAAAAATGGTGTTGCATATGTGTACAATTCCATTTGTCATGTAATACGTTTTGGGTTTAATAGGCCTATTCACCTCTTAAGCTGAGAGCTTACTATATATGAATACTTAGGCGAATGTAGAGAGAAATATAAACATTTGAAACATCCTTCATGGTGGTAGCAGGTAGCAGCCATAGCTAGAAGGGTCTTTGCTCAGCTTCTGGAAAGGTGTGAAAACATGTCTCTGCAGTCTTGCTTGAGACTCAGACAGGAGCATACAGCCGTGGGGCTGGCTAGTGCCCAAAAAGCCCCATCCCCACATTTTAATTAATTTTACACTGATTTTTAACTCATCATTGCTTTATTTTAAATTTTATATACTGTTTTTATGATTTGATTTTATCTGTATACTGACTACCCAGAGTCCCTCTGTGAGGAAGAAGGGTGGTTTTAAAAATGTATAAATAAATAATCATTTTTTATGACCAGAATCACATCTGAACAGATGAAGGTAATCTTATGGGAAAATTATAGTTAATATAGATAATAAATTATGAATCTGAATTTGAGTAAATTTCCCTTCATTGTGGAAGTTTTCAAACTCTTCCTCTTCAGTTTTTCATGTAGGGAAAGTTCCAACACTTTTAAATACTATTTGGCAATGAAAGATTCTTTTGACTCTCCCAAAGCTGTTATAACAAATCTAATATCTAAGAACAAGAATTGAATTGACATCTTATGTTGATTTATACCTTCCATAGGAAATATGGTTGATAACTATACTGGAAATTTGATGGCATAGAATTCCTTTTCGATGTCATCAAACAGCAGGAACTAAACATCAAGAGCTGCGGTGCACAGTGGTTAGAGTGCAGTACTGCAGGTTACTTCTGCTGACTGCCGGCTGCCTGCAATTTGGCAGATTGAATCTCACCAGGCTCAAGGTTGACTCAGCCTTCCATCCTTTGGAGGTGGGTAAAATGAGGACCCAGATTGTTGGGGGCAATATGCTGACTCTGTAAACCGCTTAGAGAGGGCTGCAAAAGCACTGTGAAGCGGTATATAAGTCTAAATGCTATTGCTATTGCTATTAAGATATAGGAGACATCATACAATTCTAACAACTCCAGATTGGTTGGCACACAGTTATAAACAGATTGGAACATATTTTCTGGAAATGCCTAATTAGTCAGGGTCTTTTTGGTTGTAACTCTGAAGAATTTGAAATTTTATATTGAATTCAACTATTATAATGAACACAAAAAAAATTCAGCTGAAAAGAATGCTGCAGACCTATTACAGTTAACAAGAATATTGATTATGCAGTGATTAGGATAGTGTGTGATAATGATTTTCAATGTTGTTTGTGCTTTTCAGGTAAAGAAATGGACATTTGTTGACTATGCATTTTAACACCTCACTGCAATATGAAGGAATAATTTTTATATTTCCTTTTTGACTGAAAATGTCTGCAAATATAGGAAAGAAACTATGTTATTTCAAAATATCTATCAAGAAGTGGAACAAGAAGTAGCAGAAGAAATATAATATTTTCTGGTTATGGTGCAGTTCTGGAGTGGAGTTAAAGCTATAGCACATAGGTAGCCTACATCTTCTAAATTATGGAAATTTTTTGGAAGACGTTGACCTGGATTTTGTGCTTAATTATGGTATTATCAGAATATCACGGTGACAACAGGCTTTCATATAGTTCTCAAGGTAGGGATCGAACGTTTTAAGCTAATGTCTTTTGACCCATATTTAATTTGGTTGCAGTCCTAAATTGCTTTTTTTTTTTTAAGTATACCCCAATTTACTTCTGAGTGTTCATATGTACAAATCACTTTTTAAAAAACATTGATATATTAATTGTGAGAGAAAATTTAAATGAATTGTAATTTTAGTTATTTTTTCTCAGGGCATCTAAATAACATTTAAAACTTTTAGTTAGGAAAAAAATCAATATTTTAGTTTGTTATGTAATAATAAATCCTCAGCATTCAATTATTGTCTAAGTAACTTGAAGTAATTATAGTCTAAAACATGCCTTAAAACGTTTGCTTTTTGTTTGCTTATTGAAGTGTGATTAGTTTACAGCTCTAAGGATCCTACAGCAATAGGATCATTAAAGATCCTATCTGCATTATAAGACATTAAAGTAAGCTTGTTTGTATGTTGACTCCCTAGTTAACCTGAATAGAGGTATAGCTCATATGAAAACCTGCAAATATCTAATTCTTCTACTGCAGTTTATTTGGGAATCCTTTGTGACATGGAGAATTACACAAGGATTATATACAATTGTATACTTTATTTTAATGACTAAAATAAGGCATTAAACTGGGACATTATTTAAATTTCTAATTGTTTGAAATCAGTGGGAATTTTTGATATTGGATTAGCCTTTATTTATTTACCAAATTATTTTTATGCAAATTATTTTTATAGGCAACAAAAATATGCAAATCTTAGCAGCAAATATACAATAGATAAGCAGATTTTTGAAAATTAATACTAGGTAATATTTTCATAAAGAAATGTTGATTCTTAAAGTTGCTTGGATATCATAACATGTAAATAATGTTGTATTATTCCTTTTGGTATCCTTTTATATTTTTTTCTTTTTTATGCCTGTTTCTTGGATTGGTTTACCATGTGATTTGAAAGAGGAATTCCTGTCTTATCTTGAACACTATCAACTAACAATCCCAATAAGGGTTGACCATAATGGAGCCTTCCTCAGTTTTACTGTGAAAAATACTAAACCCAGCGGAAGAAAGAAGAGGAGTACTGAGTTTTATGACCAAGAACTGGCAGTTTCTAAATTATTTTTTAAACTTTCTGCCTATGGCAAGCACTTTCATTTAAACTTGAGTCTCAACACAGATTTGGTCTCCAAACACTTCACAGTAGAATATTGGGGTAAAGATGGACCTCAATGGAAGCATGATTTTTTAGACAACTGTCACTATACAGGATATTTACGTGGCCAGCATGGTACATCTAAAGTAGCAATAAGCAACTGCAATGGTCTGGTAAGTGCAAATTATGTAATTATCAATATTCTGAATTGTTTAATTTTGCAGAAAGACTCTGTGTCCATACTCATACTGTATTTTTAACATCATTGTGGTACCGAAAAAAAGTTAAGAATATTTGTATCAGTTTAAAGTTTTAGTGAAGCATTAGCAAGTAAAGTGATTATTTTATCTAATATTACCCCTCCCCCCATATTTTATCTGTCCCCCACTGATACTTGTATGAAACTTTATGATTATTATTTCTGTTGTGGGCAATAGTCCTGTGAACTCTGTTGAATCAGGTGGGCAAAATGATGAAACATATTTTGCTTTGCTTTTTGTATCTTAAGTTTTTGTGATTACTTTAAATTATTTGTTTAATCTTATGCAATAATAAATTAATTTTTAAACGTTTGGTTGCAATATGTAGTAAGAACTGTATAAGAGGGAAGTAAAGCTTGTGTGAAAATAAATGAATGCTCACATTCAACATTGAACAGGGAGTAAATTAAAGATGTATGATGTCCTGTTGGTTGTTTAACATATTTATCAATAACTATATAAATAATACTTGTGATAAAGAGAGGTTTGTAGGTTCAGAATGTAAATATTTTTTGAATGCAGGTGGTGCCACATTGTTGGCTGAGTACCTGATAGCAAATTTTAGACAGGGTATATGATGATGTTCATGGAAATTAAAATTAATGTTTCAAAGACCAGGAACTAGGCTTGATAGGTTTTTGGAATGAACACTTTCAAATTATATACAAATGCCAAAAAAACTAGAGTAAGTAGATGAATCAATGTATCTAGGAATAAACTTAACACCCACATGCTATTCCCTTTTGAGAGAGGTTAAGATTGTAAATGCTGGTAGAAAAATAGTGGGCAGTACATGGTTGCAATGAATGAATATTTATCAAAAATAACAAAAATGGCTATGTATATTAAGAATGGTCATTAACGGGAGACAGAAAAGTAAGTTGAATGCACTGGGAATGGGGTATTGAAGGAGTGTCCATTGTAAACAAGAAGAGATAGTCAGGAATGAATGACTATCGAATGAATGTGTATTGAATGAATGAGTGACCAGACTTTCACAAGTAAATAAATGAACCAACATAATGCTTTCAACTTATTTGTTTAACTGGGTTCTCTTTATCTAGTTTTAGAATGTATTGAGTACAGATCATGTTTTAGGTCATATTTATATAGAAATATTGAAAATTCAAAATAGTTCATATAGTTTTATGTGGTGATTGTATGTATGTGTGTGTATGTATGTATGTATGTATGTATGTACATTTCAATCTGTCTATGCTATTATTCCTTTCATTTAATTTGTGTAGGGACTCCCTTAGGACTCCCCAGCAATTCAAAATGCTGTACAAATAAAACATCCACTGTAGCTAAATAGTTAGCCTGCAGTAAGAATTTAGATACAATTTTCATACATTTCTGGTGTGGTATAGTCATGATTACATTACTCTCACTGTTTTCAGTAGGTCTTTCCTATATGGATCAACTCTGGCTTCCTGCTGATGTGGCCAGATGTTCCATGAAAACATCTGAAATGCCTATATCACATTGGCAACATCTGTATAATTTTACAGATGTTTTTATTGGACAGAATCTTTTTATGGAGAAAGTAGTATAAGTTCCTCTTATGAACTGCACAATGCAATTTCCTAATACTAGCAAATCTGTTGGCACAACTCTTTGGCTACAAACATGAAAACTGGGAAGGAAAATAACTGTTTTTTCAGTATTAGTGGTAATAAATCACAGCCAAAGGGATAATCCAAGGATAAGCTGTATTTTTTGTAAGTGATCATTTGCTGTCACAATTCTGTGTTATTTCAGGAGTGAGTCTTATATGGAAATAGACTTGTACAGTTGTACTATAATTCAAACCTAAAAATAACTGTAAAGCACTTGGTTAGAAAATGGTAAAAGAGCACCATGTTTGGAGAATGACACACTGGTTATTACTGTAGTAAATCTAAGTATCATCCATAATGTGAGACAATCATGGCTGGTTTGCATATAGGTCTCTTAAACTTTCATAAATGTTCTACAAATAGAATTACTCATTATGATTTCAAAATATTAGAATTAGGGTTCTCTCTATTTTTCATTGACCCTTATTATTTTGCAACACTGATCAGTATAGCTGCAGCTTTATTAAGTTTCTCTTGAATTATTTCTCAAAGCAACAATTCCACTAGCCTGAAGAACCTTCCTAAGGACCATGAAATAAGGAGGGAATATACAATACACCGGCAAGATTAATAAAGAATTCGTTTTTCTATTTTAATAACAAAAATAACAGTCAAACGGTATACTATGTATTTATGAATTTTGAATTATTTTACGTGAGGAGAAAAAAGGAAGAGGACTGGGAATTCTAGAATTATAGCTCAATGTATTCAAGAAGTTATATAAAAGAGGAATAGATAATCTGATTTTTTTTAAATAGTGAAATGTTTTGGTCTAGTGATTAAAACTCCAGGCTAGAAACTAGGAAATTCTGAGTTCTGGTCCTGCCTTTGTCATGAAAACCAACTGGGTGACTTTGGGCCAGTCATTCTCTCTCAGCCCAACTCCCTCACAGGGTTGTTGTTGTGGGGAAAATAAAGAGGAAGAAGGTGTATTGGATATATTTGCCACCTTGAGTTGTTTGTAAAAAATAATAAAGGCGGGATATTAATCAAATAAATAAATAAATAAATAAATAAATAATAGCTTTCCATATTTAAAAAAAGGTGTATGTAAAATGTATGTGCCGTTTTTGTAGCCAATCATAGTGTGTGGCCATTTTGAGGGGCAGGACTGGTTTTAGGACATACCTGTCATTCTCTAAATAGTCATTCTTGGATCCCATTAACATTACTGGAACATGCAGTCAATTAATGATGTTTCTCAACGGTTTTTAAGATGTGTGGACTTCAATTCCCAGAATTCCCCCGGTAAGCTTGCTGACTGGAGGAATGCCGGCAGTTGAGGCCCACACATCATAAAATTTTTAAAGTTGAGAAACACAGACTTAAGACATCACAATCTTCTCAGTCATATTTTAGTGTATGATATTTTCTACATCCTCTTACTTTTAAGAAAATGAGGCTAATTTCTCTTCAGACCTCATTATCGTCCCTGATTTTGGCACAATATGAATGATCTCACTTGCCTCCTGACATTTCTGTGAGGTAAAACAGATTTATTACAATGATTTCACACTTAACCTATAAACTGTAGTTCATGATGAATTTTTATCCAGAGCAGGTCTCAGTGTGCTTAGTTGTGTGGCTCTTGTACAGGGCAGCTGTTCTGTACTAGCTTTAGCTGTCAGTACTCAATTAATTATCCTAATAGAATAAATAAAGGTCTGTCTAGATAGGATTTATTTTTCTATCTATGTGAGTAGATTGGATGGATTTATTTTAAAACCCCATATCTTAATGCATAAACATATTCAATTAAAGAGTGCTAATTTAGTTGTAACTTTTTTCTTCAACGAATGTTAATCATTCTCTGTATGAATTGGAAAAGGCTAAGGAGAGAAAAAAAAGAGGAATTTCTCTTTAAATAAGCAGAACTTCTCAGGAGCATAAGAAAATCTTCATTTTAGGGGACCCCTTCTCCCTCTCTCATGAATTGGTGAAAGTTGTGGTGCTGAGAGAAAGAGGCAACTCTTTCTATCAGAGGCTGTCCTATGAATTATTATACAGACAGTCCTCATTTAGCATTCACAAGTGGGACTGGGAAGCAGTCACTAAAGGTGCAACATGTGTTGGTTTTTATTTGTTTCATTTATCGATTTGTATGCCATAACTTGAGGAGCTTGCAGAATAGGATTGGGACATCAAGTAAAAAAGAAATTAACGAAAGAGCCAAAATGAACAGCAGAATACAAGATTATTATATTTTTAAGGATAAAATTGGTTAAAAATTCAGATGACTAAATTATTCAGCATAAAATATAAATTATTGTCAAAAGAAACAACTAGGATTGTTTGCCTAAACTGTGTCATATACCCATAGTATTAAGTTCTTTCAGTATTTCCCTTTGACAAATTCATAAGTACTTATCTTATGTTGTAATGTTTTTATTCTTTTAAAGAAAGAAAATACAATTTTAATCTAGTGATGGGTTTTAGTATAGTATTCATATGTCTTTCAGGGAGGTTAATTTTTTTGGTGCAGTAATTCTTAATGTTTTCTGCACTTGTTAGTCCTATGGCTTAATTGAAACAGGATACCATTGAAATATATTCTTGAACAAGCCAAAACATTTTCTACTTTTCATTTTTACATCAAAAGCCTGGACTGAAGTCATGGCCCTCATGATTTTCCTGTTACTTTTATGTTCTGTGTTTATCAGTGAACATTTTCCCTGTGTTATAACACTCAAACAGTAACAGTCGAAACAAAACATAAATTAATTATCAGTTTATTGTAGAAATTGAGGATTACATCTCTGTTTTGATGATGTGGTTTGTGCAACAGTGGTGGTTGGAATTTAAACAGTTTCTATAAGCAATGTAAATAACATGAGTAATTTTGGTGGTGGTTGATTAGACGGTATTAGATCAAAACAATACATTTTTCTTTTAATACATTGGTTTGAATACTTTTGTAATTCAAATATTTACAGTATCTTATGAATGTATTATAAATTCAATTCAATTTTAATATAGTGATTTTAATATAGTGATGGTCTCTGACTGGCATTATCTGAGTTTTGAAGTTAAACATGGTCAAGCCTGGTTTGTATTTTGATGAGGCAATACTAAAATATAGGCTAATATGAGAACTTGGAAAACATCTTGGAAGAAGATAATGGCAAAACACTTCCATTGCATGTATCCATTAAGGCATTTAGACTTGAGTTCAACTTGGAGACTTAATCTTTTATGGTAAATTATAAGTAAATGATCTATAGCTGTGATGGCGAACCTATGGCACGAGTGCCAGAGGTGGCACGCAGCGCCCTCTGATGGCACACGAGCCGTTGCCCCAGCTCAGCTCCACCGTGCATGCGTGTGCGCCTCCCACCGGCCAGCTGATTTTCGGGTCTCTGCTGCGCATGCGGGGGGCGCATGCGGGAGATGCACACACATGCATGGGGGGCAGGGGGTCACATGCACATGCGCGGAGGGTGGGGGAGTGCGGGGATCACGCATGCATGTGTGGGGGTGGGTGTTACGGGGGGGGGATGTGTGCATGCGGGGGCGTTGATTCGTTGCTTGATTATCTTTTCCGGTATCTTCCCGGGTATTGAGGTCAGGCTGATAGGTCTGTAGTTTCCTGGATCTATGCAGGGGTCATGCGCGCATGCATGGGGGTTGCACGTGCATGCGCGGGGGTGGAGCGCATGTGTGGGGTGGCACGCATGCACGGGGTCGCACGCACATGCGACGGGGGTGGGAGAGCACAGGGGGTCATGTGTGCATGCACGGGGTGGGGAGAGTGCAGGGGGGGTCACACGTACATGCGCAGGGTGGGGGTGGGCAGAGCGCAGTGGGGCACAGTGGGTCGCACATGCATGCGTGGGGGGCAGGGCACACAGGGGGGTTGCCTGCACTTTGAATTATGGGTGCGTGTGCATGCGGGCGCATGCGCTTTCGGCACGCGATGACAAAAAGGTTAGCCATCACTGATCTATAGTATATGCCACTATAATATCTGCATGTTGATATTTTGTTTGGATCTGATTATTAAGGATGACAGTGATTTCAAGTATGGGTTTTTTTTTGCTGTTTTCACAGTTCATATTTAAATTGTTGCCATGCCTGTACAACATTGAAAACTGTGTATTATATAAAATTGGATGTCTAAACTGGTGGAAATGCACAACTCTTTCTATAGGAGAATATATATGTCTATGGGAGATACGTATGAATCTTCAAATTGAATGTTAATTATGAATGCATAGTTTTGCGCTTATTAATAGCATTCTATATGCTTGCTTTCATATTGAAATATTTTATTGAAATTAAAAAGTTTATCTTAACTGGGAGACTAAATTATATATATTAAAATAAATGTTTTATATATTTTAGATAACTTTTAGATACATCTTTTCTTTTTTCCTTAAGCATGGTATAATTGCTACAGAAGATGAAGAATATTTTATTGAACCCCTAAGGAACACAAGTGAACAGTCTGATAATTTTCATTTTGAAGTTGGCCATCCACATGTAATTTATAAAAAATCTTCACTGTATCATCAGTTCTTCTATGATCATACCCATTGTGATATTTCAGGTAAATAGGTCAGAATTCCAGTAATAATTTCATTACCAATTGTGAAAAAATACCTAGCTATTTTAATTTTTCATTCAAAGAAAAATACAATTGTATATTTTGTTATATTTTGTTTTGTGGTACTACTTTTTTTCAAGAATATCATAAACCCTCAGAGCAAAAATCCAAAATACTGCTATCTGTTCAGCTTCTATTAAAGCAGCTAAATTATTATCAAATAGGAAGCTCTATGCAGTTATCAATAGGAAATTCCTTATCAGTTCGAACTGTAAATCTATTTGCAAGTTTCTCAATCGAAGCCTTTCTTATCAGAACCAGATTAGGATCCCCACAGAAATAGGTTTTCCAGTTTAAGATGAAGATTATAATTTTCTCTATGGCTTTATTTATTTATTTAGTTTTTAAATTGATTTTGATTCTTTTATTATGAAATTTAAATGTACATATTGCAGGTCTTGGCTTTGAGAGGATTTAATTTTACTAATCTTGTTTCTATACATTTATTAATTCCTTTATGTGCTTCTTAGGAAAAAACCCTGATAAAATACGTTTATGTTCTTACATGTTGTTAAATATTGATGGAACCCTGGATCGTGAGGCCCAGCACACAGTCACTTATTCCCTAATCCTCTTGGTTGGATTACTGAAATATGCTCTATATGGGCCTACCCTTGAAGAGTATTCTAAAGCAACAACTGTTACAGAACATAGGGGCTTTGTTAGTTCTGGAAGTCCCTGGAGTGGCACATGTAACACCACTGTTGTGTGAGCTGCACTGGTTATCAGTTTGCTTCCAGTTCCAATTCAAGATGTTGGTCATTACCTTTAAAACCCTTTATGGCATGGGTCCAGGGTATCTCTGGAGCCATCTCATCTCAATGGGACTAGCTCATCTCACTCACTTCAGTGAAAAAGACATACTTTGGATTCCATCTGCCAAAGAATTTCAGTTGGAGAGATTGAGGAGAAGAATCTTTTTTGCTGTGGCCCTTACCCTTTGGAATATTCTTTCACTAGAGGTGAGATTCATTCTCACTTTACTGGCCTCTGGAAGAGCCTTAAAACTTGATTCTGCTGGTGGGCCTGGGGCCCTGATAGGGGTGTGCTATGTTGGGGGTAGCTGATGGGGTAGAGAGAAGATCCCCACTTCCATGATGCCCATTCTCTTGGTTTTTTATTTTTTTATTTAAACCTCTTAATTTTAGGTATTTTTAAATACTTTTTCACCTTTTTATTATATTGTAAGTCACCCACAGTTGCTATGACAATGAGATGGGCAGCATATAAATTTAACTAATTAATAAATAAATAAAAATAGAATCAATATGTTTAATTTTAAAGAAATGCAGCAGATGTTTTGGAAAAGATACAAAACTATTTTATAGCTTCTAAAGCAGGGGTGTCAAACTGGCTGCCCGTGGGCCTGATGCATCACGCACAGGCCATGCCCACCCCAGTTCTGCGGAGGGAAAAACCGTTGCGATATGTCACATAATGGCAACGTGACGCGGTGAGTTTGACACCCATGTTCTAAAGCATTTTCCTTAATAGAAATGTTTATAGTACTGATATCCTGATAGAGTAATTAATGTGCTGATAGTTGAACAAATCCTGTGATAAATATAGTAAACAATGTGTTTATATCTAAACAGTACATATGCAGATATATATGTGTGTGTGCACACCTTGTAAATACGGTTTTTCATATTCTGTGTAAGTACAGATCATTATTTTTCAAACTAATATTTGTATATTTATGTTTGGTATAAATCAAAGCAACATTATATTGTAAAAGCAGATTCTATAGAATAATTCACATATAACCAATAGATTAATATGATCAATTTAGATTTGCAAGTTAAGGTAAGAATCTATTTGCAATATGTTTTGAGAAAGATTTCAAAAACATTGGAAACATTCAAAATTTCAGCGCAACACAAGTATCCAAAATTTGGGTTTCCAAATATGAAGGTTTTACATATCTATGTGAATATCACATTCGTGAATAATAGCACTAGCACTAGCACTTAGACTTATATATTGCTCCATAGTGCTTTACAGCAGGGGTCCCCAGCCCCCGGTCCATAGTCCTTTGGGAACCGGGCTGTGGAAGTGGTAGGCAAGTGTGTGTGCACACACTACTGCATGCAGCTGCATTTGTGAAAGCAGCATGCAGATATGCGTGAAACTCCCCTCTCCTCCCCCGCCACCATCGTCATCTCCACTGGTTTGCTGGTCTGAAAAGGTTGGGGAATACTGCTTTACAGCACTCCCTGAGCAGTTTACAATGTCAGCATATCACCCCCAACTATCTGGGTCCTCATTTTACTGACCTTGGAAGGATGGAAGGCTGAGTCAACCTTGAGTCAGTCAGGATCGAACTCCTGGCTGTGGGCAGAGTTAACATTCTAATCATTGCACCATCACCATTTATATTTACTGTTTTATACCAAATCAGGTTATTTGGTGTTTTAAAATTTTAAAATTTCTAAGTTGTATAATTTGTGTTATGGTTTAATTTTTAAATTTTTTCTATGCTAAATAAAATATCAGTTTGTTTAAGAAATTGGAACAAAATAATTTTAAAACACATATATATGTATGCATGATATATAATATATATATATATTATAGAAAATAACAAAGTTTTGATATATATATATATATATATATATATTAAAAAAGCAGTCAGTCATGTCACTAATTATTTTGATTCCTAGAAGAACTCATAGGAACCGATAAACCTTGGTGTTTGAACAATACTGTTGCTTTTCCAACTCTTCTACCAGTTAATCAGACTTTGAATAATCATCATCGATTGAAGAGATCAATAAGCACTGAACGTTTTGTGGAGACGCTGGTAGTAGCAGACAAAATGATGGTGGGATACCATGGGCGCAAAGATATTGAACATTATATTTTGAGCGTTATGAATATTGTAAGTTTTATCCCTCTACATATTCATGTAACTTATTTTAACATTACAGGTTGTAATGTTATTAAATTTAAAATATAAGATTATACTAGTAAAGGTGTTATTTTTCAGGTACTTTTTTCTATGAATGTATCCCAGTTGTCAGTGAAGTATATTATTTACTTCTTTGGACAAATGTCTATAAAATATGAACCAATCGTGTGCTAGCAATGCACCAAATGCAGTTTTTTAGATGCAATAAACAATCAGCACACTAGCACTGATGATGTTATCTAGTTAGGGTAATGAAATGTCTGCAAGAAAACAAGCAAGCTCAGAGAGCACCAAGGACCCCTCAGATACAATAAAGGTAGTCCTCGACTTACAACTGGTCGCTTAGTGACTATTTGAAGTTACCATGCTTTTGCTTAATGACCATGCTTTTGCTTTTATTTGACAACCATGCTTTTGCTTTTATTTAACAACCACTCAATAAAGCTCATAAAATTGAGTTACATGGCTAACCCTCTTTATAACTATCACAACTTACAGGTGTAATGAGTAGGCTTCATTACAGTCTTAAGTCGAGAGCTACCTGTAGTCATAGGTATTTTTTAGGCAATTTTTATTTTATTGATTGATTGATTTGAATTTTTATCCTGTCTTTATTATTGTTTATAAAACTCAAGGTGGTGAACATATCTAATACTCCTTCCTTCTCCTATTTTTCCCACAACAACATCCCTATGAGATGGGAGGGGCTGAGAAAAAGTGACTGGCCGAAAGTCACCCAGCTGGTTTTTCATGGCCCAAGGTGGGATTAGAAGTCATAATCTCCTGGTTCCTAGGCCAGCACCTTAACCACTAGAGCAAACTGGCTCTCAGTGATATTTTAGTTCTGTGCCCAGGACAGTATCTATTAATTGGATGACCGAGTCACAAAGGGTTGACCTTACTGCAGGGGTGAAATGCTCCCAGTTTGCTTGTACCTGTCGGTCGCCATAGAGCAGGTTGCCAAGGTAGCGCGAGACGCTGCCCACCCGCCCGGACGGCGCCGTTTGGGTTCTTTTACCCTCTGCGAATGCACAGAACGCTTTGCGCATGCGCAGAGGGTAAAAGAACCCAAATGGCAGCGGGTGGGCGGCGCCTCGCGCTACCTTGGCGACTGGCTCTATGGCGACTGACAGGTACGAGCGAACCGGGAGCATTTCACCCCTGCCTTACTGCTACTCCCACCACCACCAAATAACCAGTTCAGTTAATAGGCTATAACCACCACACTGGCATCAACTTTTCCAGTAGCAAAAGCCTCCACACAATTAATAAATTTGCTTCTTCTGTTAATAATAGATGCTTCTTTTGTTTACATGGGACCACATCACCAGTCAGTTTGTATCATCTGGACAGGGTACTTCACTCTAGGTAGTTGGGAGGGCAGCGGTGGGTTGCTCCCGGTTCGGCCCGGTTTTAGAACCGGTAGTGGCAGCGACGGGAGGCTCCGCCCACCCGCCCGGGACGCTTCTGCGCATGCGCAGAAGCGTCACGCATGCAAGCGCACGTGCGAAACGGTAGCAACGGGTTTTAGAACCCACTACTGTGGGAGGGCAATAGTCTTAGTCCTTTTCTCTTGGAGAGGACTAAATAAATTGCACAGATGCCACTATCTCTTGTGCCTCTGTATAAATTGCTTCACCTGCCCAATTCTGCTTGAACCTCTGAGCTAGTGCTTCTGCTCCTTCATGGGCTTTTATCAAGTAAAATCACTTTCAGGCATGTTGTTAAATTAGTTATTTAAAAATCAAATTGTGTGGTGGTTCAGTTTCAGTTTACTGCTTCACTATTACATTTCTTTTTCTGGGTTGGTAACTTTTAATTGTTCAGATATATATTGCAAAGAATTTAAGAGGGGATTCCTGTAACCCACATCAGCCTAATCCTCCATACATTCTGTCATGTAAGGATAAATTTGTGTTTAGAATATGTAGATAGCATCTGTTAAGACATCAATATACTGTAATATTGTAAAAAAAGCAAATGTGAGAAATTTAGGCCCATTTTACATTAGTTGCTTTTCTCAAGGGCAGCCAGATATAGAGCACATTATACTAATCTGTATGGGAGGTGATTGAAACACAATTTATTGTAGCCAAATTTATCTTGTCTTGCAAAAGTAAAATGGAACGCTGTCTGAAAAAAAAATATATCTCAAAACTGAATGTAACATTTCAGGGGGAGTACCATAGTTAATATTAATATAAACTTTTTTCCTTATTTTTCAAGATTTAAATTACCTAATTCTTAGAGTGTTAATAATTTACAGTTTATACTGGATAAATATCACTATACCCAAATAATATACTACACGTTATGATATAATATTTTTTTTTAAATAAAAACTAAATGATACATGAGACATATTTCAAAACTAACAGGTTTTTATTTGTCTGACTTTATGTCTTTTCTTCTTTTCTGGAGGTCAGGTTGCCAAACTTTACCGGGATTCCAGCCTAGGAAACGTTGTGAATATTATAGTAACTCGATTAATTGTCCTCACAGAAGATCAGGTAAGCAAGTTCAGATGTCTAAAATATAAGTAATACAAATTAAATGTAATAAAATATGCCTAAATATTGTTTGGAAAAATGTTTAATGGTAAACATTTACAATTACCAAGAGTCATCTGCATTATTATTTTTAATTTGGAGAGATTAGGAAAGTATTATTTAAATAATTGAATATTAGTTCAATTGAATATCATGAAAATAACATAAGTGGAAGATTGGAGTTCTAAAATGTTGTCATAACTTGTTCTTTGGTCTTGAATTTTGATATTGTAAAAACCTTCTAAATAGCACTTTCCTCTGCATAACAGTACTTGCTGTAAGGGAGGAAAAGATAAATATTGGACTAACTCTATTTATCCTTACTTTTGGCAAAATCAATTTGAAGTTTGAAATTATATCTTTAAGATGCATGCACAAAACATACTGTAGGGCAGATTTAACAGAGATAAAAATTGGCAAGAAGAAATTATTCCTAGAAATCACTGCTTCTAATTACAGATCATATTTAGACTTCAGAAGTCTTAACCGCTGACCCTAGTAACTTGTTTGGAACATTTCTGGTATGCATGTTGTATTGCAGCCAAACTTGGAGATAAATCACCATGCAGACAAGTCCCTTGATAGCTTCTGTAAGTGGCAGAAATCCATTCTCTCTCACCAAAGTGATGGAAACACCATTCCAGAAAATGGAATTGCCCACCATGATAATGCAGTCCTTATTACTAGGTATGATTCACTGATTTTTTTTCTCCTTTCTGTTTCTCATTTATTTGTGTTTTTAAAAAATACTAAAGTATAAGTATTTGTAGTAATCACATCAAGATGAAAATATTGCTTATATTGACATAATACAATATTCAATAATAGATCATACATTTCTGTCAGTAATAGATAAAGCATAAAGCCTACTGCATATGAAATGAAATAATATAATTGTATGTTTAATGGATAAAAGTATTTTAGACTTTCTATTTTAGAACAAATCAAGAGCTGGACCCTAATAAGCTCCTGTTCATGGAATTCTGAAAGATGTGCATTCTTCTATCTTTTTTGTAGTTTTGATTTTTGGAATCATCTTATAGATCTATCTATCAAACAAGTGTTAGATCATGTGGTATATCAATGGAAGATAGCTTTTGCTTTGTATATATGGCTTATGGCTGACTGCTGAGGGAAATAAGACCTTGGTCTTTAGTTCTTGAACTTCAAGATAAATTTTTAATTTATTGATCATGTTTTTATCACAGAGTTCAGGCACATGTAAATAGGAATTGTACTATGCTGACCTCACAGTTGCTTTGTGGGTAGGTCAAAAGAAAATTACTTGCCTGAAATAGTTTAATCAGCTTCTGGGATTCATATCTGGCTCTTTTTGCATTACCTTACATCTATTAAGACAATCCAGTGTGGCTGAAAATATACAGGTGACCGACAGATGGCAGCAAAATGTTAGAATTTTTTGTTGCTCTTTGCTGCCACCAGTGGCAAAATATCTGATATTTGCAGTTCTGGTTGTCCTAGCACAGTGATGGCGAACCTTTTTTTCCTCGGATGCCAAAAGCACGTGCGTGCGTGCCCACACCCATAATTCAATGCCCCCCAAATGCCCCACCGCCCTATGCATGCGAATGTGCCCCCCTGCGCTGCCCCACCCCGTCCCCACGCATGCACGCGCAACCCCCCGTGCTCCCCGCGCATGCGCGCACGACTCCCCCACGCCCTGTTTTGGGCCTAGCAGGCCTCCCTGAAGCCTCTGGAGGCCAGAAATGGCCCATTTCCAGACTTCCAGTGGGCCCGGTAGGCCCAGTTTTTGCCCTCCCCAGGCTCCAGAGGCTTTCCTGGAGCCTGGGGAGGGCAAAAATGCCCCCCTGCCCCCTGGAGGCCCTACGGAGGCCAGAAACGGCCCATTTCCTGACTTCCGGTGGGCCCAGTAGGCCTGTTTTTGCCCTCCCCAGGCTCCAGAGGCTTTCCTGGAGCGTGGGGAGGGTGAAAACGGCCTTCCCTGCCCCCTGGAGGCCCTCTGGAGGCCAGAAACGCCCTTTTTCCTGACTTCCGGTGGGCCCGGTAGGCCCGGTTTTCACCCTCCCCAGGCTCCAGAGGCTTTCCTGGAGCCTGGGGAGGACAAATATGCCCCCCCAGAGACCCTCCAGAGGCCGGAAATGGCCCATTTCCCGACTTCCGGTGGGCCCGGTAGGCCCGTTTTTCACTAGGCTCCAGATGTCAGGGTTCCAGAAAACATCCCCAACTAAATAAAACTCTGAGGCTTGAAGTTTCTCAAAGATCAATTTATTAGAGATGTCATGTTGGCACATCTGTGGAAACCCAAATCTGAAAGCCTCCAGGGTTTCCCACCCAGCTGAAAGTTCACAACCCTGCCCTACACCCACAACGTCATCACACGCTCCAACCAAATCTTCACATTCTACTGTATACAATCTCCAGGTAGTCCCAAGCAGGTGCAGGCAAAAATGTCCTTGAATAAGGAATGTTGTTATGACTAAGTTTCTACCGCTCCAACAAAAAACCCCTTCCCAATTTCCCAGGCTAAAATATGTGGCAGTGGAAGCAAAAAGACAAAACGGCTTCCAAAACTGACACCAGAGGCTTTCTTGGAGCCTGGGGAGGGCGAAAACAGCCTCCCCCGCCCCCTCGGAGGCCCTCAGGAGGCCGAAAACGCCCTCCCAGAGCCTCCACGCGAGCCCTGTACTTACCTGGCATCCAAAACGGGCTGCGTGGAGACTCCTGGGAGGGAGGGGCAGTGTGGGCGGGGCCAGCCAAAAATCAGCTGGCCAGCACGCGCATGCACGCTGGAGCTGAGCTAGGGCAACTGCTCATGTGCCCGCAGATATGGCTCTGCATGCCACCTGTGGCACACGTGCCATAGGTTCGCCATCATGGTCCTAGCACATATATTCTGTGTGTTCATGAACCTCACTAAAATAATGTTCTTTTACTAAGGGAATTCATGATAAAATCAATGTGTCTTACATATTTTAATCAGAATAGTAAATAGTAATTTAAGAATAGTAATTGGGTGGGCTACTTATTTTAAGAATTACTATTCACAGCTAATAAGAACTGGCTCAGCTTCCATGGTGTTTAGCTTTTTCTGTTACAAAAGCCTTTGTTCAAGAATAATCACATTTTTGGAAACAGTGTTTGTATTATTTCTAGTTCTTCAACCAAATTACCTTCAAAATTTCCAAGTGAGTTATTGACATGACCTTGCTTTTCCTCACAAATCTTCAACCTGCACCCTGAGGGCATTGTTTAGTTTCATTTCTATATAATAGTTTCATTTTGTCCATGCTAATTGACAGTTTTAGTCTAATGTTTAGACTTGATTAGATTAGATTAGATTAGATTAGATTAGATTAGATTAGATTAGATTAGAATTCTTTATTGGCCAAGTGTGATTGGATACACAAGGAATTTGTCTTTGGTGCATATGCTCTCAGTGTACATAGAAAGAAAAGATATATTCGTCAAGAATCATAAGGTACAACACAATGATAGTCATAGGGTACAAAGGGTAATATAACAGGTCTAATGATTGTTTTCAAGTATTCTTTTCTACCTTACTTTTAGGGTCTCTACTTTCATGTGTAGTAAAGTTCTTCATAATATTTTGTACTGTGCATATTATGATATGAGAGCACATTTCCCCCAATAACAACCTTGTAAGGTCACTTGGGCAAAGACAGAATCTGACTCAGATATACTCAATAAACTTCTGCTGGAAATGCTACAACAAAGAAGGAACATTTTATCAGATGTGATGTCCCATAGGTGCTTTTTCAAGAGGCAACTGGGCTTCCAGTTGCCTCTTGAAAAAGCACCTTTGGGACAACCATGGCCTGGATGACTAAGAATCTCCATAGACATCAGATGTGGTGGTTATACAAAAAGACTCAAATGTGTTTGAAAAAAATACATGAAAATATTCAGAAAGTTCTAAAAATAAGCATAAATTTAAAACCACAAATACTTTTATTAAATATGATTCCAGATAATATAAATGAAAAACACAATAATTTATTAAGGTATATGCTAAGAATCAATCGGGCACAATATTGAAAAGCAGAAACATTGCAGTCAATAAAAATAATGATATTAAAAAATAGGTGTCAATGGAAAAAATAACCATATAAATTCACAGCAGAAGCCAAATTAAAAAAGGAGTGGTTTCCTAATATACAACACATTATACAGCAAAGCAGATTCAGACACTTGGAATATGATTTTTGAAGAAAAATAGAGCTTAAAAAATAATAGTAAAAATGATTTAAACAGAACTTATTAACTTGGTGCAAAACATAGTATAAAAATATAAAAATAGCAATTAGTGGCTGGGAAAAAGAGGAGAGGGGGGATGCTGGAATGCTTTTTAAATATATATATATTAATCTGTTTTGGTTTTTTAAACTTTGAAACATCTTTTATATAACCATTATTTGTTTTCCTTTCTCTTTGTTTTTGCTTTTTTTGTTTGTATGTTCAATAGACTTTAGATTACATTTTTACAATGAAAAATAATATTTCTGAAATTATTTCCTTACATTATTTTAAAAATCCTGAGTAAATGGAGATGTAGTAAAATTAATACTTTATTTAAATATTTCTACAGTCCAACAATTGATTCAATTTGGTAAAAGTTATTATAGAAATTTTGTCTGTAGTTACTATTTCCATTCATTGAAAAGTTTACTATACAACTTTATGTATGTATGTATGTATATATGTGACTATACACCTAGTATGATTTTGTTTCTTTTTTAGCTTTTCCCTTTCTTTCATAGCTTTGTGTAGCCTTTTTCTTTTTCTATTTTTTTAGAAAAATATTTAATAAAAGAAAGGGAGGGTTTTTTTAAAAAAGGAGAAGTTTTTCTGGAGGTAAAGATGAAATGAATCTTGGTCTTCCCAATGCCCGTCTAGCATTGTAACCACTATAAAATACTGGCTTTTAATATGGTAACATTGTGAGAATGATCTTGGGAGACAAGAGGAAGAGACACAGCCTAGACCCGTGATGGCAAACCTATGGCACGTGTGCCACAGGTGGCACACAGAGCCATATCTGAGGGCACGCGAGGCGTTGCCCTATGTCAGCTCCAGCACGCATGTGCGTGCTGGCCAGCTGATTTTTGGCCTTCCGGAGGGCATGGGGGAGGTCGTTTTCGCCTTCCCCAGGCTTCAGGAAATCCTCTGGAGCCTGGGGAGGGTGAAAAATGGCCCAACAGCCCAACCGGAAGTTCATTTCGGAACTTCTGGTTGGGTTGTTGGGTCCATTTTTCACCATCCACAGGCTCCGGGGACTTCTCCAGTGAGGTTGCAGGATAGGCCAGGAATGGGTGATGACTTCATCCTTCTGCCCAGAGACTGAGTCATAATTTTCATAGCCACGCCCCGTTGCCTCTCTCTCTGCTCCAGTTATCGACTCAGTCCTTGCCAGAGAGAGACGCTTCGCTTAGTGGCTGCTCACCTCTAGGCAGAAGATAGAGTCATTCTCCATTCTGGACTGTCCGATTTGCTAGGAGAGTTTCTGGAACTTGAGCAGGTTTGAATTTGGCGCCCTGGGCTCGTTGTGACTGACTCGGCTTGGTTTATTCAGGGCTCTCCCCTGCCAGCAGATTGACTGTCGCCCACCCGACCCTGCCGGGCTCGGGCTTGGGCTTCTGGGAGCAGGCTACCCCAGGTCAGCTCGGACGCCGCCCGCACTCTTCAGTTCGAGGGGGGGGGAAGTCTTCTCCTTCCCCGTGCATCGCAATTCCCCTGTCACCTTCCTGACGGCGCAGGCTTCCCTGGGTCCGCCCCAGCCGCTGCCCGTGGACATCGGCTCCGCTGAGCCGTTTCTCCTAGCGATCCTTATTTGTCTGGAGCAGGCTTCCCTGGGTCCGTCCCAGCCGCCGCCCACGCTCGGATCGCCCTAGATCGGCTCCCTCGAGCCGCAGCGTGACTCTGACCCAGGAGCAGGCTACCCTGGGTCCGCCCCAGCCGCCGCCCGCAGACACGCTTGAATTAACTTTTTCCCGCGCCTGAGTCTTTGACGGAGCAGGCTAATCTGGGTCCGTCTCAGCCGCCGCCCGCCTAACTTGATCTAATTTGACTGTGCCTTTTGCTCTTATCGAGCCTGTTCTCTTTGCTGCCCTCCATACAGCCCGATTCAAAGTATTTCTGTCTGGGCAAACAGGCTGTTTTCAACGATCGCCTTTTTAACGGTTACAAAATGGCGGCCCGTCAAAGTCCCTCTGAGCAGGGACACCCTTCAAATGAGCCGGGAATGTCTGCCACCACCAGCAAGGGCGGAGCCAGGCAAAGACAGGCTGGAGGGTATCCAGCAACTGTGCCTACCTCCAAGTCAGACCAGAAGCTTGCTAAACGGAGGTTAAAGGCTATAGAGAAACAAATCTTGAGAGCTGAAAAATTGCAATCCTCGGAGCTGTCAGTGGCCAACCAATCAGGAACCAGCTCCTCCCTCCCTGCCTCTTCAGGTCATTTGGCTCCTCAAACAGCAGAGGGAGCTGCTGAGCTTTCCAGCTCACAGACACTGATGTCTGTTGCTGAGACTTTCGAGGATCCATTTGCATGCTCTGCTCCCCTGCG
>QLTV01000211.1:59010-112003 GCA_003457575.1 Thermophis baileyi
CGAGAACCATCTAGCCCAGGGCCGATGGTCTCCTGAGGAGCTACTTCATAATATCAACTGGTTGGAACTACGGGCGGTTCACCTGGCCCTGCTCCACTTTCAGGATCTCCTCAGGGGAAAACATGTCCTGGTCCTTACTGATAATACAGCTGCTAAGGCCCACATTAATCGCCAGGGAGGTACTCACTCACTTCCTCTCATGAGTGAATCCTTCCTCTTAGGAATTTGGGCAGAGGCCAACCTCCTTTCCATCAAGGCGGAACACATAGCGGGCTCAGCCAACGTGCAGGCAGACTGCCTGAGCAGGTTAACTGTGGACCACACGGAATGGCTCCAGCCTGCCTATTCCAGGACATTTGTCGCAGGTTTGGCGAACCCGCTATGGACCTCTTTGCGTCGACCCTGAATGCACAGCTACCTCGTTTTTACACGAGGTTCCGGACCCCAGGGGCCGAAGGGACCAATGCCCTGCGTTGCAGGTGGCCAACCGGTCTGTTGTACGTCTTTCCTCCCTTGCCCCTCATCCCGGCAGTCATCAGGAAGCTGATCGCAGAGGAAGCGGAGGTCCTCCTGTTAGCTCCGTACTGGCCCAGGCGCCCGTGGTTCGCGGACCTGGTCAGCCTGTCGGTGTCACGACCTTGGAGAATCCCTCCGGAGAAAATCTCTCTCAGCCAGGGGGCTCTGATCCATCCGGAGCCCCAGTGGTTACGTTTGGCGAACCCGCTATGGACCTCTTTGCGTCGACCCTGAATGCACAGCTACCTCGTTTTTACACGAGGTTCCGGACCCCAGGGGCCGAAGGGACCAATGCCCTGCGTTGCAGGTGGCCAACCCACCTGGGTAAGTTTCTCAAAGTGGTTCTCTACCCGGCAAGTGCGTCCGGCCCAGACCTCCATTCAGGACGTCTTAGACTTCCTTCAGGAGGGACTAGAGATGGGACTGGCCCTTAGTACTCTGCGGAGACAGGTGGCAGCACTGGCCACAGTTTTACCGGGCAGTGGCCAGGATTTCCTTGCCCACCATCCTGTCCTCCGGAAATTTCTGAGGGGGGTGGCGAACATCAGACCGCCTGTGGTGCACCGCTACCCGTCCTGGGATTTACCCAGGGTCCTACAGGCCCTTACCACTGCTCCATTTGAGCCTCTCAGGGAGGCGACCCTCCGTAACTTGTCTCTGAAAGTGGCGTTCTTGGTCGCTATTACCTCGGCCAGATGCATCTCAGACTTGGCGGCCCTCTCGGTGAGGGAGGACCTGTGCCAATTCCATCCTGATCGAGTTGTCCTGCGCCTGGATCCTTCGTTCGTCCCAAAGGTTAACACATGGGCCCTCTCGGTGAGGGAGGATCTGTGCCAATTCCATCCCGATCGAGTTGTCCTGCGCCTGGATCCTTCGTTCGTCCCAAAGGTCAACACATGGTTCCACCGGGCGCAGGAGATAGTGTTGCCTAGTTTTTGTCCCCGGCCTTCTCATGACCTGGAACGTAGATGGCACACGCTGGACGTGCGGAGGGCCCTCCGCGTTTACATCAGGAGGACTGCTCCCTCCAGGCGTACCGAAGCACTGTTTGTGGCTTTCCAACCTGCCTCCTTGGGATCCAAGGTGTCCTCGTCTACGATTGGCTGTTGGATCCGGGCCTGCATCGCGGCTGCGTATCAGGTCCAGTCTCTTCCTGTGCCACGGGGGGTGACCGCTCATTCTACCAGGAGCGCTGCCGCTACAGCTGCCTGGTCAACCCAGGCCTCCCTGGAAGAGATCTGCAGGGCGGCCACCTGGGCATCTCCTACGCCGTTTATTCGGCACTACCGGCTGGACGTGTTTGCCTCTGCTGAGGCTTCCTTCGGCAGGAGAGTACTCCAGCAGGTTCTCCGTGCACTGAACGATCCAGCCCCAACGGAGACCCGCCCTTAGGACTTCCAGCTTTGGTATGTCCCATTCCTGGCCTATCCTGCAACCTCACTGGAGAAGGAGCGTTGGTCCTACCTGAACGCCTTTTCTCAGTGTAGGTGCAGGATAGGCCAGCCCCACCCTGGCATGACCGTAGGGTCTGGATCCTGGAGGGTGGGGTCAGGGCACCTAACCTCTGGATAAAGTTTTGTTATTACAGCTGCGCCTTCGTCGATAACTGGAGCAGAGAGAGAGGCAACGGGGCGTGGCTATGAAAATTATGACTCAGTCTCTGGGCAGAAGGATGAAGTCATCACCCATTCCTGGCCTATCCTGCAACCTACACTGAGAAAAGGCGTTCAGGTAGGACCAACGCTCCTTTCCTAAAGCCTAGTGAAGGTGAAAACGACCTCGCCCCTGCCCTCCGGAAGGCCAAAAATCAGCTGGAATCAGTTTTTTGCCATCCACAGGCTCCAGAGGCTTCAGTGAGCCCTGCGTGCATGCACGGGGGGGGGGCAGCACGGGAGGGTTGTGTGCGCATGCGCGGGGGAGGGCATTGCATTATGGGTGTGGGCACACACACACACATGCGCCCTTTTGGCACCCGAGCAAAAAAAGGTTCGCCATCACTGGCCTAGACAATAGTTTGATAAACAAAACTTGAGTCCAAGGGAAGGATGAGAATGAAGAAAGTCTGGAGAATAAAAATACGGGCGGAGAAAGATGCTTTGAGAGTTGTAAGTGTCTGTTATGATAATCTTACAGCTAAGATAGTGTTAGTATTTATGGTTTGTGCTTCTTGTCTGGGGTCAGTCTTGAAGGGCTGTCACAAGACTGGGGTGCATAGTTTATAAATTTTCCAATGTAATTAAACAAAAGGAAAAATTAAGTTTAATTTAATTTAATTTAATTTAATTTAATTAATTGTATTTCTATGCCGCCCAACTTCCAAAGGACTCTGTTGATGTCATAGACAAGATAAACCCAAAGTTTCAAGTTTTGCTTACTGCAAAATATCTCACATACTGTTCCAATATACTCTAATAGTTTCAATTCTCAATATATTTGTAAACAAAAATTCATAGAAGTGAACAAAGTTGAATTATATAAGGTAGGGGTGTGTGTGTGTGTGTGTGTGTGTGTGTGTAGAGTTATTTTTGTGGACTTATTTCAAGAACCAGTTTGGTCTAGTGGTTAAGACACCAGGCTACAAACCAGGACACTATGAATTCTAGTCTTGCCTTAGCCATGAAAGCCAGCTGGGTAACTTTGTACCAGTCACTCTCTCTTTCTCAGCCCATAACATCAAGCTTGGGCAACAAGCTAGTGTGTCAATTCCTGTCAAAACGCAGGTCCTACAGTTTGAGAAAAATGCTAGGAAGAAAAAAAAATTGTGAACTTCTTTTCTTTTTAATATAAACACAACACACAGACAAACATACACATATAGACACATAATATTTTTTTTAAAAAAGTTGTCACTTTGCTAATTTAAGAACTGAATATTCAAACTGGGCCATTGGCTCAAAATTTAACATTATATGAATAACATTGCACAAACTTTAAACTGACATGCTTTTCCACTCAGTTGGCAGAGTTGCAAGATGGAGATTAGAAACATGTGGTTCCTGTTATACAAAAACTATAGTTTATCATTACATTTTAAAAAATAATGGTTGGTGTAAACTTTGTTTTAATAAGAGCATATATCATAATTTGATTCTGGTTTTTCAACAAATCATAGTCTAAATTAATTAGAGGCATAAAAATAAATTGAAGATAATGTTGTTTAGGAAACAAATGCTTCCTATCTCCCTTCTGCTAGACTTTAAGGGAAGGGAAACTGAAGAGTGTTGTTTTGTGATTTAGGAAATAAACAGGCATATTCGATATTTATATTCAAGCATATGGATTCTGTAGCTATACATTTAACTTTTTTCTTGTGAAAAAGCATTATTCATTTTATTTATGTTGTTCAGGAATTCAAAGTGGTGGAATATATTTACATTCAACAGAACATATTTTGATGGCATTACAATTACAGTACAAAATTTTCCATGCTTAATCTCGTAAAACATAGGTACTTTCTTTCCCTGTCTTCAGCAGAAAGCAAGACCAAAACACAGGGCTTTTTCTCTTGGTATTCTTCTTAGACTTGGAAGTATATAGCAAGTGCAATCATAAAACCATTGTACACTTTACTGCCCACAGTTATTCTGCCATAATTTAAAGAGAGGCAAAATAATTTCTACTATTATTTACAATGATTGTGACAATTCAGATAATCTGCTCCCTTCCAATCCATAAATTTTTAAGAATTTCTGCCCAGGACCATATTAAGTGAATTAAATGTTCATTTAATATGCTCTTTAGCAGAGATTCTTGGAAAGTTATGGATTAGAAGGGAACAGATTATCTGAATTGTCATTGTCATTGGGATAATAGTGATTAACAAGCATACAGTGAATAAAAAAAACAAGGATAGTGGGTTGTCAGATTAATAACAATTAATATAACCAAAAATATGTACTCATTCTCACCAATCATGGTCCCAGGTTCATCAACAGAACCAGGTCTTTAAGGATCTGTGAAAGGCCAGCAGATTAGGGCAAGTCTGATCTCCAGGGAACAATGTTCCTGAGGGTGAATGCCACAACAGAAAATGTTCTCTTTCTGAGCCTCACCAATGGCATTTTGTAATGGATGGGATTAAGAGCATGCCTCTTCTGCTAGCTCTAGCACAGGGGTGTCAAACTCGATTTCATTGAGGGCCGCATTAGGGTTGTGTTTGACCTTGGGGGGCTGGGGTGGGCATGGCCGGGGTGGGCATGGCCAGCTTGACATCACTCGTGTGGGGGTGCCTGTGGTGGCCCGAGCACTCTGCCAGCGAAAACAGCTTGTGAGGGCTGCGCGTGGTCCTCTCAAGCTCCGTTTTCGCTGGCAGAGGATTGCAGGAGGCCGTCGCAGCTCCATTTTCACTGTAATCGCTGCGGATAGGTCCTTCGCGGTTCCACTGTAATCGCCGCGGATCGGTCCTTCGTGGTTCCCAGGGCAGCCCTGTGGGCCAGATCTAAGCACCCCATGGGCCAGATCCGCCCACGGGTCTTGAGTTTGACACCCCCTGATCTAGCAGAATGGGTAGATACAACTGGGGAAAGATGGTCCTGTATGATTTTATGAATAAGAATTTCTTGTTGGAGAAGAAGAATAAGTATCTTGCATTTAATGACACTCATCAAATGAGCTACTCACAAAACTAATATCATAAGCCATGTCATTTTTAAAATATGGAACAAAGTTAAATGGTGTTTCACTATACTATACAATTTAATGTAACCTATAATTTTTATGCCTCTAAATGTCATTGAAGAATTCTTCAGCAAAACTGATCAAATATTTTATGAAACAGGTAGAGTACAGTGGTAGCTTGGTACTCATCGTTAATTGGTTTTAGGAGGTGTGATGCGTACCAAAAACAATGAGTACCAAACAAATTTTTCCCATAAGGAATAATGTAGTGAGTCACAAGGCAGTTGACACCAACAACTTCTAGCTTGTGCATTGAGAACCAACTAAACGATGAGTACCAGGACAAAATGTTTGTGTCAGAATGCATTGAGTACCAAATTAGATGTGTTTCAAAGCAGTTGAGTACCAAGATACCACTGTATATAACAAATATAAAATGCAATGCTTTTTAAAGGATTTTTCCCCAGTGCTGCTCTGGTATTTTATTATGGTCTCACACAGAAAGGAAAAACAAACATTTCTATGTCCACCCATCTCCACTCCCCAGAATAGTTCTATCTCAATTTAACAACCACCCATTACATTCATGGGCTGTTAAGATTTTAAAGCTTTCTAGTACTGCTATAAATCTCCATATATTCTGCAGCAATGACAAGACTTAGCATTAAGGAATCATAATAAATGAAACTTATTTGAAAATCCAGAAGCTTAGCACTTACAATTAAGATTCTGTATTTTGATTGGATGAATGGGTATGATTTTGGCACCGAGAAGCATCTACCAAAATAAATTAAGTTAACACAGACATACCTTGGCTCTTTTTAAAACATAGAAATATTCTTTTAATTTTTAACATTTGAAATCATTTCTTTAAAATAGACCTATTCTCAGTTTTAGAGTGAATTAACTAATCAATACAAGTACATTTTTGTCCTGAACTAAATGTAAGTTGTTCCAATGGTTCTTTGAAGACTAGCATGCACTGATTCTATACACATGACATTGTAGCAAACCACAATAACACCAAAATAATGACATGCATGCTAGGATATCATCACATAAATGCTGCCATTATGAACTTGTATATTGCTTGTGTGAGAAAGAGTGTCTATAGGCATTTTAACCATTTTTTTTATTTTTACTATATCCACTCCACCATATCCATAGCTATATACAGTATATGTCAAACAACTTCCAGTGAATTATTCCTGAATAATATACTCCAAACAAATACTGTACATTGCTACCTATGCATTTATAGAAGTAGTAAGAACTCAAAACTAAATCCTGATTCCTTCATTTCTCATTGTGAGACTATAAAAGTAATTAGGGTTTTAATCTGGTCTAATTACTACCTACCACACAGTTCTTACAATTACAAAGAACATTATATAAACAAATTAAACTGTTTTACATTCTTACCAAAAAAAGTAAAAAACATTCAAGCTTTTTGCATCCTGATTTGCCTGAACATATAGATATGCACAGAATCATAGCACTGAAGTTTGGAAAGTAGCAAGCAACAGCAACACATTCAGTTCAGCATGGTCCAAGAGCAATGTAGGAAAATGAAAAATATACTTCTCTACAGAAATATAAATCATCCAGAAAACTAACATGCTTTTTGCATTTGTTATTTGAAAACACAACAGAAAAAATAATATCTATAATGTGTATCGATTGCACAGTGTATGTAGTTGTACATTTGTAATCTCTTTCAAAAGAAGGAAGAACAGTCAGAATATATATGGACAACAAGATGGCTATCATTTATCTTTACCTCCTATCTTATCCACTTTCATCTGGTGATAGTAGAGATGGAATCTGTTCTTGCTGATTTATTAGTTAACTGACTTGAAGGTATTTAAAACAAAGATAGGATCATTGTGCTTGATAGACTGTATCCAACTTCCCATTGATTCCATCCTTCTCCCCCATGCCTTATTCAGTCTAGTAAGATGGGAGTGTTCACCTGGGGACTATATATTTCTCTTTACATTAAAAATGCCTTTGTCATACTGCAGGATAATGTTTGCCTGAAGAAAATCAGGGGGAATGCATCATGTTGATTTTCTTGGTGGCTTCATTGACTTTCAATACCATTGACTATGCCATCCTGGTGGAGAAATTATCTGAGCTAAGTATGGATGGAACACCTTTGTTTGGTTTTGCTCATTCATTCCTCGACAAATATTGACAGAAGGTTTCTGCTCAAGTCTGAGGTGTTTACAATATGGGGTTCTTTTATGTCCCCATGTTTAACATTTATATGAAACTGCTAAGTGAGGTCTTTTGGAGATTTGAACTGAAGATCATCAGTGAGCTGATGACAACATCTCAGTCTCTCCTTTTTGTCATAAGTGGAAATACTGAATCAGAACATGGTCATACTAATGGACTGATGATGGCCAACAAACTGTCATTTAATCAGGACAAGATAGAGGTGCTCTTAGTGGATGATTCATCTACCAATGTGGGTAGTGTTCAACTTTCTTTTGTTTTTGGAAATGGATATAGTTTCCTCTAAAGAATTAAGTTTGCAGCTTTGGAACAGTCTAAATTCACCTTTGTCAATAGAAGCATCAGTGTCCTCTGTAATATTAAGCACCTTTTACCAGTTTAGGTTGATAAATCTACCAGTTATAGTCCTACCTAGATAAATATAATCTTGTTACAGTAATGCATGCCATGTTTACTTTTTGAGTTATATGTGTGACTGTGCTTGAGAAAGGTTTGGAAAGTATAAAATGACATACTGACTGGAACATAACATTATGAACTGCCAGGCTTCCTTGGTTCTTTATTTGTATCTTGTTTCAGTTCAAGTTGACATTTGTCTATAAAGCCTTTTATAGCATGGGACTGTACTTGGGTCTTTTCAGTGGGAGGTTTTCTTGGGGGTGGGGGGGGGGAATGTCCTTCCAGGAAGGGAGAAGCCTGATACCAATTATGTTGGTTTTTGGTTTTTGATACTAGGTAAACATGCTTTTATTTAATAATCTTTTAATGTAATAATGCTTTTAATTCATTTAATATATTGATTTAAAATATATTGATATAAATGTTTTAATTATATGGGATATGCTTTTGTTTTCTGATTTTAGTGTTATGCATTTTAATTACTGAATGTTCAGTTTGTTTAGAATTGTAATCTGTTTTAGACCATCCTGGCTTAAACTGGGAAAATTTAGCGTTAAATTTTGGTTTATTTTTTATCTTTTAAATTAAAAATAAAACCAAGAAAGAGGATGGTGCAATACTTTAAACTGTGTTTCTCAACCTCAGCAACTTTAAGATGTTTGAACTTTAACTATCATAATTCCCCAGCCAGCATGTTGGCTGGGGAATTCTGGGAACAGAAGTCCACACATTAAAGTTGCTGAGATTGTGGAACATTGCTCTAAAAGTGTGAAATAAAATATCTTCATCTGTCTTCAAGCTGGAAATACTGATAATAATGAAATTCAGGTCAGAATCTTTCAAACTGGGGATGTTTCGTGCATTCCTGTTTACTACTATTTGGTAGGTAGTAGAAACAGTTCACAAGCACGTAACAAATGGCCCTGAATGTAGCAGGTCAGAATGAGCTGAAGCTGGATTGGATTCTCAGCTCCCATATAAAAATCTCAATTGCAAAATAGTGCTCAATATGTTATTTTATTTAATGTGTTGTTCTTCATCATAGGTAATGCTCAATTTCATATAATTTCTATCAATTTTTATAACAATAAAGGGTGAATCTGAAAAAAACAAACCAGTATTTTATTTCTGAGATGGAATACCTGTTTCCCAATCATAATTTTTTAATTTCTCCTATAATTTCCATACAAATTCAATAGTCCTCTTTCATATTTACTTGAGTTCATTTCTCTGTTTCACTAAATATGATATCAAGCATTTTTGCATTCATAAAGCTTTTACCCTGTTAATTTTAACAATTAGTTTGCTAACATTTGAACTACATTAATAAAATATAGTTGATATTAAATATATAGTTAATGTTTATAGTATTTGTTCTATATGTTATTTATTAAAGTTAAAAATGATTTTGTGTTAAAATATTTGTCCATTGCACTTGGAGCATAACAGGACAATCTCCATGTTATATGTATATGATTTATTTTAAAGTAAAGGGAAGTGAGAGATGAGCTGGTACTATAGGGGGTTCACTGATATTCTGTTACCCATGAATCATACTAATCAGGAACCAGTTGTTATCTCTTTAAGGTATTATTTAATATGGCTCTGCTTTAGATAATACATTAAAAAGTAAGCAAAATGTGAAATAGTAAGATAAAACATTACCACTCAGTATTCTAAAATATTTAGGAAGGAACAGGTTTAATAGATTTAGAATAATGATTGTTTTTCTTGTTGAAATACTAATATTTTGAAGACATATGGCTATAACTTCATAACAAAATGATAAAATATAAAAATATTTTTAAGGCCAGAAATTACAAAGATCCAGTTTAACATCTTTTTCTTCCTGGAAGGTCTCTCAATGGCTTGAGACCAGAGGCTATGAACATACTGCAGCTTGTAGTTTATACAAGATTGTAGGGCTGACACTCCAGCTGGCTGCACATAATTACAGTGATTGCAGTCTGACAACTGAAGTTTCACTACAGAAATGTGATCAATATTTAAAAACAGCACTGCTAAGAGGAATCTCTTATAAATATATCTATTTTCATTCTTTACAGATATGACATCTGCACATATAAAAACAAGCCTTGTGGAACTTTGGGTAAGGTTCATAGTGTAAGCTAAATGAGTATTTATTCTTTAAGTGTTTCTATAGATAAGATGGCTTCCCTATATTTATCTGTTTACATAAGGATAGATTTCAGAATATATTTTTACATTTTATTATTTGTTATTTTCAATAGCTGGATTACTTTAAAAGTCTAGAACAATATTTCTCAACCTCAGCAACTTTAAGATCAGCAGACATCTGCTTTCAGAATTCCCCAGCCTGCAGTGGTTGAGAAACACTGGTTTAGAAGTAATCAAAGCAACATTAAGGGGAAAAGGAAGCTTATAATGCTTTCTTCATCATGAAGATTAGTCTGATACATTTCACATAATACAAAATGAACCCTTAGGAAAGACAGTCAGAAATCAAAATGTACATTGTAAAATTGTTATGTTTTAGAAAATATGAACAGCTGATGATTGCTGTGATGTCAAAGCTTCCCTAACCTGCTAGCATTCATAAAGTATTCAGAAAACTTGAATGCATTGTATATTTAAGTCACTTTGCTATGCTTTTAAATTATAATTTGCCATCCCTAATGACTGAATGATCCTGAAATTTCACTCCTGTTTATATTCAAGTATACGTGGGCAGGATAAAATAATCTGTTCCTGGACAGATTTTTGTCCCTCTCCCCCATTTCCTTACTTGGGAAGTCATGTCTGTCTAGCACCTGGCAAAATACATGGGCCAGGTGGTGTGATCTGAATTTGAACTCTGCATTCAAATCTAAAATCTTTGTCCAGAATTTTCTAAGAGCCACTTAAATACATATGAAAAACCAATTCCTTCTGGTATATGGAAAGGAGTTCACAAATTCAATCTCTGCAGGATTTCACTATGTTCAGAGAGCTGCATTATTACTATCATCTTCTGTTAAACATCCTGAAAGCTGAGTGCAGGAGTTACAGTGCATTCTTTCCCAGTTGATGATTAACATGATGATCCACATTCACAAAATTGTCATCCCTTCTCCTTGTCATTTGGAGCATGGGGCAACTAGTTTGCAAGTGGCAGGAATTCCCATACTGAAACTGGGTAGAAAAATGAAGAGGAGTCTGCAGGATTAAATAAAAAGAGTGGGACAGCAGTAGCAATTCTCCAAAGTCAGCAGAAAGAAGGTAATATTCTGCCAGATACATAAAAACATACATGTTCCTTTGATTATCTCTCAAGTTTGGCACTGGAATATTATTTTGTTGATGACTTCATGCCATGTTCCAGAGGCACTTGTCTTCCTATTTCATCCTGATGTAAGAATTCTATATTAAATCCCACTGTGATGAACCTAGGGATAAATTAAACTGTACTTCATTCACAGCAGCCAGGATTAATTCTTCATTTATTTCATCTTTACCATTATTTAAACCATCTATTAACAGACTTAAAGGATAACTATAAAATGTATACAACATTAAATAAACAAACTGCTTAACATCATACCTTTACTATTATGTTTTCTTTGCACTGATAAGAGAGAGGGCAGAGCTTTATGAATGAATATATTGTTAATGCTAGCTAATATAAGGTCGTTTGGTATATGAAAGATGAGAGGTGAAGATCGTCTACCAGTTCCTATTACTAATATTAACTAGCTGGATATTTCAAGAATTGGATTTCAAGAACCATGCATGTATGTATCTTTTGGCAGTAGTATTCACTATATCAGCTTTATCAGCTTTTGTTCATTTAATGTTCTATTTCGTTATCACAAGTAGTAGCTGTTCATGCACACATTTATAATTATAGTATTTTCTTGTAAAATATTGTACAGTGTAAACTTATACAGATAAATAAATAAATATGTTTATTACTTTATTTACCAGCAGAAATATAGAAATCCTATTGAATTTAACAGGATTTAGCTAAGTGTACAGGTCACTATTATTACTGACTAATACTTAACAGAATATGTGTGAATATTCCAGTTTTCAGTGCACAGTTCACTTGTTTTGTATTATATTTGCTTTACATTTCATAATGCCACATTATTTCTGCGAATGCAGATTTCTTTAGTTATTTTAAGGGCTTCTTATAATTCCTTGCAATCCATTAAGACATTGAATATGTTACATAATACTGCTGTCTAGTCAAGTTGCCTCATTTTATGTTTGCATCCGATATTTTTGATATAAGGTTCACATTTTCTCATGCTATTGAATTTCATGCTATTATCTTTATCCAAAATTGTTAACTGAATTTTGATTCCTTCTATGCTATTGGCCATGTTATCTAGTTTTGATGAGCAATCTGTCTATTATTTTATCCAGGTCACTTATACAATCTTGACTTGGACAATACAATACAAGCAAGGCAAGAATTAATTGGCTATTCCTTTATCAGCAGAGTTTGTTTTCCATTCAATAGCAGGTTAAGAGAAAGTCTGTATTACTGAAGTTCTGGCTGGATAGCCTTTAACGTCTGGTTTTCAGTCCTAAATTTATCCAATGCTTTTTTATTAGATATAATTTCAACCCTAAGCAGGTGAGAATGTGACTGAGTTGATGAGTGTCAGTATTTTGTCTGTCACATCACGAATATATGCTTTTGGGATTCCAACAGCTCTTGAAATGAAATAGGTAGTCTAAATGTTTTGTATGTTTTGCACCAGAATACGCCTTCCTCTTGAGTTGCTCCTAAATTATTCCTTATTTGAATCTAAGTATCTTCCTGTCCTGTTTCTCCTCTGAAAAGAGGACTGATGTTTGTTCTTTAATTTCAGAGACACGAATGTCTCCTCTTGTTTGTGTGTGAAATATTTCTACTTCATTCTTCTTCTTTGTTTTATTCCTCTTTATTGCAAACTACTAGGGTTTACTGGCTCTCATCTAAAAGCGATATATCCCTCCTTCCTGATAATACAAAAGTTAAAAAATGTATCTCAAGCTCTTTGTTTTGCAGCCCAGAGGATGTACATGATACCTGTTTTGCAGATCACTAGGTCTGCTTCCTCAGTGTACTTGTATAGAATCATAGGACTGGAAAAGCACTTGGTGGTCTTCTAATTCAACTCTCTGCTCAAAGCAGGAATCATCATACCATCTTGGATCAATGGTTGTCCAATCTTTTCTTGAAAATCTCCAGCGATGGAGCATCCAAAATTTCAGAAAATTTCCACTGCTCAATAGTTTTCACTATCAGGAAATTCCTCCTTATTTCCAAGTTGGAGCTCCCTCTGACAAGCTTCCACACATTGCTTCTTGTCTTACCTTCGGGTCCTATGGAGAATGAATCAATATACTCATGCATGCAACCCTTCAAGTATTGGATGATTGCTATCATATCTCCCTCAGTCTTCTCTTCATTAAGCTAAACATACCTAGTTTCTTTAGCTATTCCTCATAAGATTTAGCTTCCAGACCTCTTACCTTTGTTGCTGTGGTGGAATCTCCAACTAGACTGGGAGGAGGGATCAAGTGGGGGCCACGTTTAGAGTCATTGTACTGCGGTAAGTAGTAAGGAACAGACCTCAGAATCCTTGAAGCCTTAACTTGCCATACCCAAGGGAACACAATCAGTTTGGCGATATTCTTGTAACCTAATTGACTAGCAATAAGCTACTGTTGAGACTCTTCATGAGTGGTTTTGTTTGCTTTTGCCTGACAGTTTGCTCTTCTCTACACTCTTTCTGAGGCCTTTTTGGTATTCATATGATCAGAACTGGATGCAGTATTCCAAATGCAGCTACAATAGTGCAGTATAGAGTGGTGCTATCAATTCCCTTGATCTTGATACTGTCTCCCTGTTGATGCAGCATAGGACTGCATTGACTTTAGAAGATACTGAATCTTGATGCATTGAACTCTACATCTTCCCTGCCTAATTTCTACATATAACTCAATTGCTCAAACCAAGAATCAAGAAACTTTTCACACAGCTTTTCTGCTCTAATTGTATCTACCAGCTCTGATGACATCTCCCACATGCCTTTATAGTAACAAGTTAAATCAGTAGGCTTAGAGCACTTCCTCCATATTGCAGCAGTCTTTAGTAGAACCCAACCCTTAGTGTAGTTTTTAAAAAGTACATAATGGGGTTTTAAAAAACCTATTCCATGTATTTTATGGTTTCTGAAGTTTTTATACTATGGAAAACAGTGGGATAAGACTGCATAAATGATGGTCTGGGAATTACACAAGATCACCACCTAGAGTTGGAAGCTTTTCCATGGCATTGTACAGGAATTACAGACTCCTAATTGCCAAAGATGTCCCTCTGTGAAAGAAAAGCTACATATTCCAAGAAAAAAAAACACATCAGAGTCCCAAGAAAAAAGTTCATAAAGCAAAAAGAGGGAAGAAATAGAATTACAGTTACAGTGGCAAAGTTGAGTACTTTGCAGAGCAGCCCGAATAAAGAAAAAAAAATAGACCGACCTCTAAGAGAAAAGATAAAACAATAGTCTGAATAAAGTGGTTTAAAGCTGATCATTTGTTGGGTTTGTTGGTGTTTTTTTTTAGCATGATTATAGGAATTATTCCAGTCCTCAACTATAAATGTGAATTGTATTCATTATATTCTAAAAGTGTGAACAATATTATTTGTACTGTAGAAGAAAAAGGCATCAATACATACTTTTGTCACAACGAGTAGAATTTAGAAAATGGAATGCTATTGTTATGTTGTTATCTTTAAAATTACGGGAAAGAAAACATGATTGTAACCTTTTTCTATCAGAAATTACAGTTGGTTAAAAATAATTTCCATCTACTTTAGCAAAGCTTGTTTTGATTACTTTTATTTTGCCCTAGTCTGGAGCCAGTGACTGTTATGTACATATACTAAACATATACTTGAAGATTAAACATCAGACTATCTTCATTTCTTGTCCATATCTAATTGCCGGGAAGCTAATAGAAATCATCTATACATATAAAATTCTTTAAAACACACAAAATTAGGTCAGCTACAGATAATAATGCCATACATACATCCAGTTAACAGCTTTTTGCATACTGTAATTATAATCAAGAGAACTAAGGGGTTAGAAATGGCTAAAAGAGAGGCTATATGTATGGTTGAGGTAAAAATATTTTCTAACTTGTTTTATACCAGTTATTCTCAGACTAGGTATTTCCTGGTATTTTATATGCCATAGCTTCCATTACTGAGCATGCTAGTTGAAGCAGATAGGAGAGATAGTGCAGAACATCTGGAGAGACCAGTTGGAATCCTGAATTATAATAATCTGCCTTGAAGGCAGAAAAGGTATAAAGCTTGAGTGAAGCCATGAAATACTTGCAATTTATTCCTATAGAAAAGAGGTATCCAATATTATTTTTATTTCTTTTTTTTCTTTACAAACACAATTGAGTTCTAAAAGTATTCTTTTTATAGTATTCTGTAACAATATTTTTTCAGCATACATATAATCCTTAGGGGTGTACATTAATGTTTTTTCCAGATAAGCATACAGTACTCTGAGAAATATATCAGTAAGGCTGCAGCAGATCCATTATCAGTAGTGATAATTGATTAGTCCTGCATTAAAGTATATCATGTACAATACTCCATATGTAAATGTCTGAAGCTTTTCATTCATTTTAGATTTTTTAAGGCACATATTTCATGCTGTAATAAAAGAAAAACATGATAGTGAGTACAAATTACTGTTTCTTTCTCTGCAATTGATGTACTGAGGGTTATTTTTCTCTCATAAAATTTTTCTAGAATATATCACTTGGGGATTTTTGGGTAGCTAAAATGTTACTTGTATGTTTTATGAACCCACTAAACTTAAAACCATTCTTTTTGGAAAAGTAACGTGGACACATTTTGCTTTCTGCAACCTCAAAAATGTTAAAATAAAAATGCTTGCTTGAATTCCCTCTCTTGGCTCAAGTTACTAGGTGGTCCCAAGTTACCAGAAGTAAAATTTATAAATCTAACCTCTAGTCTAGACATTTTCCAGCAATGACTGCAGTTCAAAAAATATTAATGTCTAGCCGGCAAAGTGAAGTTCCCCCCAGTGATTTTGCAAGGACTAAAAAGTTAACCTTTTGCCAACTGCTGCTTTTAGGCATGGAGGTTATTAAAAATAATCCAGGCATTTATAACTAAGGCTTTTAAGACTGAAACACGTTGGCATGACCCTTTGTGTCTCCTTTTGTTTGTTCAGGCTTGGCCTCTGTTGCTGGAATGTGTGAGCCTGAAAGGAGCTGTAGTATTAATGAAGACATTGGCCTTGGCTCTGCTTTTACCATAGCCCATGAGATTGGTCACAAGTGCGTATATTTTTAAACTTTTAATACATTTAGTTTAATTATCTTAATTTGCCCTCTTATATTGGCTGCCTTTCCTGTATCCTGATTATTTTTGTTGTTTGATTTCATCAACCATATGATCTTGAAAGAGTTATTACTATAGCACATATATATTATTGATGTGAAATTACTTCTAGTTGCGTCAGTTTAGCATAAAATCACTGTTACAATGTATTGCTATAATAGCACAAAGTAAACCATATAAGCATGGAGTAATACTATGCAACCATTGTACAACTATGCTGTAACAACAGTACAGTTCAGGATATATGTTTTGAGACTGAACTCAAAAATTGTTTCTTACCTTTTCATTTCAGAATCAGATTATATAGTACTGCTTATAACATAGTGTTTCAATTGGAAACACATTGAAAACTGCTTTAACCATATTTAATTTACATGATTTAATCACATTATTTTTAACTATTTTCACTGTTGGTCCTCACTGTTGCAATACCAGGATCTCCTAAAATGAATGAAACTAAAGTTAACAATAGACCACTTATAAATAAAATTTAATCTAAATATCATGGGAGTTTTTGAACTTTGATGCCCTCTATTTATTGCAGACATGTGCAGTCAAAATGAACAGAGCTTAGACGAAGTTTTGATAGTACTCACCCATGATCTGCACAAACCTGATTAGATGTTTTAATTCACTTGAAACTTCCTGCTAGCATAGTCATATTACCAATGAGTAATGTGTAGGGGATGTCGAAATGTGTCCTGTAACAGAGTGACCTTAACCATGTGATACACTTATCTAATCCAAAATGGAACCCAAGTGCAAATAATGCAAGTGCAAAGTGTTAATTTTGTCATTATCTTTGTCATTATGGTTTGTACCAGATGCTTAATCATGATCCATAGTTTGAGAATTCTGTTGCAAGTTTCATTTTGATTCAGTCCAGAAATGGGAATTACAGCCAGATTTATTCAGTTGCTAGTATTTGATGCCAACATCTTGCTAATACCTAGAATTCAGGAACAAAGAAGCAGTGGCTTTTAAGAAATTTGTATGTTACCATACATAAAACATATAGCTTGCTAACTACACAGAAAATAAAATAAAGAGAAATCTTGCAGTTTTTAGATCAGCAATGATAGTTTAATTTTAGCTAATGTTTTAGGAAGAAAAGTCAACTGAAGCCAAATTTTGTGGCATTAATTTTTTACACTTTAGAAGTCATCTTGGCATAATGAACTGTTTCTTCAAATAAGAAACAAGTCACTACAACCATTCTTAGCAGCTTGCTATTCTATTGTTACATTTGACACTAAGGGCAAAAGGACAGATACAATCTAATACACATTTAGAGAGCAATAAGTGTCATTGAATTTAGTAGAATTAATTATACATGTAGAAATTACACAATTGAAACTCATCTAGAGTATTCAGTTCTTTTTTCTGTGATTTCAATATATTTCTCTTCCATTTCTCTTTCCTCACTATTTTGATAAAAGTAATAAATCTCTATCATGTCTTTCTTTTCTTCTTTTTACAAATCTAGACACATTTAGGAATATGTTACCATCTTTTAGATGATGAAACTAAACAGATTTCAGGAGTTGTTGCAAACTGCTTCAAGGAATTACATGCTAGATTTGTTATGGATTTTATTTTAGGTCTTTATTTATTACAAGTAATTTGACATACAGTGTAAAGATTCCTTAAAATGTCAGAAGAACATATGCAGGACTGGGATAAGGAGGTATAATGAATGAAAATAGTATTTTTTTATAGTTTCTCCTCTATGCTGATAATTCATCTCAGAAAGTGCAAAGCAAGTCTTGGATATCTGGTATTAAGAGCAAAGTTCAATTCCAATTCTACATCCTTTCAGTTCTGACATAAGGGAACATAAGTTGGTGCTGAAAAGCAATAAATATGCAGATGTACATGGAACGATAAAGAGAGAATGGGAATGAGGAAAAGTCTTTATTGTGCACATTTCCCATGCATCATTATGGAGCGGAATACTTGTTCCAGTTTCAGATATGTTGAAGGTCGGAATTAATATATTATTCTAAGGGAGCAACAACAACAAACCAAGAGAAGGAAAATGGAAAAGATGGGAGTTATAGCAGTGTGACAATGACCAATTGTTTGGAATTATTTCCAATCAAATAATCTAGCGCAGAGATACATGTTAGTCTCTATTTTTCTCCTTTCCATATATATATATTATGCCTGGAAAAAGTATTTATTTGGATACATGGAGGATCTTTATTTAATGAATTTATGTCCCATATTTCTGTTTGTTCCAACATTCTTGATAACTTACACAATACACAATACATACTCTAAAAATAACAAAATAATACAGTTAAAATTAAAATAACCAACAATTAGAAGCTTGGTGAAAGACATACGGTACTTTCTATTACTTATCTAAGAGCCAAACATAACTCTTTAGGGAGAATATCTCATTACTAGAGAGATCCAAAGAATAAGACCCTTTCTCATATGTATGATGATGAAGCTTCTAACAGAATGGACAATCCTGTTGATCTAAGTTCCAGAGCATTTTCATAAATGAAGATGCAATACCACAGATAATTAGGCTTTAAGTCATTTAGAATCATAAGACAAGCACCAATCCTTTTAACTGTGCCCATTAAGCAATTGCTAGCCAGTGCAGATATTTTAATGTAAGTGTTATGGGACTCCTGTCTTACATTAGTCAGCAGTCTTCCGCTGCATTTTTCACCAATTACAATTTGTGGACATTATCAAAGGTGCATAAAGCACAGTGTAGTATCTGAGAAGACTGTGATCAAGACATGAATAATTGTCACTGACCAGTCCAGGAAGGCTCACAGCATCCTAGCCATAATAGTTGAAATATGCTCTTTGCCACAGCTGTCATCTGTAAATCCAGTGATAGCTGGTGGAAAAGTGCTCTTCCAATTCCAAAGTACATCTTCCTGGGGGAGGGCCATTTATCCAGATCAAGCTTTAAAGTAAAGTGGTTAGAATTGGACTTGTTATACCTTATCCAGCCCATTATTGATATTCAAGGGTACTGATTGCCTTGACATTAGAAAGCAGAGAGCACTAGATTTGGTATCCTCAGCATACTGATGGCATCTATTCCAAAGACCAGAACTACTGCACGATGAGCTCAATCTCAATTGGCAATCACAGTTTTGCCAAAAAGCCCATGAGGACACTATGGGGAATGGAAGTAAAAGCTGACAAGGAGAACTAGAAAAGACATACTCCCATTTGCTTTCTGGTGTTTCAAACAAAGTGTTCAGCAAAAATTCATGGTAGAAGGAAAGGATTTAACTATGGTTTCTGTTACAAAACCATTGTTTTCTATGAAGTTTAAATTCAGCCAATTTTTAATAACATTTATGAGAGTGGAATAACATCTAGCAGAAATATTTGTAACATGATGATTAATGACTATGTTAAAGTATCTCAAATATTAGAACAAGATGACAAATTGTAAAAGGAAGACATTCTTGAGTTACTTATATTGCTGTAGTCCAATTTACTTCAGTGCATCTGAAACAAAAGAAGAGATCAAATAATACATATGACATTCAATACATTGCCAGTTTAAGTTTTATCAAAAAAAGTTAAAGTCAAGTGTTTTGGAAGCCAATATGCATTTGGGACTGTTATGTCTGGGAATGCAATCTTGAAAAAGAAAAATTGCCCTTCATACAGCAAATAGCAGTAAAAAATACATACTCACATTTTTGTTAGAATCAATGAGTATTTTCCTGCTACCTTTTTTAGTGGAGGAGACTATTTTTCTATATTAAAAAATAGAAAGGCACTTCTGAATATTTTCAAATTATATATATTGTTTCAATTAATATGAAATATTAACTAGTTTTTTTAAAAAAAATCTTCTTTTAATCACTTTATATTTCTTGATTTGTTTTGCCCTTATGTGAAGGTTCTAAAATGGTAATCTTTGCTGGCACTAAATCAGATAGGATTATACTGTAAATATAGTGAAATTTGTACAGTGAAATGAATGATATAGACATGCTAATAATTTTGTGCTAATAGCTCTCATATGCATATAGCCCTTTATTTACTTCCCATTTTCTCAGAACATTTTTCAGTATTCAGTTGATACGAAATTTTATACTGTATTATTACATTTGCTGTTTCATATAAAAAATAGTTTCTCTTCCCTCCTTATTCTTTCTGATAGTTTTGGTATGAACCATGATGGAATTGGAAATTCTTGTGGGACCAAAGGTCATGAAGCAGCAAAACTTATGGCAGCTCACATTACAGCAAACACCAACCCCTTCTCATGGTCAACCTGCAGTAGGGATTATATCACCAGTTTTTTAGAGTAAGTATTCTCTCAAAGCAATTATAATTTTGGGGGGGGGGAATCCACCCATATTTATACCTTGCTAGTGTGAATAACAATGCTAGAGAATGTGTAGTCATAAGCCCCAATCCAGAAAAGTATGCAGAGTGGATGATCAGCACTATCAGATTCGCTCATACTATTTAGCTGTACAAAATCAGAAAATAGAATGGAGTAGAAAACAGGAATCACTACAAGATATCATTTAGGATGAACATATTAAGTGTTAATACTGACAGTGCTGCCCATCATAATGCAAGAACTCCACCTTCAGGTCTTGGATGTCATTGTTCTCTTATTCTGCCCTCACTATATATAGACCTCATATGTCATGTTGTGAAAGACTTGTTTTGCCTCTTTATTTAACATGATTACTTCATTCATATAATTAAATGACATTTGACTTTACCATTGTATATGATGATGATTATTATTTGACCAGAGCAAAAGTGTGTAGTGTCTTCTCTAATGTTTGATAAAGGTTGCGCGTGGAGAAAATTTTAGTAAAATTTATTTCTAATTAAGCATTGATTTTGGGGACAGAATTGAATTTATTAATAGAATAGAAAAGGTGTTGTATACTTTGGGATAAGAAGCCAAATTACATCATGGGCTTTAGAAAACATATTTTTTCCTTAAACATTTATGATTGATAATAAAAGAGAACAGAAGGAGGAGAAAGCTGGTGGAGGTGGGCAGACAGGAAAGGATGAAATAGAGCTGAAGAGAACATACTGGGGCTATTGATGAAGTTGTAAGCAGGGCAGTAGTCAACATTGGAGGACTAGAGGAAGAAAAAAAAGCAAAGAAGGTAATCTTAGTGAGAAAAACAGAAAAGAACACCCAGGAACTCTTTTTTTTTTAAGATGGCTAAGTATGTTTTGCCCTTCTGGTAGTTAATAGAAATTAAATGATAAATTTATATCTATTTTTAGATCCTTTTTTACAGATCACTAGGGATTTATGATTCTTAATAATAGCAGCAACAAAATGTAACTTTCCCCTACTTGCTATAACTTATTTTACTGTAAAGAAAATCCTTTGGGGTGTTAGTTTCATTTAGTCTTGCTACCTAACAAAATATTCCCTGGCTCTAATTTTTGTAACTCAAAGTAGATTTTTGTATCAGATCCCTGGTTAGTTGAGTAATATGTTATATGTGTACCTGAACCCGGTTTATCACTACTTTTTCATTTTTACCCTTTGCAGTCAAATAAATGTCACCTGAAAGAATTATTGTAGAAATGTTATATTCCAACAGAAGAGTTTATTTAATAGATCCAATAAGTTGAACTGTGAAGTCCTTGGTGTTCTCTAAGCTTGGTTATTTGCTTGCAGATATCTCATTACCTAACATTTTATGTTACCTAGTTGGGTAATGAGACATCTGCAAGTAAGCAACCAAGCTCAGAGACCACTAAGGCCTCCAAATGTTAGATTGCTTGAGGAGCTAATTTTAATTGTTAGTTTTGTTTATTATTCATTTCTGTTATATATAATTTATAGGTTGAAAACTATTCTTATTTCCATTCATGTTGTTATGGCAAGATTTTGGGGTCAGATGGATGATTGGCAATCATTCTACTTAATTGCTTTGTACATTACATGTATTTGACTTGTGGCCACAAGATGCTTCTGCATCAATATATGGATAAAATGTTTCTCTTTAAGGGTTTAGTTTTGAGCCTCAAATGAAATAGTTTTCTGACTTAGTTATTCGTATGTAGGAAGATCTCTGCATTCTTCAAAAATATTTGTTCTTATATGTATTTTGTCCTATTTATGCTTAAAATGGTCTTTAAAATTTAAGTTCATAAAATAAACCTTCATTTAACTTTTCTTAGCTTGCATAAAGTTTGGAGGAAATGTGGAATTTAAGATTAGGGTTCAAAGTTTGATCATGAATTCACTGATGGTCTTCAACAAAGAAATTTTACTTGACATTATGTAGAAAGAGAAAATCCTGTGAACTATCCCAAAGGTGCTTTTTCAAGAGGCAACTGGACTTTCTGGTTTTTCTTTGAAGATGTTTCACTTCTCATCCAAGAAGCTTCTTCAGCTCTGACTGGATGGTGGAAATTGCACCCACTCACTGGTATAGGTATGTGGACAATATTTGGGTCAAGATCAAAACACAGGAATTGGAAGCGTTCACCAAACATATCAACTCTGTGGACAGATATATCAAATTCACATGGGAAGATGTTAAGGAAAATAGTCTAGCCTTCCTGGACTGTGCGGTACACATTAAGGAACACAGAAGCCTTAACATTGAAGTTTACAGAAAACCCACTCTTACATTTTGATTCCCACCACCCACTGGAGCACAAAATGGGAGTCATCAGAACCCTACATCACTGAGCTGAAGGCCTGCCTACCAGCAAAGATGGGAAAGAAAAAGAACAAAAACACATCAAGGAAGCCCTTAGAACGTGTGGCTATCCCAAATGGGCCTTCATCAAATCTCAAAAAAGACTATACAGGAGCTCCTCCATAACAGATAACGAAGAGAACAATAAATGAAGCAACATGGTCATTCTGTACGTTTCAGGCATATCGGAAAAGCTCAGGAGGATCTTCAGCCAACATAACGTACACACTTCAAACCCAAGAATACATTAAGGCAGAAGCTTGTCCACCCCAAAGATAAAACACCCAGACAAAAACTGGTATATGTGCAGATTTGTACATTGGGGAAACAAAACGACCACTTCATAAGCGCATGGCACAACATAGAACAAACACATCAGTACTAGATTCAGCAGTCCATCTGTATTTAAAAGACACAGGCCACTCTTTTGAAGACAGCAAAGTCCACATTTTGGAGAGAAAGGACCGCTGGTTTGAAAGAGGAGTCAAAGAGGCCATCTATGTCAAAATTGAACAGCCCTGTCTCAACAGAGGGGGAGGGATACAACATCATCTATCTCCCATCTACAACACAGTCCTTTTAACAGTTCCAAGAAGGTTCCACACACATTTGCACCACTCAAGTGACCCTGATGACACAGATAAACCTCCAGGTGACCTTAATGACTTGCTAAAAGAATGCAAATGACCAGCTGTCTGCAAGGAGTATAAATCCTTCCACTCCCCACCATCCAGTCAAAGCTGAAGAACTTTCTTGGATGAGAAGCAAAATGTTTTCAAAGAAAAATCAGAAAGTCCATTTCCCTCTTGAAAAAGCACCTTTGGGACAACCATGACCTGGATGACTGAGAATCTCCATAGACATCCTGTGAACTACTAATCATTGACATGCAATGACATGCTTGAGGGGTACACAAAATAGCATTTTTATGGATATCTTGAAAATGAGTTATGAAAAGTTATGAATTAATGATCCATAATAGGAAACCATTTCTACTTTCTATAATACACATGTATTTACATAGCTGTAGATGTGGTTAGGACTTTGATTTGTCTTCAGATCATATAAATCTTTCACCTTTTTACTAAAGAATAGTATTCTTGGATTTTTTTTATGTTGAACAGTTCAGGCCGTGGTACTTGCCTTGATAATGAACCTCCCAAGCGTGATTTTCTTTATCCTGTGGTGGCCCCAGGTCAGGTGTATGATGCTGATGAACAGTGTCGCTTCCAATATGGAGCTACATCACGCCAGTGTAAATACGGGGTAAGAGCTCTAAATCCTTATACTATATTAACTGTCCCAAGTAGTCATATATATTTCATCCTCACATAAAAGTTTATTAACATATAACTGTTAACATAGTTTTCTAGTAATTTGATTGTATTATTATTTCAAATAAGGAACATCAGTTTTTTATGCTGCATCTTTTGCTTGAGTTGTTTGTATATATTCTATACCTAAATGTTTGAACTGAGCATTTTTCCTCAAAATCAGTTGGATGATCTTAGAGTTTTAGCTAACTCAGAACACTCAGTTACCTGTAGAAATGCTGCTAATGACAAGATTTAATGACAATGTTTAAATACAAACCTCAGGATACATCTTTCTTTAATATGAAACAATTTTGTACAGTAAACAGTTTTAATTATGTTATATATTATACTTTTTTGCTTTCTGTCATGGCATTATTATTAGTGACTGTGATTACCATTATTACTGTTAACCACTGTAATAATGAGTTTATTAAATTCATTATTACAGTTATTATAATTGAGTTGGGTTGTGAATATATTCCATCCCTTTTATTCGTTAATAAAAAAATTGTTTATTTTATTTATTTTGAAAATGCCATTCAAAAATTCTGTGTGTCTTCCACATGCATTAAAAACCAACTTCCAAATACAGTTAGGTTATAAAAAAATCATTAATACAAAATAAACTTTTAGTTATTTTACTAATACTTAAGAACAGCTTGAAATAGCATTTAGTGGTTTTTATAAGCTAAAGCATCACTTACAATGATTCTGTCACCAGTAGGGTTTAAATATGAAAATGGTATTGAAATGGTAATTTGTAGATTTGTTGCCAAGTTACATATTATTTTATATACTTTTTAAATAAAATATTTTTTGAATGATAGTGTTTTGTCAGGTCTAAAAACTACATATAATAATTTACCTAATCATTTGCAATAATCACTTCTTTTAGAACCACAGTACAAAAGGAATTCATTTTTAATATCCCTAGGGTGATAAGTACAATATTATTCTTGGGATGAATTTTGGCAATTCATATAGCAATGGATTTAAAAGTTTTTTGTGGTTGGCTGACTAACTGTTAGCTTTTGATTTTTTCAATAAAAAGCCTTTATTGTTTCTGTTTAAGTTTCTTCTTTCTTCTGCTTCTGTTTCTGTTTTTCTTCTCTTGATGTCCACATACTTTCATAAACTCTTTTCACTTAGCTATCCCATTTTAGGTATATTTAATAATAGAAAGGTGCAGTCATTTGACTTTATTACATGAAGTATCAACATGAGGTATGCTTGACATCGAAAAATCAGCAGTGTATATATTATCTTTTTTAAATAGACTTTTTATTAGCTTCTCAAATAGTGCATTTATCTGGTTTTATCTTTGCAACAATTTTGTCAGATAGGTAAGATTTTAAAATTCATAGTTGGTACAAGATTACCCAGTAATACGCATAGTGCGTGATCTAAACTAAATTTCCCAGGTTCTAGATTGACCCTGTTAAGTATTGCACTCTGAATTCTATACAACCTTCCCTTCTTTACTAATTTTAAACTAATAAGAGATTAAAAAGATAATTCTTAACTGATGTTGGTACAGAAACAACTCACATTAGAATGGTGACTTGTCTTGATATTTGCAGGTTGATACCTTCTTCCAAGAGATTTATAGTTTCCCTATAGTTGGATAGAAAAGATTATATTCTTTTTTGCAGAGTTTTATGTGGCAAGGACCAATGCCTTTTTTCTTCAGCTATTGTTTTCTATCTTTCTATTCAAGGTTTTCTGTCCAACTGTCTGAAACGTAGAAGCAATACTTAGAATGGAGACTAGTGGTCAGTTCCTGGAGTTCTTCATGTTTTGACGTTATTCATTATTTTGAAATGACATTACATTGTTTTTTTAAATGAATTGGGAAGTTTCAGCACAAAACACAATGGCTAGAATTTGCACCTGAACAGCTCCCTCATAACATATCTTGCTCATCTTGAAAGGATTTAGTAGCTGTTTATTCATTTATATGCCCAATGCAAATTGCATATGTTGACATCTAAATGACTTGGTATCTAGATATACGAAACAGTCTCTTCCTGCCCACAAATTAAGGCCACAGATTAATTGCCCCATTTAAAAATCATTGTCTCCATCTGAAATATTGCTTATATGAATAACAGATACTGGCAGTATCTTCTCAGCTATGCAATCTTCCTTGAGAAGGCATTCCCAGCTTCAGCTTCATTGTTTTTTAGTGCCAGACAAAACCTTTATTATCCATCTGATGCAATTAAAAATAAATAAGCAATTTTGATGTACTAGAATTTGTTTATGAACATTTAAACTGAATATTTACCTGCTGCTTCTTTTTTCTTATTGTTATTGCTTCAGCTTCTATTTTAATTATTCAAAATGATTTCTACAAGCATATGAACTCTTAAATAAAAGAATTATGAATTGAGTCAAATGAACCATGAACTTAGTTTATTTCAGAAATCTAGAAATAAAAAATACTGTATCATATAACTTGTCAGGGATTGTGTTATTTAGGCATAATCTCTGAGAGTAACTAGAACTTCTTCACTTGTAAAATTGCTGTATAGATCTTACTTTTATCTATGAAAACGTCATGGAGAATAGTTGATTGATTACATAATCACTTTGTTTTTGTCTCGTAGCAACCACATAGATTTTTTTTTCCAGGAAGAATAGTTTAATACATAAGGTAATTTACCTGTAACATAGTTAATGTTCATGATTTCTTTCTTTTTTCTTTTTGTTGGATTACTCTATAGTAATGCAGGATTTGGAGATTTGAGAAGCAACCAGTACTTTCAGCACTGCTGCTATAACTACTATTTACTGATTATAAATTTCTAAAAAAATACAGACTGAAATGATATGATCTTAAGGATTCAATTAATGACTTTAATGCAGCAAAAAGATAAAAATAAAAAACTATAGTTTATCTATGTTATATTATATCATTTTATTCATTAGGCCTGTGCATGCACACTTCAAAAACAAAATGAAAGAATTACTCCAGATTTCATACAAGCATTCTGCTGCATTTTAAATGAGATGAACTTTGTCCTGACTTTGCACAAGGTGCTGTTGGTTGAACAGCATCCTTTTTCAGGTTGGCACAGAATCCCAATTATAGACCTGGTAAGATTGAAGTGTATTAACAGAAGGTAGAAAAATTGGGTTAAGTATTATCCGGCTCAGAACAAATGTGTTTGCTTTTGCTTGCTTCACATTTACAGACTTAAAGCTGAGATGTGAAATGTATTTTTAGAACTAAGTACTTTACGCATATGGTTGACTTCTTATACTACTTTTGACTATCTGTAAAACTCTTTACAATTAGTACTGAAGTTGACAATACTGTTTGGGTATTTCTATTTTGCAATTCTTTTATAGTACTTTTCATAGACGATAGGCAGGTTGTATGTGTGTACCTCCATATATTATTCTTAGTTCCAGATATATTTTTTATAAACATATATATATATATATGTCTATAATGTCAGGTATTTTATATGTGTTTGTTAGTGTTTGTAATTTCCAGATCAGTACAATAGTGCTACCTAATCAAGGGAAATTATGAAGCTTATTAATGGAGATGCTTGCTAGCCCTGAAAGCATTCTTCTCTACATAATTAACATGAGTAAAAATATTCTGAAAACTGCTGAATACTTGTCAACCATTTGAGATAGACCAAGTCAGGAAACAGGCTTCACAGGAACTACTATAGCTTACTTTATTATTGAATCGATTATTGAAAAACTGACAAGAATTTCCCTCTCCTTTCCTTATATACCCAAGAGAATCAAGATAGGTTAGACTTAAATTTCTTCCTCACTTCCTCTTTCCTTTCATGGGTAAGCTGATGTTTTTGTAATGACTGCTATATCTTTTCTTCAAAGACTATTTCCATATTTCTCTATACTAGAGCTGATAGATAGAAGCATTTCTGGCTTCCGGATTTTAGTTTTCTTATAAAGTCCTACATGTATCAAATATTTAGAAAAGGAGAAATGATCACACAGAAATCTAGAACACGACAGCTTTATATACTTCTAATTCAATGGGCAAAAGGGCATCTGAAGTTGAAGATGTTCAGGTATGATATCATTGGCCAATATTTCTTGTTTCAGGTGCTAAATGTACTGAGAACATTATGAATTTTGCATCCACAAACCCTAGTACAGTGGTTCTCAACCTTTCTAATGCCGCGACCCCCCCCGTGGCTGCCGCGACCCCCCCTGCCGCCGTGACCCCCTCCCTGCCCCCTCCCCGTGCGGGATGAGGTGACAAAGGGGGCGTGGCCCCACGGGCCAGGTTCGGGCTTGCCTGCGGGTCGCCGGACAGCTGATAGCGAAGCCGGACGCCGCCATTTGGGGTCTTTTACCCTCTGCGCATGCGCAGAGGGTAAAAGAACCCAAATGGTGGCGTCTAGGCGGGTGGGCGAAGTCTCCCGCTTCTGGCGCTACCGGCTATCCGGCGACCTGCAGGCACGGTCGAAGCGGGAGCATTTCTGCGAGTGATGGTGGCACCAAGATGGCAGGCTAACGCGCGCAGCGACCCCTGTGAAATGGTTGTTCGACCCCCAAAGGGGTCGCGACCCACAGGTTGAGAACCGCTGCCCTAGTAGATAGACAGGGATGTACTCTAAAATAAAACACAGGGTTGTATCCAATCTACCACTAAATCATTTTCATAAATAGAACAAGGAATGAGGTATTTTTAGTAACTCTCCTTCTTCCTATAGCCTACTTGGTACCTTTTAAAAGAACATAATGGATGGTGAAATTATTTCCTTTGATGAAATCAGTGCTGATATCTGGAATATTGGGCCAAATTTTCGATGGTGATATAGAATTATGAGGACCTTGTAATTCTGGAATAGATTTCTAACAAGGGTCTAAGGATCAAATGGTTCTAGACAATATAGGAAACATAAAAGACAGATTCTTTCCACTGATCAATGACAAATGAGCATCTGAGAAATTTATATTATATTACTGATTATTGGCTTTGACCAGTAGCAGTTACCCAATCAACAGGGAAATTGATAATGCAGATATTTGGATGCTGCACCAACATTTCATTTTAGCTGTAATCAATAAAGTTGAGGCCACACTCTCTGAACAAATTGTCATATGCCTTCTTTAGGTTTCCTTTGCCTCTTCCCCTATAAGTGGTATGGAAAGCCTAGATTTTTGCATTGTTTGCTTCAAGCTAGTGCTTTCAATTCCTTGGGAAAGTTGTTGTCAGTTCTACATTGTCAAATAATTATAGATCCATTTTGAAGTCTATTTCTACTAAAATTATTATATTAATTAAAATTACGACTTCTCTTTGATGATACCTAGTAGTTTTTCCTACTTATCTTTTATTTCCTGTCTCTGAACTTTAGGACTGCACTAAAGAACTTCAATCTACACTACTGCTTCTGTCTTAGCTATCTTTAAAAGGACCAATCAGGTCTACTGATACACTGCATAGATATTTGAGGGTCTGAAAAAGAGTCTTGGTAATGATCACATCAGTTTGGATTACAATAGCAAGATTGGTTGCTTATAATGCAGGCTAAGTCTCAGATGCTAGTTGACTGTTGATGAAGGTTGTAATAAGTCAGGGCCTAGAAAGAAAAGCTGAGTGATTCAAAGATTTGCTAAGGTTCAGATAAGCACCCAATATATAGGAAAATAAGATGAGAATATGATTTACTTTATAGTTGGAATTTTAAATTAGATACTATAAAACCTTCAGCATGTCTGAATTGATAACATGCTGCATCGCTTCATAATGAGCATTTATGAAAATGGAGCATTAAGATTTGTGATTTTTGGGTGCTTATCTGAATCTAACTGAGGTTCATATATCTTTAATATTCACCCTCATATATATAAAACACAATTAACAGCATGAAACAACCGAGGGTGGAAAAATACTAGCTGGATATTTTTGCAGCTCTGAATTGGAAATATAATATCCAAGTATTTTTTTTAATGCTCTGTTTTAACAAATGCTCATCAAGAGGTGCAGCATATTAAAGATTAGCATATACTGAAGGAATATTTTAAGATATTTTAAAAGTAAACTGCAATAGTTTTCCAATGATATTATGTTTTTATCATTTATTTATCTTCTTATTTTCTTAATATTGTGAATAAACAATTTGTACATCTTTTTATCTTATACTAAAATTTACATATGGGAAATAATACAGCATGTTGTTCATCATACAAATAATAATAAATGGAGGGGTCTTGTTATATTACTTATATTATGCAGGAGCTTTAGAGATTATTTAATATACCTACTTGTAAAATTCTGCATGACTTATGGAAAGAGGCTCCACAATATATAATATAAAAGCAAAAAGAAGATAATTTGATTTGCTGTTTTTTTTCTCTAGATGGGTTCAGCTTTCTTTAATTTACTGCAAATACAAGCTTCCGAATTCCAAACTGAAGTCATGGAGCCCTAAGATACACCGTTACAGGTTGTGATCTATCTTGTCTTGATCTTGTGAAAGGCTACAACTTCAGTTTATGTTTTGATTACAATTGCCCATATTTCTCAGAGAAATGTTTGTTTTTACATGCACAAATGCAGGTTCTGATTTTGAGCTGATTTTCTAATTTTGCTTTCAAATTTTGCTTTCTTCAGGACAACAATTTTTAACTAAATTACTCAGAGAATAGGATTAAAATCTACTTGAAGACAGTGAATTTCTGCTAGACATTGGAAATAAAGAATAAAATTACTTAGAAAGGCAGTAGTGAATCAAAATTTTAATTTGAAAATGTAAGCTTTCTTGATCATTTTCATGGGTCTCATTTTTCTAGGCTACTCAGATTATTTCCATAGTAGATTATTAAATGAAGTCCTATTGAATTGTTATTGGTACAATAATATGTAATCATATTTAGGGTATTAAATTTAGGGAATAATACAAATTCATAAAGACAAACAAAATCACAATGATTATTTTAAACATCTCTAAACTTGTCTTTTCCTCAAAAATGTGCATAAAATTGTTAATATTGCTATAAAATGAAAATATCCTAGTGAATATTGGTTTCACATGTTAAAGAATATATATTCTTTGTACCATTTAATGAATTCTGACTTACATTTTGCTTCCAGTTAATTATTCTATAATATTCTTACAATATCTACTGAGCAATGAACTTAGTCATGACCAAGAGTTTGTCAACTCAGTGATGATGTAAAACACAAATTTATTGTATTTATAGATGACTGATAATTTCATTAGTGTTGGAATAGCCTTTTTGTTGGCACAAAAAATCCTAGAAAAATATTAGTTTTGTTACCTGAAATTCTAACAAGGCTTACAGAAATGGAACCCAACTCACTCTGAAGAGATTTTCCAAAGAATATTTGGACGTTTTTTTAATTGATACATGATTTTTAATAGATTTATTCAGATTTTTCAAAAAAAACCTTTATTCTCAGAATATAAAATATAGAAGATAATATTTTTAAATTGCACATTTTAAGGCAGGATTTGTTTTACTTCTTTATTACCTCTTTATTATTTTAATTTGTGTCGTACTTTTCCATCTCCAGCATGCTCAAGATGTCTCAGTACAAATTTAAAAGATTTAAAAACTAATTACTGTATAAAATGTAATGGTATACGGGAATGACCTTGTGAGATGGTAAGAAGAGATAGGCCAAGGGAACAATCAGATAAAAGACAATTTAGTCCACACCAGGAATAAGGGCCGGGCAAACAGCTCAGAAGGAACCTTCTCCAGTTATAAGATTTTGTTAATGTAAACTTACAATAAAGTAGAATTCGCTCAACTGGCCATGTTTCATGTCTGGTCTACCTTGCAAGACTGACACCAATCTTGCAAGTCTGAAAGTACATTTCTCTCCCTCCTTTTACAGCCTAAGAAACCTGGGAGGGTTCCTTCTGAGATGCTTACTTACCTTGCCCACATTCCTGCTTTTTGCCTTTTATCTGACCTTTTGGCTGTGTCTCTTCCAGGGGTGAAATGCTCCCGGTTCGCTCGTGCCTGTCGGTCGCCGTAGAGCCGGTCGCCAAGGTAGCGTGAGGCTCCGCCCACCCGCCCAGACGCCACCATTTGGGTTCTTTTACCCTCTGCGCATGCGCAGAGGGTAAAAGAACCCAAACACCGGTGTCCGGGTGGGTGGGCGGAGCCTCACGCTACCTGGGTGACTGACTCTACGGCGACCGACAGGCACGAGCGAACCGGGAGCATTTCACCCCTGGTCTCTTCTCCCTCTTTCCCATGGTTATTCCACTTATCATTACATAAAAAGCAGCTAGATAATTTTCAGATCTAAGGTCAGGGAAAACAGAAATGGTGAATCAGTTAGGATGTTTGAAGTAATCCTTAAATTCATCTTCATGCTTCCAAATGTTTTAGAACTGAATGTTTGTACGACTTAACAAGCAGATGCATTATTTTAAAAAAATATCTGGAATAGGAAGGGGAAAAAGTGAGAAAGAACTATTCAAGAATGTTATGTCTTTAATAATGCAATGCAATATATCTGTGGCAAAGTCAGCACAAAAGTATCCTTTTAAATCTTGTTTTGGAAGAAATCTAGATAGTATATTAGTAAATGAAAGTATATAATTGAGATACAAATTTAATAAATAATTTACAGTATTGTTAATATAAGCATGTGTTACAATACAAATTATATAAATAATTTGCAGGCAAAAAAATCCTATTGAATGACTTAAGTATGAAGGCAAGCTTCCTATTCTACAGAGAATCTTCGACTTATGACTGGTTACTTAATGACCACTTGAAGTTACAGTATCTAGAATTGTAACTTACATGTATGTAAGATCAGCAATTTAGTTGTTAAAATTATTGTAATAGCTAAAATAAATAAAAACAGGTAATGTTTTATTATCTCACACAATGCAATAAGATACTGGATTATCCTGTATTTCTCTTACCAATTAAAGAAAACCCAAAACACATATATTAAAAGTTGCATCTAATAATAACTATTTTAATGTTTATTTGTATCTGTGAAATGTAAACATACATTTTTAAACTTTTTGTTTTTCTCAAATCAGATATCAAAATGGAATAAATGTAATATTTAATATTGATTTCAATTGAATTGAATTTTTAGGATATTTGTAGTATTGTTTACTTATTTGGATTTAAAAGCTAAAATATCTCTTAGCAAGAATTCTCTTTTCTTGTGTCCTTAAATAAAGTCCCCCTTTATTTAATATAACAATATAATGTAATCTTATGTGCAAATTAAACTAATACAAAATCTAATCTACTAGAGTAGTAAAAAAACCTGATAGATGTTTTAAAATCTGATTGACTTCCCGAGCAGATTATTAAACATCTCTATCTATTCTATTTTACTAAGAACCACCATCCTGAGAAATAATAGCACTGATTTGAATCTGAAAGTAATTATTTTAACTGAATTCTATTTCAACAATTCATATTTTGGTATACGCAGCCAGAGTTTGCCAATAGTAAGACAACTGGAAAAATGAAATAGCTGTAATTACTGGTCTTTTTAATCAAATATATTTCAGACAATGCAAGAAATATGATTGGATGCTAACATTTGACAATTAAAGTCTTACAAGTTACATAGATGCTTTTATGAGCAAACACTATTTTAATATAGTAAGTTAACCAATCTTGCTTATTGTACTTGGTATTGCCTAGTTGAACATGTACCATAGTTCTCGATATTTTGATACCAAATATCAGCTTTTTTCAACAGAAATTCTTTAGTATTTTCATCAGAAATTCTGAAATATTTCTTTTTATATCTTTTATTTATTATGAATTCTGATTTTGCAGTCATAAAAAAACAACAAGAAACATTATTATAGAATATAGTGAATTTCCTCATTTGTAGTTATAGGCATGTTCACAGACCAATTTGCAAATGCAAACGACTGCAAGTGGCAAGATGGAAATAAATGAGAACTGAAGGCTTTTAGGTGAAAAGATTCAGTCTGTGCTATCCAACTTGCAAGTTAAGCTATTTGGGCAAACCTAAATGATTCAGATGAAGCAGGATGCAGCTCCATTCTGTCCCATGCAGGCTAAAATCTCATCCATTTTGCTGGATAGATGAGATAGAAAACTGAGAAATTTTTGTTTTGGAACAGTAGATATAGATTGTTTTTTCTTCTGTTCAATCTTGTTCGGTTCTCAGTTTCCTTGGCATGAAGTTTCAGAAATGGTTTTCCATTGCCTCCTTCCTAGGACTGAGAGAAAGTGACTGGCCTCAGGATCACCCAGCTGGCTTTGTGCCTAAGGTCGGACTAGAACTCATGGTCTCCTGGTTTCTAGTCTGAAACCATAACCTCTACATCAAACTTTTATAAAATAATTAAACTTATTTTATACATATTTGCATTCAATTAGCTACTGTTTTTAAATAATTATTGTCATATGAATAAATATGCATAATATTCAGCTATTGTCCTATGCATAAATATAGTGCTGGAGTATTGAAAAAGAACTTAGTGAGACATGATGTCTAGACTACATAAAATGCTTTGATTAGGCTGCCTAATTGTTAGCAATATATTGTCTAATATCTGCAAGAGCAGCGAAAATGTTAATAAATTGAGTGTCTTTCCCAATTATCTCCTTATTTTCTGATGCACCAGATTATATGATGATGTGAAAAATATTTTGAGTGCATCAGCAGAAACATAGATGGGTGGATGCTTTGCCAGAAGTTATCTTGTTTCTAACATTAATCAAAAACCAAAATGGCAATGTCATTAAATATATCATTTTCTGCAATTCTTAGCACCTTCAATGTGTGTTGTATACAATTCTTGTTTTTCAGGTTAACCAAGTCATCCATCAAATATTATACCATTTCTATAGTGATAGTTTAAATATCCGATATAGGACCAATTTTTGGAATATCATGTAATGATTTAGCCTATGCTGTCAAAAAAAAAAGAAAAAAAAAACAAATAGAGAAGGATTTCTATATTAGTTTCAAACTGATACAACAAATACCTGCTCCATGATCACTGTTAACAGCATGCTAAAAGAAATGGTCCGAATCTTGACACCATTGAAAGGCTTATTCAGATAGCATTACTTCATTCCCAATTCCCACAAATTCTGACTTTGAATGTGATACTGAACCATCTACCCTATAAAAACATAATTGAGTTCAGAAAGGAGGCACAGAAAGGAAGAATCCACTATCTGCAAGGAGAATCTCATAGGGTAAACAGAATAGGTCATAAATAATATGTGATCTTGAAGTTTCAGTCTCAGTAATTAGGGCTGATAAGACACTGTCTATGCTTGGTCAAAAGCTGAGATCATATCCATTTAAGACGTCATTCAAATGCTATTAAGTGCAGGAAAAAAGTTTTCCATTAAAGCCTCATCAGCGTCAAACTGTATGGCACTTGACTGCTGGAATCCTTAATCTGTTGTTTCATACTGACCATGTTTCTACTTTATCCTTTGAACCTCACTTGCCTTGACTACAGTGTTGCCCTTTGAATTGAGTACATTGGTAGGAAATACAAGATTTAACTCAGCCTGAATTAGATTGTGCTGTTAATTAATTAGGAGTGCTGCACTATCACTTGCTGCAAATTAATAGTCTTAGGCGTAAGGCCATACAACATTGGTGTAATAATTATCTGCAATTGTATATTATGCGGTAAGTTACCATATATATTTCAATTATGAGTGCTAAGGATACATTGTACCTCTCCTCAGTCACTTATCAAAAAGTGATATCAGTGATAGTACTAGCTTGAGAGTCAGGACATAATGATATCCCCATTTTCCTTTTAATGACACAAATTATACGGTGAAGAAGTATGCTTTCATTAATCATTATTACCTCTTTTATTTGCACTGAATTTGCACTGAATAAAATGAATAGATTCATTTAAAATATTCAGTGGAATGTTAATATGATATTAAGCAAGCTGAAAAGTATGTTCAGTTGTCCTTAATTTACAATAGTTCATACAGTGACTGTTCAAAATTACAGTGGCACTGAACGAAGGGAATTATGACCTGTATTTGAAGTTATGGCCACTGTAGCAACCTGCGGTCACGTGAACAAAATCCATGCACTTGGCAATCCACCAGCTTTCATGGCTAACTGCAGGGATGCTGTAACAGCCCTCCTCACCTTCCCCCTCTTCCCATTCTGCTGGAATCTTTGGACCTATGCCTAACCCTGCAGGTTCCCTGCAGAATAAGGGCCTACTTCCCACCCCAGCCTCCTACCCCTCATCATATCTTGCTTTATTTATCTTTTCTGGAGATTACCTTGGGCAAGAAGAGGCAGACAATCTCCTGGGTGGTCTTCCTATACAATACCTAAATGGGACTATCCCAGAAGTTGTCACCATCACTTTATACCATCCCAGAGGAGATGCCATCTTGGGAGAGGCTGCAAACAATTGTAACATGGTAACTCTAGTTAGGAACCCTTGATGTTGTTGTATACTGCTGGATACCTTTTGATTCTCTGAATTCTGTGTGAATAAATTAAAATTGAAGTGAATAGAAGAGTTGCTATTCGAGTTTCACTCATCATACTAAAAAGGTGTCACAGTAGTTTTTACCCAAAACCTTTATTGCTGGAAGTGAAATAATAAATAGTGAATCTGCACAATAGAAAATGGCTTTTTTTCTGATTTACTAGTGCACCAAGATTCTGAAGTACTTTTAAATTTGTTGGGAAAATCTGCAGGAAATGGTCAGTAAGAATGATTCTGACCAGATACGAATCTTGCAGAATGCTTTCCTGTCTTCAAAACTGTTATGTGGATTACTTCACTTCCTTTATGCAGAGCTGGGTTTCCTAAGTATCCTATTATACTTAGGGATGATGAATTAAGAAGACTTGTATCCAGCAGAATGAAAGAATGTTCTTCATTTTGTGAGGCTAAAAATAATCCCTATTCAGTCAAATAAGATTGATTTGAATCTCACCTTTAGAGAAGGGGTGAAGTGGCTCTGCCTGGCTAAGAAATTGTTTGTGGTTTCTACATCTAATATGGTAAAAAAAATTAAGTTATTGTCTGACAGGCAATATTCAATCCCATTGGCAATTAATTATTCTAGACCTGGAAGTTTCCTGTTCCTACAAGAGACCTGTGGTGAATCATGCAAATAATTCCCTAGAAGAAAAGTTATTTCTATACACACTTGAAGATTTATGTTCATAATATTATATTTTGTTTGTAGAATATTGTAGATCCAGGGCCAATTCACACAACCAATTTTTGGATTTGTGTGTGATGAATGAGATACTTACACTGTGAGATTATTCTGTGATGGATTTTCTGCACATGGCTAAAAAGAAATGTACAGCACTACTAATTAGGCTTATGGGGAATGATTCCACAATTTTACTATGTGAGAATTCAGAAAAATATAACTTGTTTTTTTTTTAATGTAAGTTATTCCATTCTAATAAATATTCTAAAATTCATTTCAATTTGTTTTTCTTTTCTTTTTTATATGCATCTAGAACACTATCTTGGACTTTCAACACAAGTATATTTTAAGGAGCATTATTATTCAGTTATTCTGAACAACTTGCTTCTGCCTTCTTTCCCAGGAAGTGTGTAGAGAGCTTTGGTGTCTCAGCAAAAGTAATCGCTGTGTTACCAACAGTATTCCAGCAGCTGAGGGTACTCTTTGCCAAACTGGGAGCATTGAAAAGGGGGTAAGTTTAAATGTCTCTTAATTTTCTTCAGGGCACAGAAAGTTTCAGAAGACCAAAGAGGATTATTAAATCTTATGTACCGTAAGAAATGATAAGCTTAAACAGAGCATCAACAAAATGGAATGTTCATTTTAATTCACTTATAATTATATATATCTTAAACAGTTCTTTTATTTTTTTGATGTGGTCTCATTATGTGATCTTTATTAAACAGATAATACTATCTAAAAGTTCTCAGCTGTGGCTTCTTTCCATGCTTTTGTTCTGAAAGCATAATTCTGTTACAATGCTCTTCCAATATGTGAGATGCTGTGGAAAAAAATTAAGTAATTCAAATGAAATGGTCCAGAACAATTTCTCTCCCTTGTATAACATCCATGGTATTTAACTAAGTAGCAAAACATACACAGACACACAAACGTCACATTTTTCTCTAACAGAACGTTGAAAATCCTCAAATTCCTATTGAATTTATTGAAGAAAATGAATAGAATTGTATACAGAGGAAGGTATCAAACTGATGTTTCGAAATGCAGTGACTGCTAGCCCTTCGTAACAACACTGTGCTTCTGTTAATTATGCATGTACAAGTTTCAACTACTCTGGTAGTAGTAAGGCATGAACATGCATTTCTGCTTTTGTCAGTTGATTGTACTTCTTAACAATACATCTTGTTATAAATTTGACTCCCACAATTTTGCAGTTTTTCTCTAAAAGTTTTTAAATGCCTCAAGCTTTCTTGAGTGTTGCTTATTTTTCTGAGTAGGCAGAGGATATGTTGGCAGGTTTGGGTAGGTTGGAATATATGTTTCTAAATAATATGAGGAAAATCTTAGAGAATCCAGAACTATTACTTGATATTTGCACTCCACATATTTGCAGAAGTGAGCTAAAGCACTCAGTTTCCTTTGAAGCATTTGTGTAAACATCCATTCATTCAAAAGAGTAGAATGTTAAACTTCTACAAAGATGGAAGTGTTCTCAGTATATAGATTCTGTTGGTCTCTTGTGGAACAAATATGTGCAATGACATCTATTCATTAAAAAGCATGCTTTGCATGTTCAATTCAGATGAGGTAAAAACCAGAATACCTATACGTGATATAATCTTAGACTAATCTCAACTATTATATGAGGAAATGTTATTCACTCTCATATAAGGATTTTGTCAAAGAATTTATATATTCTATTGTTATATGATTAACTTGTGGTAGATGTTCAAATGAAAAGCTGAGCAAGACAATCCTGACTTTATGGTGTTTCCGTGTTATATAATACATGTAACACATGAGTGAGGGTAAGGTGCTAGCATTTTCTCATGCCTAGACTTCAGGAAATGTATGTGTGCAAGGGCAATCCTGGGACTTTGTTAAAATATTATAATACCTTTTCAGATTTTTAAAAGGAGTCTAGTTTCAAAGATGCTATTGTTCTTTCAGATTAGTTATATAGTTATTTAAATAAAAATAATTATTTCCTACCATGCTGAAGAAGATAATGTTCTTTAAGTCACTGAATGAATGTAAAAGCAGAAAAAACAAGAAGTTTTGGGTAGGAGTTCAAGACGAAAGAGGGGAAGGGGAAGAAAAAAATTGAAGAACCAAGGAAATAGAGACTACTCTATTGAGCAAGGAAGATGAACTTGATGGACATATCTAGGCTCCATTGCCTAGGCAAAAGGGGCTTGTATATATACATCTTCCTTTTTCTCTACAATGGCTGACTGATTGCTGCTGCTGGCTGTGACTGGAGATTATTTGCTGCTGACCTAGTTGAAGATGTTTCAGAGGACATATAAGGAAACCAGTTCCCCAGAGAGGAAGATCCCTGAATTAGCAAATTGGGGAGTTTTATGTGGAATTGTGCAAGGAATTGCCAATTACCAATTAATATGGAAAGCAAAGGAAGGTTAGTGATGATGTACAAGGTATTTTCTGCTTGAAGAAATCCCAGAATGACATATTCTGGAAGTACAAACTTGTGTCCTTACTAGAGGAGAAAGTAAAAAGTCTTAATTAATTTTTAATTGAAAGACATCATGGAAAGTGATAAATTCTTGGACAGGAGATGCAAAGCTCCTCAGGAAAGGCAGAGAAGGAAAATACCAGAAAACATAAAAAAGAAGACTGGTGGAAGTACACTATGTAGCCCAAAGAAGCAAGTTCCAAAGGCATTTGGTCATACTGGAATTCAACTACTGATATTCAGCTACTGCTCTTGGAGACAGTTCATGACTACCTGAGCATGCCCCACCAATTCTGGCTTCATGGAACAAGATAGAAAATATATGGGCCTCAGTGGATCAAACAAACCAAGAACCACTTTGGGAAAAATATGTTGTGACATGTGATTCCCTGCTCAGACAGTTTGAGTCTACAATACACAGACCTGGTATGACACTGCAGGTAGTATGTTATTCTCCAGTTACCCATACTTTCTAAAGATGTACATGGGAATTAATGACACTGTGAGAAAACTTTGAAAATATTGTTGACAATTTCATTTGAAATTTCTTCTGAAGATGGAAGAAATAACCTAATCCTTATTGACTGAGAGGAAATGGTTGAAAAAGTGAGGGTGCCTTGAACCTTGGGACAAAGTAACCATGTTATCCATAATATATAGGGGAGCAGATATGTATCTGGATTCAGAAGAGCAAGAAGCAAGATACTGATGGTACACTTCAAACAATTCGTAGTAAAAGGAAAATATGGAGTATAAGAGAACAATGAGATATGCACAGAACTTTCTAAAATGATAAAAGTTAACAGGGATATATATAGGAAATGAAGGCAGGCAGTATAGCCAGAAAAATGATACAAAGCAGTTGCCAGAAATTGTAGATTGTGATAGAAAGCCTAATGAGGAAAGAACTGAAGCTTGTGAGAAATGCCCAGAAAAACAAAAACACTTTTCAGATATGTCAGGAATAAAAGAAAAGGGAGAAAGTCTATACAGTAGCAAGAGTGAACTAGTAACAGTGATGGCAGTAAGGCAGAATGTCTTAACTTATATTCTACATCTGTTTTCTCTCAGAAGAGAAAGGAAGCCTTAGCTGGCCATCATTGTGCCCCTAATGGAAGGAAGAGCTGCAGCTCAGGATAGACAAGGAAAAGGTAAAAGATTACTTAGCTAATTTGAATGAATAGGTTACTGAAGAAACTAATGGAGATTATTGTAAATCACCAAGGGTAATCTTTGAAAATTCCTGGCGAATTGGCAAAATCCCAGAGGATTGAAGGAAAGCAAACATTATCCCTATCTTCAAAAAAGAGAAGGACAACAATTTGGGAAAGTAAAGACCTGTCAGTTGAGCAAGGTCACCGAACAGATAATTAAGCAGCATATTTATAAGTACTTGGATAGGAATGCAACAGTTAACAAGAGCGAACATAAATTTGTCATGAGCAAATTATGTCAGATTAATTTCAACTCTTCTTTTCATAAAATTAGTTGTTTAATAGATCATGATGGAAGATAGGCTTAACTGGACACAGTATTCCAAATGGAGTCTGTGCAGGGTAGACTAGAGCAGAAGAATTATTTCCTATGATCTGAATTCTGTTCTCTTTTATTAATGACCCCCTAGATATCACTTGCCTTTTTACTGGTTGCATAATAGTATTGGCTCATGTTTAACTTGTGATTAACAAGGAAACCCAGATCCTTTCATATGAAATACTGCCAAACCTGGCTTATCTCATCCTATACTTGTGACTTACATTTTTCCTACAAAAATGCAGAAGTTACATTTCCCCTGGAGATTTAAATTTCATCATATTCATTTCAGTCTGTCTGGACTTGTATGAATCTTCTCTCTTTCGTCTAAAGTGTTAGCCATTCTCCCAACTTTGTGTAATCTGCAAAATGTTTAAGTGTTCCCTTAACTCATTCATTCAAGTAATTGATAATGTTGAACAGCACAGGGGCCCAGGATAGAGACTGGAGCACTAGATACTTCTCTCAAAGTTGAAAGAAATTCAAGCAGATAAGTTGTAGCTTAGTTATTAAAGAAAAAAAAAGATTAATTGCAATAGTGTAAGAAATGAATACATCTTCTGTGCTAACACTGTATATATTTTTCTGACTTAATTCAACTGACAAAAGAGCAATCTGAGTTAACTCATTATTCTATACATCCTATGACACATTTCCATTTACTTTAGAGCCAGTTGCTTAAATATGAGTCATTTGGAGATAGCTAATTCCATCCCAGAATCCCACAACTTTCTGATTATTCTTGCTTTATTTGTCTTGAATTAAATTCAAATTGCTTAATAAAGATACCAAGCATTTGACCACGCTTGTGAACTAGACAGTTTAAACTCACTTTAGCAAAGTCAAGATCAATTTGGGGAAAAATACATTCGTCTTCAATTAGTGATAGTTCTGAGACTAGAGAGCAGAACTAAGTATACACTACACCCTTCAGGGAATCAAAGAGCACTGGATGTTCTCACATCACATAATTATAAGGAGAAAAGAAACAACTATTAAGGATTAGTCAGAGGATTAAAATGGGCAGTGTGTATGTATAGATATTTGAAGATTTCTCCCCCCTATACTTCTAAGTTATGGTGATCATTTGATTGAAATGTTCATCTTTTTAAAATGGGTTGATTTGATGCATTATTTAAAAAGGAGAGTATATTACTTGATTCAAATATTTGGATTGGCATTATTTAGTGGTTTCTTGATACCTTATTTCGTATTTCAGAAATACTGTTAAATGTGTAATTTGTTTCCCTCTTCCGTGACACTTGGTTCCTCTCAGCCAAAGCAACCATAGGATGTTAGTTAGCCAAATATTCAACACATGCCATAGTATGACAATTTTACTTTTGCTTTGGATATGAGATTGTACTTGTGGTTTTGATCAGCATTCTCTGCTTATACAGCAGCAGAGCAAATTGTAGCCTACTGATTTGGACTAGTCTTTGATTACTATTGAATCATAGTTGCAAATAATGGTGAACCCTGAAAACTTTTCAATTGTCAGGCAATGAAAGGAAGGCAAAGCAAATATTGTTCCAATCTTTGAAAAAGAAAAAGAAAAAAAAGGGGGGGGGAATGATTGATTAGTCATTGTGATCTGACATCTCAGAAGTTTCTGGATCATAACATAAGATGACCCATCTGTTACCATGTTGGAGAACTTTTAATATGTACACAAAGTCAACATGAATGCATTAAGATCAGATTTTGAAATACTAATTTTATTTCATTTTTCCATCACCTAACTCCTTTAGTAAGTTGTGGAAATACTGTAGATCTATTTTAATTTCAGGAACACCACTGACAAAGTATTTGAGGACATTCTATCAAACAAGACAGTTACATATAGGAAAAATGTCATATTGATTTGAGAGGGTCTACATCTAGTTTGAATTATACTTTTCAACATTTCTTCATCAACACTGAATATAAGGTATCAATTGGAATGCCGCAGATCAGATTCTAGTATTCTTCAATATTTTAATTAATGGCTTATATTAAGAAATACAAGGAATTCTTATGAAAGATGCAGGTAATAAAAAAGAGTAACCAATAATATAGAAGAGACAAATTTCTTTTTTTTATATAAAAAGTTTTTTATTTTTTGTTTCTCATACAAATACACAAATACACCCATCTCTTAATCATTAATAAACATTTACCTTATCTTTCCTAATATTGATACATAAAATATATGATCGGCGTTGCTCTTTTACCATTCCGTATCCTTCCCTTATTCCACAACAACCCTTTCCCTCCTTCTCTCCCCCTTTTCCCCTTCTCTCCCTTCTTCTCTCCTTTTCCACTTTCTTCTTTCCTCCTCTCCTTCTCCTTCTCTACTTCTCTTCCCTTCCCCCACTCCTGCCCTCTATCTTCCTTCCAACCGTCTCTCCTACTCTTATTTCCCCTCCCTTTCTTCCTCTCCTTTTCCCTTTCTTCTTTCCCCTCTCTCTCCTTTCCTCTAGAAGAGACAAATTTCAAAAGGATATTGTGAATGTAGAGAATGGGCAGACTCTAATAAAAATTAATAAAGATAAATATGTTGATCCTCACTAAAGAGAAATGTGCTCTTTTAAGAGCAGGCATTCTGTCAGCCTCAGTCCCACAATAAAGAGGGCAGAATGGTGATTGGCGTGCGCAAGATCCTGCAGCTGGCAGTGGCACGGTTCCATAGATAATTGGATGTGAGGGCTTATATGTGTAAAATAAGCTGAGATTGTGCTTGCTGCACAGCTGTATACCTTACTGGGTTTTCTGCACCTCATAGCAGAACTGTTGTTCCCAAGTGTTGTGGCACTTGGAGATTTCAATTTACCATCCCTAGATGAGGAGGCAGCACAAGAATTTATGACTACCATAACAGCCAGGATTACCCAAAGGTTTCTTGGGCCCTGAATATATAAGATGCCACATATTGGAACTAGTTTTTTTTAATCTTGGAGCAATTGAGATATGATATGAAAATCAGGAATAAATTCATCAATCCCTTATCATGATCTCTGGTATTCTTGCTTCTCTCTTGGCTCCAAGCACTAGAAAGTGCAATTTGATTATCACTTTAAAGCACTAGATGGCTCAAGGTCATGGAAAGTTTCCAGTATATCTGCTTTTTGAATGATATTAGCATCTTGAATGTAAGAATAATCTTACTGATCCTCTACCTTTAATATATTATTTCTATAATCTAACATAATTTTTACAAATACTGTAATCTGACTGCTTGTATCTGTTTTAGATATATATGAATTGCTTTAAATATACATGAGAATTTTCTATTTATAAATATTTTATGTTTGTCCCCAATCATTTTAGTGTCCTTTTTGTATTATTGATATTTGTATAGGTCCTTGGGGGAAAATGCATTTTTCAAAATGTATCAGGCAAATAAAACTTTTTTACTGGCATTTGGGATTTCTCCCTTTCTTCTTTGTTCAATGCCATTATAATGACACTATAATACACTGCATAATATCATTACATGATGTATATATGTGGAAAAAATGGTTTGCAAAAACAAAAACATATGGCAAGATACAGTGAATGACATTAGATTCACCTACATTTCCTTTTCTTGTCTCATGCACTTATTTTACTATTTTCTTCTTTTTTATGCTTATAAATTACTAGCTGATACCCGTGCTTCGCTATGAAAGTATGTGATGGGGCTTGATAAATTGACACTTAAAGCTTGAAAATTAATGAGTAGTTCAAAAAGGGACTGTATTATTTCATTAGAGATGGTAAGCTAAGTTTCTGTTACCGATGAAGACATTATTTGCCTAGCATAGACTTTAAATTCGTACCTCAGATGAATTGCTCAGGACCTCCCTGTAAACAACATTCCTGGTTTTGCTCTCTGGCTGGAGGATGACCAGGCTGTCAGGTGAACTGACTCTGGAGCATGCCCTACCAGCATCCATCGGTATTCATCTGGCTAGCGTGGCTTAGCTCAACTGTTCTGTAGTAAAGCTGCTTGCTGCTGTGAAAGCAAAAGCAAAAGCGAAACTGAAACTCCTCTGCTTGCATTTGGATCAGATTTCTTTTCAGGTGGGGAGGGGGGAGTAGAACTCCTTAGCATCAGAGCTTGTTAATATTAATATAAGAAATACTCATGCTGCGATGGTCATTTTGAAAAATCCTTTCTTAGTGAGCACCTAGAAGGCAAGAGGAACATACGTGGCAAATTTCAAGTTTTTAGGCTTTACGGTTCTGGAGATTTCGTGATTAATTTGTGAGTGGTTTTCGCTTTTATATATATAGATTCAAAAGGTGAATTGTGTGATCTATGTATGCATATATGTATGATACATATACTGTTTTCATAGGAAAAAGATACATTTAATTTTTTTGCATGTGTTCCTTCAATTTTATTAAGCAAAATAAAACAGGTAGATTTTTGTCTTAAATTAGGACTTTATTATTTTGCTTAATATGTGAATAAATAAATTATTTAGTTTAAGTAATATAACCTAATGTCTCATAATTTAATAACAAAAATCAGATTTAAAACTTTGATGACATTTGTTTTCATATCTCACTCCAGATAATCATTTACACTGTGAAAATTTGGCCAGTTAGTGTGTATAAAGATTTGGATTGTTTCTAGTGTCTTGGCCAGTTAGTGTATATAAAGATTTGGATTGCTTCTAGTGTCTTGGCATTATTTTTATTATGTTCCCAAAATAAGTGTTAATGAAATAGTGCTTCAAGTTTATCTTCCATTGTAACATCACTTCTATTTCAGTATGGTTTTTTTTTTTAAATGGAGAACCGAGAGCGCTTACAAAAATTCCTAACTGAAAGTTTTTCTTTGTTGTTCTGTTAAATAATGCAGCCCTAATACAGGTGTGTTTAAACTTAGAATGATTCTTAATGTTTAAATAAGATTTTAAATCTGTTGCAGCTTATTTTAACGAGATAGTAAGGCTGTTTATGAAATGACAAATGCTAGCTTATTAAATTTTTACGTATGTTAGGACTTTATGATTCAGTTTTCGTGAAAAATAAAAACAAATAGCATTTTCCTGCACCCATAACTAAACAGGGTTAAATCAAATAAAGCTTATATATGTTAGCAGTGCAATGAATGCTGATGCCTAATGTTGGTCATATATATATTACTGTCTTGAATATTTTATTAGTCAAAAGCTAATTCTTTGTTTTTTATGAAATCTTTTCAGTGGTGTTATCAGGGAGAGTGCGTCCCTTTTGGCACTTGGCCCCAGAGCATAGATGGAGGTTGGGGTCCCTGGTCAATATGGGGAGAATGCAGTAGGACCTGCGGGGGAGGAGTCTCATCGTCCATAAGGCACTGTGACAGTCCAGCGTAAGTAGCTAAAGTAAGCCATCGCCAACAAAAAAGACATATTTGGAAATGATTTTAAATGTGGATTCATGTGTCATTTGTCAAAATGCTTCTGTGCTATATCAATCTACCTTTAAAACAAGCATAGATAGATTTTACATGTTATACTTAACAGATAATTTCTTCCTCCATTTTTTTTTATCTCAGAGGTAATTAATTCCTTTTAATGTAGACCCTCTCAAATATCAAACATCAACATTACCCAACAGCCTCTCCCATTGCAAAGCATTGGAGAAATCTGGATTGTCTAAACGGCAACTGGACTTTCTTGGTTTTTTTCTTCGAAAACATTTCGCTTCTCATCCAAGAGGCTTCTTTAGACCCCTGGGTGATTTCTGAACTCCTAGCTTCTCCTGCCATACCAAATTTGATCCCATTCTATTCAGTTTTTAGAGAGTTATCCTGCTGATAAAACAGAATACTTAATTAATTTCAAACTTTCTGTTGACTTGGAAAGAATAAAGAGATAAATACAGTGTTTGACAAACCTTTTAAGGCCAATACTTTTTCTTACCTTTTATTAGTATGGAAAGAATTATGGGAATTTTGCAGGTGGCCTCTAAATGAGGTTGCCTTGCACCAATAGCCAGACTGGATTGATAATTATTTATTGAATTTTACATAACTGTGTGCAAAGCCTGCTGTCTTCATGCATTTTTGTTTCTTGTATATCTTCATCCCCTTTGCTATTCTCCAACCTTATGTTTACATCTGCTGTTTTATTCTTATCATTTCATTAAAAAGTTTTCTCTCCATATTTTCTGTGATTCCTCAAAAACTAGCCAAAATGTTACGTGAAACAACTTTATTTACTGAGCTAATTCATATAACATGTTTCTTTTACTCACATCTTTTATAGTCATTTCTAAATTTATGTCAATAGGGAAACTTTTTTTTTGCAAACTGTTGTTAAATTCCAGTAATTGCAATAATTGGGAAATTCTGGTTATGCCCAGAATTTATAATTACATAATACAAATATTACAGTAATTCCAATGTTTCTCCATACCACACTTAAGTGGTAATTATAAAATGTGAAACATAGTAGACCTTTGGCAATTTAACTCAGACCAGGAGGTTACAGAGCACAAAAAGCTGAAAAGGAGAATTTAAAAAGGATGAAACCTTTAAAAATATTTTATATGGATAGACTATATTGACAATAAATATACAAATATTGTGTGTCTTACATGCATTCTGTCAGCTGAAACTTTGATTTTGGGTTTTACTGATTAGATAGATTCATTGTTATAGAAATGGCTAGTTTATACTATTATGGAAAAGTAAAAAAATGAGGTTCAATGTTAATGCTTTATTCTACTGCAACAGAGGGAGTCGGAAGTCAATGCCTTTTTTTCTTTTCCCCCTCCCCTCCTCACTTTTCTTTCCCACCCCCCACTGTGTCCTACTATTTGCTTTTGTATTTTTGTATTTTATTCTATAATCTAATAAAATGTTTTCTCCCGAAACCGGTCCCTGGTATCAAAAAGATTGGGGGCCACTGTCCTAGAATACAAGTAGTCCTCGATTAATGATGTTAATTGAGATCAGAATTTCTATCGCTAAGTGATTCAGTCATAAAGCACAATATCACATAATTGTATTCTTTAGCAACAGCAGTTTTGGCAAGCCCCAGTTACTGTCATTAAGTGAGTCATATAGATCATTAAGGAAAGACCTCATCTGACTGAAAGTTCTGACTTCCTGCTGGTTTCTCTATTGACTTTGTGTGTAGCTGGCAGGGAAGGAAGAAACATACCTTTCTCTATCAGCCTTTCCAGTAGTCTAGACAAGAAGCACATCCAGAAGTGTGCTCTACTTTGTTGCAAGGTTACATTAACCAAATCTTGCAAGTGTCCCCCATTACCTTTACAGTCCAAGAAACTAGGGCAGGTCTCTTCTGAGACATTTGTCTCAGAAGAGACATTATCTGCTAAAGTGTCATACCTGTCAATGACTACTTCAGCTTCAACCACAACAATACATGAGCACACAACAGATATAAACTTAAAATGAACTGCTCCAAACTCGATTGCAGAAAATACTACTTCAGCAACAGAGTGGTCAATGTCTGGAATACACTACCCGACTTTGTGGTTTCATCCCCAAACTCCCAAAATTTTAACCTTAGACTGTCTACTGTTGACCTCACCCCATTCCTAAGAGGTCTGTAAGGGGCGTGCATAAGTGCACCTGCGTGCCTACCGTCCCTGTCCTAATGTTCCCTTTTATTTTATTCATTTCATGTATTCAAATTATGTATATACTTATATGTATTATCTAATACGAGATTGACAAAATAAATAAATAAAATTAAAATTAAATTAAATTTGACCCACCCTCATTCCTTCTGCAGCCTATGCTGCCACTTATCTGACCATTGTCCTGACTGTGGCTCTTATCTCTGTCTCCCAAGTTTATTCTTACATACCATTGCACCAGTGTAGAACTATTCAAACCCACTTACTAATTCCCATAGCCTAACAGTTAGGAGTTATATTCAGTGTACCAATACCCAGTCAGAATATATTTGCAAATCATCTTTTTAAATAAAATGCATCTTTCTTCTTAATATACAACTGAAGTCTTCAGAGACTGCAATATCAATGTATAAGGCATTGAGCTCACATACATAACCTCTTATTTATTTTAATAGCAATGTTGTTTAATAATAGAAAATAATATTTTTTTTAAAAAATTATTCATTTTAAACATTTCCTGGAGTAGCAAGTAAATAGGTCTCAATGAAACAACTTGTTGAAATGGAACATTATAAACTACATTTCTGTGTCAATGTTACAGACTTTTACTGGTGCTGAATTTATAATTTATTTAACTAATTAGAAGAAAAATAAGTATTTCTACATTTTTAAAATAATGATAAACCCAGAAACAAATATTGAACAAAAGATTTTAATTTTAAAATCATTTATGAATATTTTTGCCATCTAAATTAATAGTGCTCCAGTCTGAAGTTCTTGAAAAACATTTTATATATATATATATATATATTCATAAAATTCAAACAATTTCTTCCAGACCTTCTGGTGGAGGAAAATATTGCCTTGGAGAAAGGAAACGATATCGCTCTTGTAACATTGATGTGAGTAGATCAAAATTAACTTGAAATCTAATCAAATGTACCTGTATATTGGTCAGAATTCTGTTATTTATTTAGCATATGGTGATTTACAGAAAGCCGGTAGTCTGCTGCATTGGAAACAGTAGATGTTCGGCAGCTGATGGGACCCAGAAGCAGCCACCAAGGCACTTCTGGTTTGAGAGATATTAGCCAGTGACATCACCATTGCCCTGGGGACCCAATGGGGATTCCCTCTCTCATCCCCCAGCGGGTTCCCATCGAAGTGCTACCTATTTATCTACTCACATTTTTATGTGCTTTTGAACTGCTAGGTGGGCAGGAGCTGGGGCAAGTAGCGGGTGCTCACCCTGCCACACAATCCCCGGGTCTTGAACTCCATCTTGCCAATTGTCAAGCCTCCGTTCTAACCAGACAGTCATAGTACTTGTCAGAATTCTGTTTATACAACATAAAGGGCAAGTACATGCATTATAGAACTCAACATGTACACATCAATACTGAAAATTGGATCTAACAAGAAGATATTTAGAATAGTTATGCTCAGTAAAAGATGTACTGTAAATCATGAATAATAGTAAATTATATAATTATATTACATATTTGATATGTATAAAAATTCAGTTACATTTATTTTGTAAAATGTATCAATAAACCTTAGACTTAAATGTGTCTATTGCATTCCATTTTATATACTGTATATTAGATATTAAATTCATTCATAAAGTACTGATATTTTTACTGATTTTTTTTGTAAGCATAGAATATAAGTTGCAGCAACTAATTCTATGGTAAAATTTTGAGTCTATTTTAAATAAATATTTCTATTTCCTATTATTGTGAGAAAAATATTTTAGTACAGTATATCATATCCTATCATATCCTATCATGTACTATCAGTTGCAGCTAGGAGAGTTTTTGCACAACTTCATGTTATGCTCCAGTTGCAGCCTTTCTTTGATTGGGAGTCCCTGTGCTCAGTTATTCAGGTCTTGGTCATCTCATGTCTGGACTATTGCAACTCAACATAGAGCTACCCTTGAAGAGCATTTGGAGGTTTCAACTGATACAGAGTGCAGTGGCACAGGCAGTTACACCACTGTTCCACAAGATGCACTGGCTGCCAGTTTGCTTCCAGGTACAATTCAAGGTGTTTAAAGCCCTGCATGGCATGGGTCCAGGTTATGTGAAGAACCATCTCAGCCCACTGAGACTGGCCCACCCCATCCACACCGACAGAGGAGGCATTCTGTGGGCTCCATTAGTCAAGGAATTCTGGATGGCAGGGTCCAGGCGAAGGGCCTTCTCTGCTATGTCTCCTGCTCTTTGGAATATCTTACCCCCTGAGATGAGATCAACTTCCATCCTTCTAACCTTCCATAAGGGCTTGAAGACCTAGCTTTGACAGATGTCTTGGGACCTCAATGGGAGAACATCACACTGGAGGTGGTTGGTGAATTAGAAGGTGTTACATTCTCAGACTGAAGCACATAGGCTTCAGTCAGGTCCTCCATTCTGGAGGGAAAATACTGTCCGCTGATTGGTTAGCCTGTCTGACAGCTCCCTATAAAAGGGCTGGCTGTCAGACAGGGCTTTTGCTGGATTGTTAGCACTTGACTAATAAAGAGCTGTTTTGAAGTCACTCTGTCTGCCTCTTCCATTCACCCAATTTAACACTGGCGACGAGAATGGGATCAGAAGACAGATAAGCCAGAAAAGAGCTGACTACCACGCAATCCAGCCCGGGGCATCAAGTCTTCGACAAACGGCCTTTCTAAAGCGCCAACTCAGCCGACATGACGACGCATGCTCCGCCGAGTCACTTCAACCTGGCACGGGAGCACTGGGACACCTACATGACTTGCTTTGAATGTTTCATGGAGGCAAACGACCTCCTCGGGCTGTCGGACAGCCGCAAGAGAGCTCTATTCCTGAGCTACTGTGGGACAGATGTCTTCGACACTGCCCAGGCGCTAGCTGAACCAACGCCAGTCCAGACGGTCACCTGGTCCGCTCTTCAGAGGATGTTGAAAACGCATTACGCGCCTAAACCTTCCAAATATGTGCGGCAGAACGAATTTAATTTAAGGAACCAAAAGGAGGGAGAGACCATCAACGAATATGTCGCCGCGCTCCGGAAAGCAGCTGCCCACTGCGAGTTCCGAGATCTGGACGAGCTGCTGCTCGACTGGGTGATCTGCGGAATTTGGGACATTACTCTACAGCGGAGGCTGCTTTCGCGGACAACTGTCACGCTGCAGATCGCCCTAGACGAGGCCCGGGCGACCGAAGCATCCACTAGGTCGAGTGAGGCGCTTCAACAACAAAGCAGCCCAAGAAACGCGCAAAAGAATGTCAGTGTGCATCGCGAGACTTCAGCGCGAGACTACTCACCTGACAGCGATGAGGAAGTTTTCTGCCTCCAATTCAAATGGCGGGAAGCGGCAAACGCACCAGACGACCGCTGTCCACCTTGTGCCAGCTGTGGAGGGCACCATCTCTGCACCGATTGCCGATACCGCGAGGCCATGTGTCAACGATGTGACTGTCGCGGTCACTTAGCCAGAGTCTGCCGTGCCAAGCTGCCCTCTCCACAGACGTTGCGGCATGCACCTAGCAAGCCCAGCTACCCAAAACAACGTCAACGCGGGGGCTGGCCGCCACGACGGAGGACCGACTGGGCTGATGCCGCCGATGCCTGTCAAACAACTATCCAGCAGGCATCCACACCACGCCGGAAGAAGCTACGGGTCACCGTCCTGCTCGAAGGCTCACCGTGCCCCATGGAGATTGACACTGGGTCGTCTCTCACCATCGTTTCCTGGGCCACACTTCAACGGGCGATTCCGGGAATCCAGAGACAGCAGCTGAGGTGCCAGGAGCTGAGACTGACCGACTACCAGGGTAACAACATTCCAGTCATCAGCTGCAGCACCTTCCAGATGCAATTCAAGGCGTTCAACGGCCCTCTCATCCTGACTGTGGTCAGCGGCTCCCTTCCAAGCTTGCTCGGCTTGGAGTGGTTTGAGGCCCTCGGCATGGGGGTGACCGGAATCAACTCCATCACTGACAGCGCCACGGAAGACCTTCTGAAGGAGTTCGAGGACGTCTTTAGTGACAGCCTGGGTAAGTATAAGGGGACCCCAATTTCATTTAATTTGGGCCCAAAC
>QLTV01000211.1:112885-123191 GCA_003457575.1 Thermophis baileyi
CTTGATCCCTGACCACAAGCCACTTTTGGGTCTCCTCGCAGGCGACCGCCACACGCCTGCGTCTCTCTCGCCCAGAATGACTAGGTGGGCCATCTTTCTGGCCACTTATAGCTACCGGCTACTTCACCGGCCTGGACAGACTCTGGGGCATGCTGACGCCCTCAGCCGCTGTCCCTTGCCAGAACTATTGGAAGACCCCACACCGGAGACACCGGTCCTTCTAATTGACTGCCTGGACTCTGGCCCGATAACCTCACTTGAGGTTGCATGCCACTCGACCAAGGACAAAATAATTGCCCAAGTCTTGCACTGGGTATTGAGGGGGTGGCCAAAGGGGTCTGTTGGGGCTGAGTTTAAAATGTTTTTGACAAAGCAAAATGAACTGTCAGTATTGCGGGGTTGCCTTCTCGGGGGGATTGAGTGGTTGTTCCACAGAAACTGCGTGTTGCAGTATTGGAAGCATTGCATGTAGGCCATCCAGGGATTGTCCGGATGAAGGCCTTGGCCAGGAGCTATGTTTGGTGGCCTAACATGGACCGGGACATTACTGAATGGGTGGCCACCTGCTCGCCTTGTCAGGAATCCAGACCAGCTCCCCCAGAGGCGCCTGCACACGAGTGGAAACAGCCAAAGGCACCCTGGTCCAGGGTGCACATTGACTTTGCTGGCCCTATTCACGGGCAAACTTTCCTCATAGTCGTGGACGCGTACTCGAAGTGGTTAGAAATAGCCCTCATGACCACCATGAGCTTTTAAAATTATGTTTTGAGATCGCTGTTATTTTTATATGGTACAATTTCATACAAAATAGTATACTGGGATTCTCTTATTCTACCGTAGAAGAAATGGCATTGTTTTTGGAAGTCCTTTAAAAGAATAGTAAGAAAAATGTCTGAGGAATAAATAGCAAAGTTCCATTATCTCTTCAGTGTAAGTGAAGCTCCATGTTCAAAGGTAATCTAAGTAGCAGATGCTTGACTGGCTACTATTCTCATGGCTTGCTTATAAGCTTTCAGAGACATCTGGTAGTTACTTGTGGGAACAGAATGGCAGAGGCGGTCATCAAGGTGCTACGGAGACTTTTCTCCACGCACGGCCTGCCCGATGTCCTGGTTTCGGACAACGGACCCCAATTCACGACCTTACATTTCGAAACCTATTTAGCAGAGCAGGGAATCAGGCATGCCCTCTGCTCGCCCTTCCATCCGTCGAGCAATGGCCAGGCGGAGAGAATGGTGAGATCTGCAAAAGAAGCCCTTTCACGCATGGGCCCAGGCGATTGGCAAACACGGATCGATAAATTTTTATTAGTTCAGCATATCACGCCTAGCGCCACCACTGGCAGAAGTCCATCCGAACTTCTGATGGGTCGCCGACTACAGTCTCACCTAGATCAGTTGCACCCTAACTACTCTGCCAAGGCCCCAGTAGACTCCCATAGTCAGCTCCAACACTTTAGCATAGGGGATCAGGTATATGCCCACAACTATGCTGGGGGTCCTCTCTGGGTTCCTGCCACGGTTACAGAGATCACCGGCCCTCGCTCTTACCAATTAGAGGCGGCACATTGACCAACTCCGAGGCTGAGCACCCCGCCTACCTGCGTGACTACGTCACACGTTGGGTTAGCCCAACTAGAAGGGGAGGGGTGTTACATTCTCAGACTGAAGCACATAGGCTTCAGTCAGGTCCTCCATTCTGGAGGGAAAATACTGTCTGCTGATTGGTTAGCCTGTCTGACAGCTCCCTATAAAAGGGCTGGCTGTCAGACAGGGCTTTTGCTGGATTGTTAGCACTTGACTAATAAAGAGCTGTTGTTTTGAAGTCACTCTGTCTGCCTCTTCCATTCACCCAATTTAACAGAAGGCAATCCCATCTCCACCCCTGCGCACCCTGCTCCCTTCCTCCCCATCTTTTAACTATAATTATATTTTTTGTTGTAATTTCCATTTTTATTGTCTTACAAATATTTATCTTTTATGATTTTAAAGCTTTTAATATTGTAAGCCACCCTGAGTCACTTCAAAATAAGATAGGAGGCAAATAAATTTAATAAACAAACAAACAAACAAACAAACAAACAAACAAACAAACAAATATTTTAATTATTTTTTAAAATGTTTTATCTTTAGTTTTGATGTGCATTCATCTTTTGAATTAGTACATGAACAGGATGTTCAATTTTTTAGTAATTTAAATTGTATTATAACTTAGTAGTGATTAAAACTATATCAATTGATTATATTATTGAAATTTAGTAAAATTCAAAAGATTTTTTTCAGGATTTATTAAGGACATTATGATTTGGTATTCTTTGAAGTGAATGTCATATGAAGACCAAGAGATTTGCTTATTTATTTAAAATATTTATATAGCCACCCATCTTATATCGAACTCTTATATTTAGCTTATTGTGTGTACTAAACTGAAATGATTTGCTTGAAATAAATTTACCCTTTATCAGCATTCACTATTCCTTTTGTAATTTAAAAAGCATTACTCCCTAAAATTCTAATTATTCATAAACAGAATCATATTGGTTATATGTTTACTTCAAAAGCAAGGTAATTTTCTTTCTCCATCCTTTGACTCTTTTCATTTTGGGGCTTCATGTAAATAAATTCTACTGTGTCGATTTTTTTATTTGCCCTTTTGATGGATTACATATATGTTATGAAAACTGCGAGAAGCAGAATAATTTATTAAAACAGAAGACGTGATATCTATCAGATGGAAAAATATTCAATTGCAGTTAAGGGCTTTCTTCCAGTTCCTAGCAATTGGCTTTTGGGCTGCATCAGAGTTTAATTAAGAAAAAAAACCCTATATGAAACATAACAGAAATTTGAGCTAAAATGCTATCAAGTAGTCCAGGGGGATCTTGGAAATCCTGAATACATGTGGATACAACCGTCATATATATAACCCTGAGATGGGAAATTGATAAAGCTTCAACTGAGAAGAGCAGAGCAGCTTGTTGTTGGAGCCAAGTCATTATAATACCAATACTCTATCACATCTATTGATCACTAAGTCAATTCACAGTATCAGATTATTTGAAGAACTTGTATTAAGCTGCTCAAATTTAATGTAGCTTTTTTTCTTGATATGTTTAGATGTAGCAGATTTCACATTAATGAAGTTATTCATAAAAGTAGAAACTTTTTCTGAATTTCTGTAGATATTCATATATGAATTAGTCCATACTTACTATATACAGTACTTTTCTTATATGAAATAAACATGCAATTTGCTCCTATTTCTATTGAGTAAATCCACTGAATTCACCATGGCTTTCGTTTATGCAGGATACATGCATAATGGATGAAAGGTATAACATTTTACATGTGTTTTTACAAAGAGATCCTGAGTTCCTAATGACTTGCCTGTATTTTTAAAGTAATATGTTCATTTGATATTTTAGGCTAATTTGTAAAAAAGACTCTGTGAAACCATAACCTAATTTAAAATGAAACATTGATCACAACACTGATTTTATAACTTAGTGATTGCTTGCAAGACATTCAGTCTGCTTAAAGAGGCTGATATCATAGTTTGCATCTATGATAACTGTTTCATATTTAATTAAAAATGCACTTCATGTGTATATTGAAATTTCAAATTCATCACTTTTTCATTTTTGTTTTTATTTAGCCATGTCCTCTTGGAGCCCGTGATTTTCGAGAAAAACAGTGTGCAGACTTTGATAATATGCCATTTCGAGGAAAATATTACAACTGGAAACCATATACAGGAGGTATGTGAAGTTTTGTAATCTTAGCTACGATCAGGCTGTAGGTCCTGCCCGGGGAAGGCAGGATATTAATTTCTCCTAAGAGGACCTTGAGAATATGGATATATGCACCAGGGCTTTCCGGGCTTTAGATTTGATTTGAGAAAGGTGTTTCAGAATGCGCAAGGGCATGAGCATAGTATCTGTCTGCAGATCTTTAAAATAGTTGTTTCTTTTCCTTGGATTATATAGCAATTTCAGAGGGTAGTCATTTGATATCAGAAAAGATGAAGTTGCTTTAAAGAGTTGAAGGCATGTGCCATGTTCCATTAACATCCCCCCATGTTCTTTGAAGATCCTTTTCCAAATTATTTCTGAAGTACTGCATAACCCTAAATTGTCCTATTGCAGATAGATGGTCATGTCTGATTGTGCAATGTTAGATTTGATGGTGTTGGAGAGGCAAAGGCCACTCTTGCTGAACTTCACATAGGACTGAATCATGCATGCAGATATTGGATCTTTTAATCTTTGAATAGAGTTTGCCTAGAGTTTCTGGAAGATGAGCATCTATATAAATGTTTCTGGAAGATGAGCATCTATATAAATGTTTTAAATCAAGTGAAATAAATTTTTTTGGAGAGCTCAGCATAAGTCAGGCAGTGACTGGCTGTAAGTCAAGGACTGCCAATACCACTTATCAGCCTTGTAACTGAGGCTGTTAGGACAGAGTACATTTTTTTTTGTATCACATCACAGACTGAGAAAAACATGTTAAAGCAATTGTCTGGATAAGTTGTAAAACAAACCAAGCACAGTATTGTTATTGGAATCCAGTAATCTATCTGAAAAGTCTATGCCATAAAGGCAATATTTAATACTGTTTAATAACTTATTAAATATTTAGGTCTTGTTCGATTAGTGAAATTTGTTTATCAGTCTTGATCCTACAGCTTCATTAATCTGTTGAATAACTGCTGGAAAAATCAGCAACAGGATTTTTTGGGGAAAAAAGATTAATATTAAATTGTATATAATACTTCAGACTTTGGAATTTGATCTTTTAAAATGTTTTATTTGTCTAGGTGGGGTTAAGCCATGTGCATTAAACTGTTTAGCAGAAGGTTATAACTTCTATACTGAACGTGCTCCTGCAGTGATAGACGGAACACAATGCAATGCAGATTCCCTGGATATTTGTATCAATGGTGAATGCAAGGTACAATACATGAACATTACACAAAAGTAAAAGTAATTTAAAATATTTCTATACCGCAACATCCTCTAATGAAACAGCTGTCAAGAAACTGCCTTTATTAAAATATTGGAACTACATTTCCAGAAGCACTGACATTTTACCTCATTTGTCTTATAGAAAACTTAGAGCCAATAGGAAGAGAAATAGCAAGGAAGCAACTGCTTCTTATTTATTTCTCTCTGCTTTATTTTTCCCTGATTGGAAAGCTGATTTGTACTCCTGAACTTTCCCCTTCAGCTTACTTTTTACAGGAAAATAGTTTTTTCTCCCTTCTCTGTTCTTTTGCCATAAGAAAACTCAAAGGTGCAATCTTTCTATTAGATCATGCAATTTCCTTAATAAATGTCCTTGTTACATTATATTTTAAGCATCTATCTCTAAATACTCTTAATAGGCTTGTTTATACTCATATATGTTCTTTGCTAAATATGGACTGCAGTGAATGAGATTTCCAACCAGAGTTATCTCAAGTTTCTCTATAAATGTGTTATAAAACTGCTTACATGATTTAGACAATTGGGAGGAAAAGCAAAGAGCATTCTAAATGGAAACAGCCATCTCAGACAACTGAGAAACTGGAAATCCCTGAATTTGATCTCTGTCCTTTAAAATGGAAACGCTTTGAGAAGCCAATTAACTGGAAGCATCTTGCAAAGTCACCTACTAGCAGAACCAGAAAATGAGCAAAAAATTATGACAGATTATAAAAATGCAACTGGAATAATTTGCCTGATTGTAAGCAATTTAATTTTAGTTCATTTTAGGTAAAAGAGAATTGCAAACAATATGTTAAAATATTTCAGGGATTATGTGACAAAGTCTATCAATCCTAAAGTTAGCTGGTTATAAAAATGTGTAATAAGAGGCTAGAAAAAGGATATTTTTGTGAACTGAATATCATGTCATCTAGAAATTTAAGAGGCAATTCTACCTACTTAGCCTACCTAGTCCATACTAGTGATCTTAAATAACCCTCCCAAATATTGTGAGAAACCATTTAGATTTTAATATATGGACAACAGAGAAGAGAAATAAAGAATGGTACTTCTAGCTGAATGAATAAAATTGCTTTCAACAAAAAAGGAAGAACTTCAGCAATGATTTTAATAAATTAAGAATACCATTAATTTGAACATTAACAACTTAACTGAAGAGAAAAGAAATCCCCTTATTGTATAGTTATTCTGACTGTACCCATTTTCAGCATGTTGGATGTGACAATATTTTGGGATCTGATGCTAAAGAAGACAGGTGTCGGGTTTGTGGTGGTGATGGGAGTACATGTGAAGCTATTGAAGGTTTTTTCAATGATACACTGCCCAGAGGTGGTAAGTCTCAAAGCTTATGTTGTTGTTGTTGTTGGTTGTACAGTCAACCATATGCTTAAACTGTATTTGGGATTTTTATCCACTTATTGACTCCGTCTCAAGAACCTAGGATAGGCAGATATTGTTGTTTGGTAGTGTTAGGGTATTATCACAAGCTGTATTACTATTATTTGACAACTATTTAAAAATAGATCAGGCAATAGCCACTTGGACGCTGCCATTTTACTCATACACTCTTTCTAGAGTACTTACTAGATATATTTACTTATATCATTCCCAGGTCCATTATCTATTGTTCTCTGATGCATTGTAAAATTGTAGTGAAATAGCTACTCCTCATACAAATGAAAGCAAATATGTGAAGTGTTTTGTTTTTGTTTCTTACCTTTACACCATTGTAATGGAACTATAGAACTATAGAACTATGTCTTGATTGCGACAAGAAGTAACGTTAAGATCTTTTGAATTCTTGCTATCTAATTGCGTTAGTTATAAACAAATTAAAAGTGAAAACTGTTGCTTTTATCAGTGAAACAATTGCCCTGATTACCTTATAGGCTACATGGAAGTGGTTCAAATTCCTAAAGGTTCTGTTCATATTGAAATCAAAGAAGAGGCAGTGTCAAAAAACTATATTGGTAAGTTAATGATCTCATGATTTAATACAAAATCTGATAAATGTTGCTGGGTTCAAAATAACTCTCAGATAGATTCCATACAATAATGTTGCACTGGCTGCACTGACTTTTTTTAAAAAAAATCCTTCAAGTCACTGTTGTCACCTGGCGACTGCCTATACTAGTCCTTGCCCTGTTATTGGCAAGGGTTTTATTGGAAGTGGTTTGACATTTTCATAGAGCTCAGAGAAAGTGACTAACCCTATGCTGTCCAAGGAGGGTCTAGCACTTACGCTGTCCTGGTTTTTAGCCTGATGCCTAAACCTCTACACCAAACTGGTTTAATATATAAGTGGCTGGAGTTTTTTGTTGTTGTTATTGTTTTAAGAAACACTATGAAAACTGATTGAGACACATTATGGGAGGGGTTAACATTCTTCCTGCTGTGGCTCTGATAACATTTACGTTGAAAGCTGGTATTAAACTTGGAAAATAACTTCCATTAGTGTCACAGTAAAGGGGAAGGAACATCTCTATGTCCACTTTCATCTCTGTATGTCCACGTTCTCAATCCAAATTTTATACTTCTAGCTATTGTTCTGAAAAGAAAAGCTACATAAATTAAACACACACACATACACACACACAATGTTTTATTTATAAAATTTCTAACTGACCTTTTATTATTAAAAGACAAACTACAGCAGGGCCTTTAACTTGCATTTGTTTTCATCATTATAGCAGAAATAGGGAGTGGGCTAAATAATGAAACATGCATTACAATATCATAATACAAATGTCATTTATGTATTTAGTCAGATGATTTTGTGTGTCTGATGATATATGCAAATAAGTTACTGCTTTGGAATCACTGCTATTTGCCACATTGATATGGATTAGTTATGAATCTCTTTTCTTTTCAAATGTTTCCTCTTTGTAGGAATGACATAATTATTTCTGTGGAGCATTTTGTCAGTGTTTTAAAACTGAGAGCTAGTAATGCTAGTAAAGCTAGAGAAACTTTGTATTAGTTTCTTGCTTCCAGAGGTTTCTGGAACATTATTTCAATTAATTTATTTCTACTGCTTTTGGATAGTAAACGTATAAGTAGATTTGATGCTGACTGAAAAATTCTGGAAGTTGAAGTCCACACATCTTAGAGTTCCTCAGGTTGAGAAACACTGCTCTATGACCTTGTTTGGTTTATTAGGAGTAAGAAAGTGTATACTGTAGATGGAAGTTCTGTTTAATTACTTCCACCTGGTTTCTGATGTTAGTGAAAGTTACTGAGGAATTCAGAAAACTAAAACTATCTATGATGTCTCAAACATTGTATTTAACCTGCTATACATCATTTTCCCATAAGCCATAATCATAAAGCCAAGAATAAATGTTTAATTCTTGTTTGAAGAGGAAAATAACAAGTTCAATACAGGCATTTTGGCACATATCCAATAATAAATGTGACAGCATATAAAGCTTCTTAATTTATTACTGGAATGATATCAAGGATATCAAGAAAAAAAGAGAAAACTTTCTGAGCAGATTTGCTATCCCTTCCCTCCCTCCTTTTGAAATACTGCTCACATACAAACACCCTCCACAAAGTATTTTTGCCAAGCCACAGTAATATAGTAGTTTATTAATTAGCATCATGTAACGTGGTGACACTCTTGAGGAGAAAGAAACCCACTGATTATTTTAGTGTCTATAGTTATTTCATTATAGAATGGAAACTGAAACAAACAAAATATTAGAAAATCCATTCTAATTAGAAAACTAAAGTTGTAGTTGGATTATCACAAAATAATAACTAAAAAGAAGTAAGATGTATTTGAAAAATAAATGTATACCATTTTACCATGTATATTTAGCCAAGAGTTAATCTCATTAAATATACACTTCTGAGAAAGCATGCATTGTATTCTACTATTATTGTGAAATATTTCCAGCAAGTTAAAACTAACATTGGTACAGGCTCATTTGTAAACTTGATTCTGACTTTAAAACGATTAGATGTATCAATTTATGCTGATTGTAAACTACTTTTATAATTTTATTTTCCCTTTGAACTAATTAATTTATTATATATGTTAAATATAAGGATTTCAAAGCCTATATTTTGAATAATTTATTGGTCAAACCCTTTTGCAGTGTCTGAAGGCAATTGTTCATTAAAAAAAGCATTTAAATGGGGAGTAGGCAGTCATCCTTTCCTCACCCATATGATTTGAGTATTCTGCATTATAAAAACTAGAACTAGTTAGCTGATTAAAGCATATTTTCTTAAGATATTTAGTAGTCAAAATTACAATGTTGATTAATTTACAAATGTGATTCAATTTTTAAAATGTTGCAATAAATAGCAGAAAACGTAGTATTAAGCTTGAAACACTTTCAGAATGATCAAAACATTCTGCTTAAAGCAAAATGCAACTCCTTCAAATAGAGTTATTTTGAATTTTAAACAATTTAAATTTAGGATAGTTAGTATACCACTCTTGGTTCCTTCATTAGAACCCTTAAGTGAAGCCATTGGTTTCCATTGTAGGGGATTTTCCTATTTTTTAAAAGAACTTTAATAATGTATATCCATTTTCCAACAAGGTCACAACAAGCAAGCAAGTTTTAGGAAGTTATGGTTCCTATGATATAATTCCACTTTCCTTCATTTGATATTTATTGAACGTTCTTATACACTCTAAATGATTTCTCTCTTCATGCCCATTTACACTTTTTTAAGCTTTGAAAACTGAGGAGGATGATTATTATATTAATGGAGCCTGGACTATTGATTGGCCTAGAAAATTTGATGTTGCTGGGACAGCTTTCCATTACAAAAGACCAGCCGATGAAGCAGAATCTTTGGAAGCTTTGGGTCCTACTTCAGAAAACCTTATAGTCATGGTAAAGTATAAACTATTTTATTTTATTATTTGTGTATCAAAGAGGTTTCTAAAATATAAATATAATCATTTTTATCTGGCATTGTCAAATTTATATTCAGTGTTTATATTGTTTTGAAATTAACCATATTGTAACTCACTCCTATCAATCGTCTGCAGATAACCTCTGATAATCTGTTAAGCAATTTGGATATACAGTATGTCACAGAAGTGAGTACACCCCGTCCCATTTTGTAAATATTTAAGTATATCTTTTCATGTGACAACACTGGATAAATTACATTTGGGTACAATGTAAAGTAGTGAGTATACAGCTTGTATAACAGTGTAAATGTGCTGTCCCCTCAAAATAATGCAACACACAGCCATTAATGTCTAAACTGCTGGCAACAAAAGTGAGTACACCCCTAAGTGATAATGGCCAAATGGGGCCCAAGTAGCCGTTTTCCCTCCCTGCCTCCCTG
>QLTV01000211.1:123685-151547 GCA_003457575.1 Thermophis baileyi
CCGGGGAGGGAAAATGGCTTCTTGGGCCCCATTTGGACATTATCACTTAGGGCTGTACTCACTTTTGTTGCCAGCAGTTTAGACATTAATGGCTGTGTGTTGCGTTGTTTTGAGGGGACAGCACATTTACACTGTTATACAACTGTATACTCACTATTTTACATTGTAGCCAAGTGTCATTTCTTCAGTGTTGTCACATGAAAAGATATACTTAACTATTTACAAAATGGGAGGGGGTGTACTCACTTCTGTGACATACTGTAATTGGGGGACAACATAATATATCACTTTCTTTTGCTACGGAGCTGACAGAAATGAATACCATCTCATTTTCAGGAAGATAAGAATCATATCACTTAAATTAAAATTTAAAAATCCCAGAGTATATATTAGAAATATAAACTAGTTTTTTCAATATAAATAAAAGAAATATTGAACACAGTTTGTTCAGCTGACCATTTGTTCAGCCATTGCTCAAAACTGTGACAGTGATAAAAAAGGAAAATTACAACTGATCCTAAAAGTTCTGGCCATCACAGCATCCCTCACAGTCACATGATTGCAATCTGGGCACATGGCAACTGGTTCTCACAACCATTCCAACATCCCGTAGTCATGTAACACCATTTCCACACTTTCCACAAAGTCAAGGGGAAAGCCATCAGAGAAAGTTGCAAATCACTTTGGTAAGTCACTTGTCCCAGCAGCAACCACCTCCAGCCCTGTGTCCTGCCTTTGCACCTCGCAGGCCACTTGCACATTTTCCTGTGCCTGGCAACAGTCACTTCAGGCCTCACCACACAATGCTGGCCATTTGCACACCATCCCTCACCCAGCAAAATCCACTCCTGATTCACCATTCCTTACCTGCCTGCTGGCCTGTTTGCAAGCCACCTGAACTCACTTAATGACCCCCAATCTTAGCTTAACAACAGCAATGAGGACTCCCAGGATTGCTGTCGCTAAGCAATGAAGTCACATGATGTTGCGCTCAAAGACTGCATTGCTTAGCAACATAAATTCTGGTTCCAATTACCATTGTTAACCAAGGACTACCTACATGCTTTATCGATTATGATTTGATTATCTTTTTAAACCTAGTCTTTCTCTATGGTAACATACAGTAAGTAGTTATTCATTTAATCTCAAATATTTTCAGATTGTATATGTTGTTCAAAACATTGCTGGAACATTATTATGTTCCAACCTAGAACTAAAAAGAAATTTCCTGACAGTTAGAACAATTAATCAGTGGAACAACTTGCCTCCAGAAGTTGTGAATGCTCCAACACTGGAAGTTTTTAAGAAGAGATTGGACAACCATTTATCTGAAATGGTATAGGGTTTCCTGCCTAAGCAGTTGGACTAGAAGACCTTCAAGGTTCCTTCCAACTCTGTCATTCTATTCTATTCTATTCTATTCTATTCTATTCTATTCTATTCTATTCTATTCTATTCTATTCTATTCTATTCTATTCCTATTCCTTTTCCTATTCCTATTCCTATTCCTTTTCCTATTCCTATCCTTTGTCAAGTTTAGGTACTGTGTAATAAACATGTACTTATATACTAGTTGTTTCTTTTTCTGCCACTCTTTACAGCAGTCATTTCCAACCCACGGCCTGTGGGTCACATGCAGCCCTGGACAGCTAATAATGTGATCCCACAAGACTGTAAACTTTTAAAATTATTATATGATTTTTTAAATAAGTAATATCATTTGTTATATTTTATATGCAGCCCAATAAAATTTTTCTTCACTCAATGTGGCCCAGACAAGCCAAAAGGTTGGATACCCATGCTTTAGAGGTTATGACAAATACCACATTGGATGGGAGCACTCTAACATTTAAATTGGAAACAACTAAATTAAATTATCTTAAATTTTAGAAACATCTGCAACAATGTGCAAAGTTTTTCTCAAAAATCAAACTGAAAGTAACTAATTGTTAATATACAATATTAATATACCAAAGTGTTTTAATGATAAAACCAGTTATTTTCAACTGCAGATTTTACTACAGGAGCAAAATCTGGGGATAAGGTATAAATTCAATGTTCCCATCTCTCGTACTGGCAGTGGTGACAATGAAGTTGGCTTCACATGGAATCACCTCCCTTGGTCAGAGTGCTCTGCTACTTGCGCTGGAGGTAAGTTAGCTTCTAACGATCTTGAAAGAATAGCTAAGTAGAAATATCTGAAATATTTATAATATAATAAAGGGAAACATATGTTGTTTATGTTAACAGAAACATTACTGTTAACAAAAATTTACTACCCACACTCTTACTTCTTGAGTTTTGGAGAGAGGCACAATGTTGATTTCACCAAAAATTATAAATAAGCCATCCTAATATACTATTATTGTACCATAAAATCAACCTACCAATACACCATCAAGTAAAACTGTATAGTTTTAACTATCAATATGTATTGGAGTTAGTCGGTTCATAAGTGGGTTGTTTGTAATAATAAAGGGGAATGTCTATGGAGATTCTCAGTCATCCAGGTCATGGTTGTCCCAAAAGTGCTTTTTTTCAAGAAGCAACTGGACTTTCTGGTTTTTCTTTGAAGACGTTTCGCTTCTCATCCAAGAAGCTTTGGGGAATATTTGTAACTCAGGGTTGAAATGAAAGGCACTTGGAGTTCTCTGAAATTGGTTGTTTCCTTGCAAACATTTCATTACCCAAACTAGGTAACATCATCAGTGGTAGTAAGAAGTGGAGTTTGCTCTCAGTTTATATTCTAGTGCCGTGATGGCAAACCTATGGCATGTGTGTCACAGGTGGCACACGGAGCCATATCTGAGGGCACGCGAGGCGTTGCCCTATGTCAGCTCCAGAGCACATGTGCCAGCTGATTTTCGGCCTTCTGGAGGACGGGGGGAGATCATTTTCACCTTCCCCAGTCTTCAGGAAAGCCTCCGGAGCCTGTGGATGGCGAAAAACGGACCCAACGGCCCAACAGGAAGAAACAAATTTCCGGTTGAGCCGTTGGGTCCATTTTTCGCCATCCACAGCAGGCGGAGGCTTCAGTGAGTCCTGCGCGCATGCGCGGGGGGGACCGCGGCCGAAAATCAGCTGAAATCCGTTTTTCGCCATCCATAGGCTCCGGAGGCTTCAGTGAGCCCTGCGTGCATGCACGGGGGGGGCAGCGTGGGGGGGTGTGTGCACATGCGTGGGGGGAGGGCATTGCATTATGGGTGTGGGCACACACGCACACGCGCTATCGCGAGCACGCGTGCCCTTTTGGCACCCGAGCAAAAAAAGGTTCGCCATCACTGTTCTAGTGGCTTACCTTTGGGTGGTCTTAGAAGTTTTTTGGTTGGGCTGTTTATTGTTGGCTTCTTTGGCAGTTCCTTGATTGGGATATTGTTTACTTGATTGTTGGTCTGATGTTAATCTATGCTCATCTGGTTGCTGATTGCTGATGGGAGGTGTTTTGGTCTTTTTGTTCCTTTTTGGCTTGTTGATAGACTCTTTTACATAGTATATAGATATTGTTTATGTCTATGTGTCTATTAGATACTAATTTGTCAGAGTACTAGGCTTCTAGAAATTCCCTAAGCATTTTTGGACTTGGCTTAGTCTAGGATGGTCACAATTTCCCAAGTGAAGCTATGGTTAAGTCTGTCAGTATGTTGTGAAATAAAGAGTTTTAATCATATCTTCTGACCGCTAGTTGGTGTTCATGGATGCATTCTGCTAGTCTTCTGCCAGTTTGTCCTAAGTAGTGGCTGTTGCAGTCATGGGTTGTTTGCATTATTTGGCTTTAGGATTCCTCCTATCAGCCAATTCTTACACTAATTTTATAAAAAATGTCTTAATTTGGCCTATGTGCCAGCAACTGTTAAGCCTGGCATAATAGAACTTGTGTTTATTTTTAAGCATGTCATCTTCTTAATACCTTTTTAATGGAAATAGAAATATGAATTAGAAATCAAGTTCCTTCTAGGGTTTAACAGTTACCCTGATTACTATCTCTTTTTAATATACTTTCACTTCAAAAAGCTGCTTCTCTCATCTTTTCTTAAACCAAACAAGAGAAAATAAATATTTAAGGGAATAAACTGCCAGGGAGAAATTGGGAGAGCGAGGAATGAAAAAGGTCAACACCTGTCGTTTTAGTCCTTCCAATTATACCACCATGTGTTTGTGTCTATGCTATATTAAGAGTTGAAGAGATTAGTCTGTTGCCTGAAGCCATTTCCTTTAGTCCCTTCCAGTAACAATAACAATGTTCCCTCCTTGTTTTCTCTGCCAAGAATCACTAATTATCTCCTGGTTTCTCTTTTTTCCTTATTTTTAATAAGAATTTTCATCTAGATATTGCATTTTTAAATTATATTATCTCTTCTGATAAGCTGAAGTGAAAAGTTATTTTAAATAAATCAATAAGGATTGGTGTCTAGTTCTTACTCCTCTATCTGTGTAGGTGCTAATAGCTATTGGTTTTCTATCAACTGTTTTTTATTTCTCTTTTTATTTTTCTGTCTTAAAATTGAACCATTTGTCATTCTGTTTGATGCAAGTATTTATATAAAAGGAAGGTAAGGGTTTTGTTTTATTTGCTTTTTCCTGTGGAAGTGTTGAGCTTATATTTCCTGAAAACATGGTAATAGGATAACCCTGATGAAAGTGAAGAAATGAACAGGAGATGAAACTAATGAAAACAAGTCCTAAATATACTTATTTCAGAATAACAGCCACAAAGCTGATTAATGCTTACTGTGGAGTGACCATACAGATGTATGTTTCTGCTTGAACCAGCACTAAGAAATCTGTTGATTCATTTCCTTTGTAGTTAAATGATTTCTTCTGTAGCTTCCATCTCAGTCTGCATGAAAGAACTGGATTTAGAAGACCCACTGGATTAGGTAGAGCAGGGGTGTCAAACTTGATTTCATTGAGGGCCGCATCAGGGTTGTGTTTGACATTTGGGGCTGGAGTGGGCGTGGCCAGGGTGGGCATGGCCAGCTTGACATCACTCGTGTTGGGGGTGCCCAACCCTGTGGTGGCTCGAGCGCTCTGCCAGCGAAAATGGGCTCCTGAGCTCCATTTTCGGCTGTGACGGCTTCCTACAACCCTCTGCCAGCGAAAACGGAGCTCGGGAGGACCTCCTGAGCTCTGTTTTCACTGGCAGAGGCACCGCGGGCGAGTCCTTCGCTGTTTCCAGGGAGCTCCGCGGGCCAGATCTAAGCACCCTGTGGGCCAGATCTGGCCCCGGGCCTTGAGTTTGACACCCCTGAGGTAGAGCATCACCTTTGTATAATTACTTGGGAATAAGAGTAATTGAAGTCAGTGGTAGAAATTAGGTATATATAGCAATAGCACTTAGACTTATATACCGCTTTATAGGGCTTTACAGCCCTCTCTAAGCGGTTCACAGAGTCAGCATATTGCCCCCAACAATCTGGGTCCTCATTTTACCCACCTCGGAAGGATGGAAGGCTGAGTCAACCTTGAGCCGGTGAGATTTGAACCGCCGAACTGCAGCTAGCAGTCAGCTGAAGTAGCCTGCAGTACTGCACTCTAACCACTGCGCCACCTTGGCTCTTATTAGCTTTGGAGCATGGTTCTGGCAAGTATGTAGACAGACAGACAGACACACACACACACACACACACACACACACACACAAAGTATATACAGGGGACATGGTGATGCAGTGGCTTAATGACACTGGAACTGCTGGGTAGAAATGGTCTGCACTCTGGTGGTTCAAGCCCGGCTCCATGAGTGAGCTCCGTCTCTTGATCCTTAGCTCCTGCCCACCCAGCAGTTCAAAAGCATGCAATATTGTGAGTAGATAAATTGGTACCACTTCAGTGGGAAAAACGTAGCTGCATTCACGTGTGCAGAAAATGGAAGCCAGTGTTGGACCTAGCTGGACGTGATGCATCGCGGCACAAGGCAAGGTGAGGAAAAGACCAGTAGAGGAGCCTGGAAGAGCCAGCAACCTGAGTACTGGTGTAAAGCTACTTTGCCTCCCCCTCCCCCCACGCCTCCTGCAATAGGCACACAAGCCCTGAACAAAATGAACTAACAATCTAGGCTGTCAGGACTGCATTGTGTCTAGCATGTGTAGATTTTCCTGACATTATATGCCATATGCTAAATAATAAACAATATATACATTGCTTGGGGGATCAGTTTTAGTGTGAGTTGATAAATCTAGATTGTTTTAAATTCAAGAGTATAGTACAGTAGCTATTATGTGGTTATTATCTAGATTTGGAACTGAGTAATTTTTCAGTTTCTTCTTCAGTATATGTTAAAGTAATTGATTCAGATTCTCTGTAATCTGCTTGTCTTTCTTTTTACTACTCTGCCACTTTGATATTAATCTGAGCAATTCTTTAATCTGTTTGCTATTTCTAACAAACCTAAAGATATTTTGTTAGCAATTTGCTCCTCAAATTTATTCTTTGATGGCTTTATTGTAGTTATTTAACAAAACATTGGCTTTAGATTAAATTATAAAATAGTTACACATTTACCTATACTACACGAAAGCAACTTTGGTGTAGTAGATAAGATATCAGGCTAGAAATCAGGAGACCACAAGTTCTAGTCCCATTTTAGGCACAAAGCCAGCTGGATGACCTTGGGCTAGTAACTTTATCTTCCCTGGGAAAGAGGCAATGGTTTCAGAAGTGGTTTGCAACTAGTCATTGGTTCCCCAAAAAACAATGTTCTTGTGGAGACAAAACAAGAAATTGATAGATATGATCTTTTTTCAGTGTTTTATATTCTTGATAATTTTAAGATGTGTAGACTTCAACTCCCAAAATTCTCCAGGCAACATGTTGGTTGGGGAGGTGAAGTTCACGCTTCTTAAAATTGCCAAGATTGAGAAAAATATTTTAACACACAAATCAAAATTAAATATAAATTGGATAAATAAGATGTGAAAAGATTGCTTCTAATCGAACAATTTGTGATGCAAGATATTTTTCAGAATGACACCCCATGTGGGAACTGGAGCTGTATATCCAGCCTCAATGACATATCCAAACTTTGAGGTTGAGTCTTGTTTAACTATATACCATCATATATTTATTTGGGCAAGATTGTACAAGTTTAGAGGTCCTTGAACTCTGGTATGATATATTCCATTCTTTTCTGAGAAGGGCAACAATTTAATTTAGAAATTATGTTCCATAATCTAATTTTATGTTTCAGAAGTCCCAGCATATTTCTGATAGCAACGTAATAGCAATTATGTGATAAAAGTTTTGTATGATAGAATCACAGGATTATGTAGTGGAGTATTGGATCCCTCCCTGTGCTTTATCATATATGCTTCTAATGCCTACTTCATAGGTATGAAAATTATATTTCACCAGAATATAATTTATGGTACTGTGTTTGAGCTTAATTGTAAACACTTTAGTCAGTTGCCAGATCTTTCACCAAACAGGCATGGCATAATAAATTCACCCGTTGGTGGAATCTGCTGTGGGAAGAATGCTTTAAGCATTAAGTCTGATACTTCTGTGCTCAGCTGTTAACCACTACCTAGATGGCATCTATATTTAATACTTTCTTAAAGGCACCAAAGGCACCATTAAATTAACCATTTTTACTGATAACTTTAGCCTCAATATCCTCAGTCCTATCAATATCAACTAATTCATTTTCAAGAATCTAAAGAGGAAATATATTGCAATAAAATATACAGCATTTGGCTTTGCAGTGGTGAATCTCATTATAAAATCTAGCATTTATATTAAGGGTAAGTCCCATTTGCTACCAATATCATAAAACTACTGATCATTGAAATTTTGAATTAATCAACCCTATCTCCACTGCTACTGTTGCCCTCTCAGCTACTAAGTATTCTACTTGAAAAAACAATTACTACTTGGGGTTCTGTTTTGAAGGTGAAATTCATAGAAGTTTGTGGATTAAAGACATTATAATAATATCTAGTGCTTTATTCTATTGGCCATTCTAATGGATGATAGATTTTGGTTCCAAAATTTGTCTTCTTGTTATTGGCTGTTTTAGTACTGGTGCAAAAGTCTAGATTCTGAGTTGTTTCACTGCTTGATATATGGCTCCCATTATTGATCTGGAAGCACCTCTGAGCCACTGGTATCAGTCATCGTACCCCAAGTATTAATGTTAGTTTTAACAGCCACACTCTTACCCATTCATAGTTATCATCCAAAGAACCAGCATCATACTTGACAAGTAGTACAACAACTCTTCCTAAGTGGCTGACATCCATAATTGTGGCTACCATCTTCAATTTTGCCTGACATCCTTGTGCTTTGTGCTATATAGACATCATTTCTCTATTAATTATTAGGAACAAATCTGTGTTATATAAACAGCTCCTATATGAAAAATGACTCTTCTAATCAGGTCTGACCTTGCTTAGCTTTTCAATATTGGCCAGCTAGATGCTGCCACCTGCTGTGATTGTTGAAATATTAGCAAATAATGTTAGGAAAAATAAGAATATTTAAAGTATTAACATTGTGTAATTCACCTGCTGCAAACAATGCATTTAGTTTTTTTTAAGACACTCAAAAGAATTATCCCAAAACAAATTCATGAAGTTAATGTGATTTCTTATTATTTCAGATAGTTTTAGATATTAGAAGTAATACTAAGAAAATATTGGCACAATATTAAAATAGGAATTAAGTTGTAATAACAGAGTTTCATTATTGTTTGGCAGAGCAAAGACCAATAAATATTTTATCAAAAAAACTATTTCAGATTCTCCCAGTTTCATTCCCTATTAATTGATCTCATGTATTGCAAGACTATTTTTTCATTTAAACATAAGATAGATTTTGATATTTCTTAATCCAACCATTTAATTGACATTATTAGAAACTCAAGTTTTAAAACAAATGTTGTTTTAGTTTTTCTATTTTATTCTTTTCTTTTGCAAATGGAAACATCTCTGCTTATACTGATATTGATTAAGAAATCATTATCTCAGAAATATATGTACAGTACAAATACGCATTGTGTTGAAGTGTGCTTCCAGACAGGTCATTGTAATTGTTGACATCTAGATCGGTTAATCGGTTAATCAAAATTATGGTTTTTTTACTACTTTTAATGCTTTTATTTACCACATCAATTAAAATGAAAAATAAAATTACTGACTAATGTGTTTTGATGTATAGCAGTAAGAATTAGATATCTGAAATCAACTTTAAATTGCAAAAAAAAAAACTGTGGAAAGGTAGGTACAGAAGCTGCACCTCTATTGAATTTGCAGTTTACTTCAACTGATAAAACAGGATAGGGCATTTCTAGAGCTGAATGCTGCTGACAACCATCTAGCAGGTACTTGAAATCTTCCTTTTTTATACCTTCAAGAAAGTAGTAAAATCATGAAGGCCAGAGAATCCTGGGTAGATTATAGTCTATGACTTAACTGAGCTACAGGGTCACAGATTTGCTTGGTTTAAAATAACGGGGAAAAATAAAAACCAATTTCATTCTACTCCTTCCTAAGGTATGCAGAAACAAGAAATAGTATGCAAAAGGCTAGATGACAGCTCTGTAGTCCAGAACAATTACTGTGATCCTGATAGTAAATTACCCGAAAATCAAAGAGCCTGCAACACTGAGCCTTGTCCACCCGAGTAAGTACTTCTTTATTTTATTCCATACTATTTATATCTCCAGACTGAAAGTACTGCAATGGAATCACAGGGAAATTAGTCCAAAATTGAATTAAGAACAGGATCCAATGAACAATTATCTCTATATATAAAAGCAAAATACCACTCACGCATCATCACAAAATCTCCAGAACCGTAAAGCCTACAAACTTGAAACTTCGCATGTATGTTCCTCTTGGCTTCTAGGTACTCGCTAAGAAAGGATTTTTCGAAATGACCATCAGATCATTAGTTATTTCTTATATTATTATTAACACGCTCTGATGCTAAGGAGTTAGACGTTCTACTCTCCCTCCCCACCTGAAAAGAACTCTTTCCAACTGCCAGTGGGTGTGGCCAGCGTGTGACTCATCCGGCCTGCGGGCTGGGAGTTTAGACATTCTACTCCATGCTAAGGAGTTCAGTTTCATAGCGAAGCATGGGTATCCAGCTACTAGTTTTTTGGCCTGTGGTTATTCGGGTTTTCTCCCGCGTGAAGTTGGAGATGTCATTGTAACGTTTCGACGAAGTCTCATTCGTCATCTTCAGGCTGATTATCAGGCTTGTGTCTTCAGCCTCCTGCTTCTAGGAGCAATGCTCCTAGAAGCAGGAGGCTGAAGACACAAGCCTGATAATCAGCCTGAAGATGACGAATGAGACTTCGTCGAAACGTTGCAATGACATCTCCAACTTTAGTACTTAGACTTATATACTACTTCATAGTGCTTTACAGCCCTTTCTAAGAGGTTTACAGAGTCAGCATATTGCCCCAACAATCTGGGTCCTTATTTTACCCACCTCGGAAGGATGGAAGGCTGAGTCAACCTTGAGCTGGTGAGAATCAAACTGCTGGCACTTGGCACAGTTAGCCTGCAATACTGCATTCTAATCATTGTACCACCACAGCTCTGAATATAACTTTTCAATGAATGAATGAAATTATGTTATTTTTGTGGCTTGCTAATGCAAGTGACCTGCCATTTTATTAATCATAAATAAAATATAAATAATGTAATGCTACTTTAATTAGCACTTTTTAAAATAACTTTTCAAAATTCACTGTTCCCCCTGCCTATCTCCTTGCTTGCAAATACTCTAGAAAGCCAGCTAGATGCATTTTCTTTACTAGCAACTTTTGCGAACCATTCTGGAAATATCCTTATCTAAATTCCACATGAGACTGCTGCAGGATATAGTTTGTAGGATTGTTATGCTACTAGAATAACCATCTAGGATAGATCTTTTCTTGTTTTAATAAATTTCATGCAGGATAGGAAGCACTAGAATAAATCTTGGGAAGCTATATTATGTAAAATATATTAATTTCTTCCTCAGTTACATTTGGCAGAATTATATAATTGAGATTAAAACTGTAAAAATTCTGATTTATTGAATCAGAACTATTATATATTTTTATGCAGTATGTAGTTTTTTCATACTTTCAGTTATACACATTCAAGTTGTAGGGGTAATCAGTTCATTTCTTGAACTAATAATTTTTTCTAATATTCTTTCGATAGATGGTTTATAGGCGATTGGTCAGAATGCAGTAAGACCTGTGATGGAGGAACGAGATCACGAACTGTTCTATGTATCAGGAAGATTGGACCTTCAGAAGAAGAGACATTGGAGAGTACTCATTGTTTAACACATCACCCAGTTGAAAAAGAGTCCTGTAACAATCAATCTTGTCCCCCACAGTGGGTTCCTTTGGATTGGTCAGAAGTGAGTGATCTTGAAAATTCCTTAAGTAACCACTTTACACACATCAATACTGCAACAAGATATATTACAATGTATCTAACCTGGTACTCTAACTTACTAAATGTGATATAGTCCAGCACTCCCAAATTTCTGTCTTCTGTAAATCATGCATGGTCTGAGATTGCACAACATGCTAGTGTAAAACTAAAATGGAACTACAGATAGTCCTCAAATTACAACCATTCATTTAGCAACTGTTCAAATTTACAATACCATTGGAAAAAGTGACTTACAACCAGTCCTTGCACTTACACCTGTCACAGCATCCCCTTGAGATCAAAATTTGGGTGCTTGGCAACCAGCATTTATTTATATTGCAGCATCCTGGAGTCATGTGATCATCATTTGCAACCTTCCAGTCAGCTTCTGATAAGAAAAGACAATGGGGGGGGGGGGAGATCTAAATTTACTTAGCGGTCTTGTGATTCACTTAACAACTGCAGTAATTTGCTTAACAACCATGGCAAAAAAGTAGTAAAATCAGGCATGACTCACTGATAGGCAACTGCTTTGCCTATCAGCAGAATTTCTGGTCCTGACTGAGGTGGTAAGTCAAGGACTTCCTGTATGTAGTTTGTAGCTGGCATTTTATGGGGAGTCATACTAGCAAATACTCTTTCAGCTATATTCCTTTAGTACTTTAACCATACATTGAGAAGTTTGTTACTCCATACTGATAAAACTGGATTCTGTAACCTGATAATCCAAATTCTAAACTCAATACTCATCAATATTAATTCAAAAGAGCTGATTCTGTGCACAGTATTAAATAGTACATTTCATGAATTTGAATTAATTTATATTTATTTAATTCCATATTATTCCTTAACTGAACATTTGTTGAGCAGCTTATAGTAACATTACACTTGTGTTAATAATTTATTTTTCAGTGTCAATTTTGCATAATTGAGTTAGAATTATGAGAATAGGAGGGGCAGGGCACTGAAGTGCAAGAAAAAATTTATTCCCAACTAGTAATTTCTTCCTTATTTAACTGGAAATGAGACCCCCATCTACCCCACGTATTTTATCCTTATTCAAACCTTTCCAAGTTTCTATCAGCAGACAGAATGATTAGTACATAAAGTGATGGTTTTAAAGAATACTTAAAATTCTAAACTCTCTATCTACAAAAAACACAGATATGACCAAAAGTATTGGTACTCCTCCAGTTCCCTTTCCCCAAATCCCAATTTATCATGAAATAAGTTGAAACTGATACAAAGCAATGTCATCCACCATTCTTTATTCTTTAGTCCATAGAACAGACACTTTGCTTTGCTTGTATGATTTAACACATTCTTATAGATTAAAAAAACAATGAAAATCGTATGTGTCAATCTAGATTTAAAGACTTAATTTTACCTATGAAATAACATACTTCAATGTAGAGGTAAAGGTAGAGTTGCTGATATGTTATTGTGCCTTACAAGTGAATTAACCATTTTATTTGATGTAGAACTTTTAAAATATTTTTCAATAGTTTACAGCAGGGGTGTCAAACTCAAGGCCCGGGGGCCGGATCCGGTCCACGGGATGCTTAGATCTGGCCCACGGGGTCACCCTGGAAACAGAGAAGGACTGGCCCATGGTGCCTCTGCCAGTGAAAATGGAGCTTGCGAGGGCCACAAGCGGCCCTCCCGAGCTCTGTTTTCACTGGCAGAGGGTTGCAGGAGGCTGTCGCAGGCGAAAACGGAGCTCAGGAGCCTGTTTTCGCTGGCAGAAAGCTCAGGCCACCACAGGCGCCCCCGACATGAGTGACGTCGAGAGGGCCATGCCCATTCTGGCCACGCCCACCCCAGCCCCCTGAGATCAGACACAACCCTGATGCGGCCCTCAATGAAATCAAGTTTGACACCCCTGGTTTACAATGTCCAAAATTTTAGTGATAATGAATACTTTTAATATGACAATTTTGTTTGCAATCTTCAGAATATATACTATAGCAGGTCTGTCAAACTCCTGGCCCGTGGGCCGGATGCGTCACGCGCTGGCCACGCCAACACCCGATTTAGCAAAGGGGGGAAAAGTCCCGATACGTCACGTGACAACACCGTGATGACGTGAGTTTGACACCCCTGTACTATAGGTTTTCCTTTTTAATAGGACTATGTTGTTAATGTTTTCAGCTTTTCACAATTTAAAGTATTTGATTCTAAAAATCATGTGTGTGTTTGGCTTACAGTGTACTCCAAAATGTGGACCTGGTTTTAAGCATCGTATTGTTCTCTGCAAAAGCAGCGATCTTTCAAAAACATTTCCAGTTGCACATTGCCAAGAAGAAAACAAGCCACCTGTCCGCATGCGCTGCAGCTTGGGCAGGTGTCCTCCACCACGATGGGTCACAGGAGACTGGGGACAGGTAACATAGGCAGGCTTCTTGAATATCTAAAGTGGTACTGAAGTTCAAGGACTAGACATGTGAGTCTGCTGCAACAATAATTAACATACAACACTTATGAATAAATTTGCAGTGATATATATATGTTCATTGGCTTCTATAATGGTTCCCTCAAATGACTTTAGGTGAAAAAAAAACTTGGGTGTGATTTCACAGACCTCAGAAATGGATATAAGAAGAAAAGTCTCCTATTATTTCACATTGCCATATTTAAAGGATATTCTTTGAGACTTGAAATAAGTATATAATTGTTGTTTGTAGATATCTTCACCTGATATCGTAAGTATGGCTGCATGATACTATAACTTTAGGACTCAGTCTTAATGCCTTGTTTCTATAAAACACCATCTTCTCAATTCATAGTACAATAGATTTGTTTTGTTTGCAATGGGAAAAACATTTTGCAAAAATAAATAAAATAACTGTGAGTTAGCAGCCTCATTAAATGAGATGGAAAATGTGCTGTTTGTTAGTAGATACGTCATAGTCTATGATGTATCTACTAACAAACAGCACATTTTCCATCTCATTTAATGAGGCTGCTAACTAGCAATTATTTTAAAAAAGAAAGAAAGAAAGCAGCATTTCTAACTGAAAGCTGCTTCTGGAAGAAACAGAATAATAAGGAGGTACTTAATATAGAAACAAAATACAGGTGGTCCTCCCTTAACAACCACTTGTTCAGTAACCAAGTAGTAGTTATAACTGGTCCTCAAAGTTCCGGCCATTGCAGCATCTCCACAGTCACATGATTGCAATCTGGGCATCCAGGTTGGGATTACAATGTCACATTGTCTCACAGTCATGTGGTCACCATTTGTGGCCTTCTTTATTGGCTTCCTACAAATCAGGTCACTTGGGAAGCCAGCAGATTCTTGCAAATGGCAGCTATGTGATGTCCCCGCTTAACAAAAGTATGGAATTCTCTTAATGACGGCAACCGAAGTGTTGGAACTGGTGGCGCTAAGCAGCACAGTCATGCAATATTACACTTTATAATGGCATCGCTTAGCAACAGAAATTTCAGTCCCAATTATGTTGTTAACTGAGAACTACCTGTACACTGGCTGATTTACATTGTGCAATGTAGCTCTAATCAGACTTTTCTACCGCTGTCCTATATAGTGTTTCCACAAGCATTGTAAGTAAGTTCAGGATCTCATTGCTTTTTTTAGTTACTGAGACTTTGACATTTGTTTCCCCCCCCTCCTTCCTTTTCATTTTTTTCTGACATAGTGTTCTGCACAGTGTGGTCTTGGACAACAGATGAGAACTGTGCAGTGTCTCTCATATACTGGGCAAGGTTCCAGTGATTGCCCTGATACTCTTCGGCCTCCATCAATGCAGCAGTGTGAGAGCAAATGTGACAGTACCCCTGTCTCTAATGCAGAAGGTAAAGTTGCTTTTACTAATGCTAACATTTTAAAATATTAATATAAATCATAATATTCAGATTTAATTTTATTACCTGAATACCTAGCATGGTGTCTGTGGGTGCCCAAGAATTTTCTTTGATACACATTGGAGTCCATGCTCTGGTTGACTTAATTTATTTTAAAGATTCTTTTAATTTAAGTCTAAACAACAGGCTAGTTTGAAACAGAGGAAATTATCAGTTTCATCTTTGGCAAGTTCAGCTCATAAATGAACATAAACAAAAGATCTGGTTATCTAAGAATGACAACTCATCACATTTAACATCCGTTGTAACTCTTGTTAAACATTTAACTGGAAAACTAGAGCATTTTAATATTAGTGGTTAAGGGCCAGACTAGAAACTGAAAGACTATGAGTTCTAGTCCTTGGGCCAATCACTGTCTCTTAGTCCCGGGGACTAAGTGGTTCCACTTCTGAAAATGTTGCCAAAAAAACTAGAGGGACTAGTCCAGTCAATTGTCATACGTCATTACTGACTCAAAGGCACCAACAACATCTGATGGGACGTTCAAGGCAGGCCCTTTTGGTGATTGCCCAGCTTTTGGAACAGCCAATCTGGGATCCCTAACCCCTTTAGCCTTCCAGAGAGCTGTGAAGGCCTGGCTGTTCCTCCAAGCATTGGATTAGAATGGGGGTTGTGAAGATGTTTGCTCTGGCGGTGGGGGTGGGGGAGGGTACATTTGTTTTTAATCTTGTTTTATGGTTTGTTGTGAGCTGCCTAGAATCATTATATGAGATAGGCAGACATACAAAGTGCTTTACTGTAAATAAACAAACAAACATTACTTTTGTTTTTCAAAGTGAGATGTTATCAGTGTGTATTTGGTCTAGCATATCTAATACTTTTAAAATTACAAATTTCTAATAGAGACATTCATAAAATCATGATAACCTTGCTCTTCTTTTATCTGTCTTTGTACAGGAGTTAATTTTTTGTAGTTGCTATGTCTTTTAAAATATTTCAGTAGCTGAAAATTGGTTTTTCAGATTTAAATATTTCACAGAAGTCAATTGAAGATCACTTTGATCAGAAAGGGAATAGCTAATGTGTGGACTTCGTTAGGAACATTCTTTCCAGTCTAACAATATGTTCATACAAATTTTCTTCCATCTGCTTCAGAATAACTGTTGGTTATAATTAAATAGAAGACATTTCAATCCACCTGCTAGCCAGAACAGTGTCTTCCCTCAGCTTCACCTTTCCATATTGGTTTTAACCAAGACTAAAGAATATATTTGCAACCAGATCCAAATCATTTACCCACCCTTAGCTATATCCTAGCTTTAGCTTATTGGCTCCTTTCTCAATATGCTGGCTCATTTATTTTCATGCACCTGCCTTGCATTCTATGTCTTGTTATGACAGAACTATAAAAACTGGCTTGATATATTTTGGCTGAGATCCAACAAGCTACTTCTGGTGTGCTTTGATGTACCGAGTTGAAAATGGGATGTTTTCCTCTTTTCAATGGCAGGTTTTGTCTGGTGGCATGAATCCAAAGCTCCTTTAGTGATGACTACCTGTTCTTTAAATCTAGTTAGAGATTTATTTATTTAGTAGCATAAGAGTATATAAAGTGCTACAAAGAGACACAAGCAAGAGTAAAGGCTGCTTCTTGCACAGAAGAACTTGCAATCTGAATGTCATCAGTAGGGGGAAAAAAGCAAAAAAAGGCCTTGAATGGAGCAAGTTTACAAAAGATGAGTTTGAGCAAATGCAGTTGTATATATATTTAGGCTTTGTTTCAGTCTGATTCAAAGATTGTGACCTTAAGCCATGTAGAAATATTCATTTTGGAATGGATTTTGAAGAAAATACTAAACTTTTGACCAAATCCCTTTCTGAATGTTAACATTATTTTGTAGATGATAAGCTGTAGCAGAATAAGAGTAAGAAGCATTTTATTCAATGCTATTTGTTTTTCATTATGCATGTTTTAAATTTATGTAACGATATAATCATTGTGTACCTCAAATAGAATGCAAAGATGTGAACAAAGTGGCTTATTGCCCACTGGTGCTGAAGTTCAAATTCTGCAGTCGAGCGTACTTCAGACAGATGTGCTGCAAGACTTGCCAAGGACATTGACCCGCAGAAACTGAAAGTGCCTTGTTGCTTCATTGTGCAAATGCATCCATCGAAGGTTTCTGCACAGTGCAACCAGTCAGATTCATCACCCTGTGGAAAATATAACCACTGGTCAGCTCCAGCTGACAGAATTGCAAAGTTATTTTAACTTCTGTGAAGTGGGATTTATTCATCCAAAGTGCTGGACACAGTATAAGGAGGCAACGCCAAAATGGAAAACTATACCCAGTGCATAGAGAACATATGTGTACTTTCAACTCAATCCTGTTTACCTCCTTGGACCATTAAGATAATTGTTATTATGGACCTAGCAGTGACACTGAATCCATTTTTATTTAATATTGTTAAAATGTAGTTGTTATGGTTTGGTCATCTATAGAAGTAAAGAAGAATTTTAAAAACCCTGTCATAGCTTATAATTAATAATTATTTTATCTTACTATATAGCACCACAACTTATGGTAAAGAAGTGGGCTTGGGAATATTATTTTAGAAGCAATTATAAATCCAAAGTAAAACAAACGTATTTTCCTTTGTTTCATCTAATTCTTTAAAGGATAATCCATATTTCCAGAGGACTGCAGTGAGCCATATATAAAGCTATTAAAAATGCATCAGGTGTTTATTACCTGATTGCATCAAACAATAAATATGTGCTGCAGGTTTATAGCCATCTTGCCATTTTACAAATAAATCAGGATTTTTACTAAAGGGAATGAATTCATACTCTAGTTGTGAAGAACATATTTACTACTATTTCAGTACTTATGTAGAGAATGCTTAAAACAAATCTCAAATTCACCATTTCTCCCTTCAGTTACAGAAAGGCATCTCTGTAGCAACTAATTACTGTGTAATTATCAATGATGAACTGGCTGTATAGCGGAGAATAGTCTCTTCTAATAATCATGCTGAAACTTTTCTGGGTGTTCATTTCCTTCCTCACTGAAACAATAGAAGATTGTTTTATGAGACAACACAAAGAAGAGAAAAAATGAGTTTTCTCACTTTTGGACAGTTACAAAATAAACAACCAAAAAGTACATAACTGATAAAAATATTTTAAGTTGGAGTACCATAACTCTTATATTCACTATATCAATCTAATAATGTTCTGAAATGTACTTAAATGTGAAGCCAAGCTCCTTGGATAAAACAGATTCCAAAATCCATTGTGAGCTAAGCCTGAAGGCCATACTTCCCCCACTCCTATTCCCTTCTTTGTCAGTGACACAACAATGAGATAAGGAAAGTGGGTACTTGTTTATATTATTATATTGTACTTGAACACTTGCAGTTTGCAGCAGGTCCTTGATGAATGTGCTTTTGTGACCAGTTTGCCTCCTTTGTTGTAGTGCAATTGAGATGATGATGTGAACACCACCACCACCTTGTATTAATACTAGAAGTTAAATGGCACTTTTATAAAATAATATTCTTAATGAGACAAGTTTTTTAACATGTTATGGTATCTAAATGTGTCAATATATTTAACGAACTGCAGTAAGCCAAATGTGTTGAATGATACTTAACTAATGTGAATTAACAGGAGAGAGAGAGAGAGAGAGAGAGAGAGAGAGAGAGAGAGAGAGAGAGAGAGAGAGACTTGTGCTATGCAGAAATCTTGACAATCCTTCTGTAGGGTTTTCTGTAGACCATAACCAACAAACTCCTGTCAGATGCTACCTCTTGACAGTCATCTCCACATACATGTGAGCAGAATTCCTTTTTGGCATCTTGCCTTACCCGGAGCCATTTACTGCTCAGTTGCAATGCACACAACTGTTAGTGGAATGAATGCTGAGGAAGGAAAACTATACACATTTAGGAATTAACATGTAGGCATGAGAACAACATAATTAGTGGGTGAATTACTTTGTATATTTGTTCATTAAGAAAATATATTGGTGCTAATATGCCTTGATTATGCAAAGGTATAATAGAAGAGATAGCTGTCATGAGGATATTTTCCAGGCAAGATACCACAGTGTAACACCCTCTGGTTCCTCTGAGACATCAATATATTTATTACTTAATGTGACTTTTCAATTAGCAAGAAATGATGGAATTTATTCTTACCTCATTTAGGACATTGCCTTTGCAAAGATTGCTTTCACAAGCATATTTTGCTCTTTCATTGGTGCTAGATGACCAGGGAGTCCAATGTTTACTTTGAAGTGTAAAAAGAGCAATGAGTTGGAATTTAAGAAACTGTTTCCTCGGAGCAATTTTGACTTGCATTGCTAAAAGGAAAAAAAAAACAGAATGTATTTGAATTATGAATGGACCAATATGTAATGCCCCACCCCAGTAAAATTCTGAATAAAAATTAATCATTTGTTCTGACAGCACGGGACATTGCTGCTGCTACAGTATAGCCATTTATGTAATTATGATGAAATAGACCAAATATTAAAGTCATAAATAATGACAATATGATGTTTGTATAGGCTGCACCAAGATGGGAAGACTAACAGTTCTGGGGCAGATATTAAAGACAATGTGCTGTTGGTTTTTCCGTTGAGCAATGCCACCAGCAATGCCAACTATCAGACTCAGTACAATTCAGTCAAAGTATACATCCAAGGTTTTTTTAGAAGGGTTCATTGATGCTATGGATAACAAATTTTCCTTAACAATTCAGAATGAAAATGAATTATTTTATTGTGATTATTTGCTTATTTTATATTCAGTATTATGTGGTACACTGTTACATTGTTATAATTGTTTTTGCTTTTGTAAATTATATGCTAATTTATTTCCATGTTGTCTAACACATGTTCTTACATGTCATGCATTCTGCTGCTTGTAACACTTAATGCAGTAAAATTCCACACCAGGCACAGATTTGTTTTTAACACAGATAATTTAGTAAAATAAAAAATGCAGCTTTTAAGAATGAGCCTTATGGTAACAATCTGTTCACTGACATGCCTGTGCAAGAATTTTGCAAGCACAAATATTTACATTGTTGAAAGCACTTCTGAAAGTATATTTACTTTTTGGTTAAAGATACATCAAGTAATGTTTCTATGCTGTCTCAGTACTTGGCTATGATTGCCTTTGGGTGTGATATGGAAATGCAATGCAGTAGACTAAACTACCACCTATTGCTCCTTCCAACCCATTGTTTCAAAAAGACTCCCATGTAGACTATAGCTAACTCATATGAGCAACGTTTTCTGGACTGTGATCACCTTGCTTTCAGGAGATTTTCTTTGTTGGTTTGTTTGGTTAGTTATTTAGCAATTTAAAGCAGGATTCCTTAATCTCAGTAACTTTTAAGATGTGTGGACTTCGACTCCCAGAATTCCACAGCAATCTGGCTAAGGTTGAGAAACATTGATGTAAATGGTCATTGAACTGTCAGGAAAATGATGGGATGGGTGATTGAACATTCCGCTACTTCCCCAAACGAGATGTCTGTAATGTTGGTGTAGAGATATTATTATTTCTAAAGTTGTCTTAACTTTTCACTAAATACAGAATGAAATAGTTGAAGAGCATACTTTAATTTCTAACTTTCACTTTATCAAAATAAGTTTCATTTTATGGTTCTTTTTCCATTTATTTTCTGTTGACTGCCTGTGCTTCATATTATTACTCAGTGAATATTACACAAAGCAAAAACACTGAAGCATAGTGTTGAAAATTTTATCTTGCCTGATCCTGTTGCTTCCTCAATTCTATTTCTATCACTGTAGTTATTAGATTACAAATACAACCCCTGCCATTTTTAACCTAACCAGTTTTGATTTTTAAAGTTTTCTTTGTTAAGGAAGGATCTGAACCATAGGTGGACACCTATGAAAAATGTCACCGATAACATTGGTGTCAAGCACCAGGGAAATCAGGAGATCCAGGCAGTTCAAATGTATATAAAGATTTATTGTAAGCTTAAGCTTTCTACAAAGATCTGAACTACCCATTTGAACTACCTGGATCTCCTGATTTCCTTGGTGCTTGATATGAACCGGATTTACTAACAGTCGAGGGAAAATAGCAGGAGTTAAGAATAGAAAGGAATTCAAGGTGGGCTGGACTTAAATCTCTTGTGGGTACCCGGGAACTCATGACTGATGATGCATTTGACCCTTCACTCAGGCTCAGCCTGGTCATCTACAATTGGGACATTAGTCTGAGTAAACCTGCATAGGATTTGCCTGTATTATTACAGTTAACAAATTATTTAAATTGGTAGTTTTAAAAACAAAATTGCAAAACCATACAACCTGTTTATTCTTCATAATGTCTTTTCCTTCCTAGAATTATATTTTATTATTTATTTATTCAGTTTGGATGCCACCCAACTCCACACATTTCTGGATGGCTCACAATAAGAGTAGCATTAAAAACAACAAAATTTTGAAAAATAACTGGAATAAGTACAAAAATAACTATAAAATAAGTACAAAATGGCAATACAAACAACAAAGCAAAACAAAAAATATTGCAAACAGTGGAATGTCATCCATTCTACCCAAAGATCTGAGTAACTATCCAGAGTTTCAAGAAATGGCATCAAGGTGGGAGACATACAGATCTTAGAGAGGACCTTATTCTAGAGGGCAGGGGTACTACTACAGATATTTTAAGATGTTTTTATGTTTTTTTGATATCTTCTAATAGAAAATCCTTGATTCTTCTTTAACAAATGTTTAAATGAGGAAATGTGTCATGTTTATTGGTTGGGAGCTCCAGTTTAGGTAGGAAGATCTTTGGAGGCCAATGATGGTAGCAAGGCAATGATATGGTACCAAGTCCAAAATGAGTGGCAACTCTTTATGTAGAGGTCATCTTTGAATAGGTTGGTGAAGTGTTAAATGTAGGTCAATACTGAAACAACAATCCCCCTCCCTTACTGCTAAAATTCACTGAAGTGACTTCTGAGAGTAGCTGTAGACTATTCATCTGCAGGTCAGATTATTATTTCAAAATAAGAGTTATTAATAATTTACATATTTCTTGTGATTTTCAGGATTAGTACTGCATAATATGAGTTTCTCTATATAAAGATTAACTATTGGTAGATCAAGTTACTGTAGCATCAAGCTATTTTACTATTCTACTGCAGAAATGCCATAAATTAATGTTAAATAATGAATCTTTTTCTTACAAGTAAATAGTGTCTATGTTATTTATAATACTACATTAGTTAGTACATTTATAACTATTTCCTTGTCAGGTGCAAATAATCAGGAACAAGAGTTCAGTAACAAGTTTATTACATGCTATCTTTACACAAGAATCTGATCTACAAATGGTCAAGGGAAATTGGTGCTAGAAATGAGTCACTCCAAACTTAGGTCTTTTGTGTAAGTGGAGCGACTCCAAACTGATGATGCATTTGACCCTGCCCTCAGGCCTAACCCTAAAAAAGTAACACCATCAAATGCTACTGTGATAGATAAAAAAACACCCCAAACCTCCCTAGGAAAAAAAAGGCGAGTGCTGGTGATAGGAGATTCAATTCTCAAGGGAACAGATCCTGCTGTCTGTAGACCAGACAGTCAATCCAGAGAGGTATGTTGTCTCCCTGGAGCTAAAATCGATATTCAATTCTCAAGGGAACAGAACCATCTGTAGACCAGACAGTCAAGTCAGAGAGGCATGTTGTCTCCCTAGGCCTAGAGCTAAAATCAAAGATGTGGCTGAGAACCTAACCAAAATAATAAAACCCACAGACTACTACCCCTTTCTACTACTACATGTAGGGACAAATGACACAAAAAAGGACTTGAAAACAATATTGAGTGATTACAAGCAGCTTGGCAAGAAAATCAAGGACTTAGGTGCACAAGTAGTTTTTTTCATCTGTACTGCCAACGAAAGGACAACATCCGGTAAGAGAACAAAATTCTAGAAGTGAACCACTGGCTAAAGGGTTGGTGTCACCAAAAAAACTTTGGATTCCTGGACCATGGTCTGTACTACCTCCAAGATGGGCTTTTGGCAAGGGATGGGTTGCATCTCACAAAGACTGGGAAAAATGTTTTCGGAAAACGACTGGCTCAACTTATCAGGAGGGCTTTAAACTAAAATTGAGGGTGGAGGGTGGCCAGTCTTTAGGATCTCCAGGATCTAATTCCAAGCAAAAACCCCTAGAAAGCTAGGCAAATAACGAAGTAAGGAGGGATGGGAAGGAAGACAAACTCAAACACCAAATAGGAGACAAAGGAAGCATACCCAGAGTCGGGCATAAAGTTCTCCATCGTGGGTGGAGCCATCATTCAGGATGGGTTGTCCTCATCCACTCAGAATGAGGACTGAGTCTGTCTTTTTTTCTGCTAGGATCCACCCAGCCATGACCCCAGCTTCGACTCGGTCCTCAGGAGGAACGGACGTGGCAAACCATTGCTCCCATCATGAATTTTGACCATAGTTGTGGCACGGACTCTTTGTATTTTTTTGTTTTGTTGTTTTTTTCTGGACTTTGCTGTTTTGGAAGACTGACATGTGAGTTATTGGGCTCCTTGGTTGTCATCTGGAGGAGCCCGACGATTTGGCGGAGCTTCGGCTCTGGCCGCCTTGGTGGGTGCTGGGTGATGCACTTGTGACATTGACCTTAAAAAGGGGCTTTGGCCAGGTCTGTCACTAGAGCCTTGCGCTCTCCCCCACAACTTAAGTGTGAGAAGAAGGGGTCTTCGGATTCCGCCTTTCTAGTGGCAGCGGTCTCCAGCCCGCCTGAGAGATCATCAGTTACTGACTTCGGGAGGGGGACTTTTCCAACTGATCACCACCCCCTCTCCAGCCGCTCCCTCACCCGCCACCATTTCGGGGCCTGATAGTTTGGGGAGTTGATATTGGACCACCGCTGGAGCCACTGGCTCACGTACCTCCCCCGGCCCGTTTGTTCTTCCCAAGCCGCCGAGTTCATCGTCACACAGAGCCTGTTCCCTGACAGCACTGCCCTCTGAGCTTGCTCGGGCAAGCGCTGCTTGGTTGGAATTTCTACCGCTCGGCGAAGTAGTGCCTGTTGCCCTCAGAGCTTGCTCGGGCTACTGTTAATTGACCATCAAGTAGGGGGCTGGTGACCGGCCTTGATTGGTCTCGGAGTTTGGAGGTGATACGCGCTCGTTGCCCTCGGAGCTTGCTCAGGCTAGCGCTAGAGGCTCTTAGAACTGTGTTGCTGCCAATTTTGTGGTTTGACAGTTGGGGCGGCCATTTTGGAGGCATGGTTCCCTTCAGGAGTCAAAATGGCAGTCACGTCACACTCGAGCAGCAAGCCGGGTGGTAAATGCCTTAAAAAGTCTGACCGGCCTGTCAATGACGACGAACAGCCCCTCACTTCTGGGTTGAGCCTCTCTAAGTACCACTGTGCTCCCTCTGCCACCTCCAAAGCTACTCAGAAGGCAGAGCGGCGCAGGGACAAAGCCCTGCAGAAGATCGTTAATAGATCCTCCAAGTCCGCATCAGTATCTACCGATCTGGGACGGGCCTCCCGAGGGACATGTACCAACATCTCGGGACGCGAGGGGGAAGACCTTTCGGCCCTAGATGATCTGGCTCTTCCCAGATCTGATTCTGGTCTCTGGAGTCCTGCAGGCCTGAGTGTTTCAGCCACACAGCCTCCCCAGGAGGGGGGGCAGAATCCGGGCCTCTCCCTGCTGATCTACCGCAGGTGGATGACCGACCTCAGTTGACTCCAGCCCCCTCGACCCCACCAATCTTCACCTCCTGATTGCAGCAGCAGTACAACAGGGCTTCACAGCCGGCCTCCAATCTATGGGGGCCCTGGCGGCCGTACTATCAGGCCGCACGGCCGGGTCTATTGGACAGCCCTCCAGGGCTGGCCCCAGTACTAGGCGGGATTATGCAGAGGACTACTCGGACATTTCTGAGGCTGACAGCCAGGAGGAGGGGTCGGAGGAGGTGGGGAGTTTGCCTTTGGAGCTATCAGAAGACGAAACTATGGCTCTGGAGCAGCCGGTTATGGCAGGCCTCTTCCTGCCAGCTCTATTCAGGTCTCTTCTGTTCAAAGCTCAAGCAGCGGCGGGGCTGGATGTCCCTACTCCAGAGGAGGCGACCGATCAGGGCATTCATCCAGATCCTCTGTTCTCAGAGGCCAAACCGGAGTCATCGTTTGTTCCCGCTCCACAGCTTTTCCTCGACGCTGTCCAAAGACAGTGGTCAAACCCGGCGTCTGGTCCTGCCCCTTCTTCAATGGAGCGGAAGTTCTTTAATGTTGCCCCCGAGTTCGCTGACTTGCTCACTGTTCCAACAGTGGATCCTCCGGTTCTGGCTTTTTACACACCTATGGCCATGCCAGGTGAATCAGAAGAATTGCTCAAGCCAGAGGACAAACGCTTGGAGCAAGCCCTGCGGAGAAGCCACCAGGCGGCTGCCTGGGCTGTGAGGGCCTCATCTACTTCTTCCTTCTTCGCAAGAACCTCTCTCATTTGGCTCCAGCAAATCCAGGAGCACATTCCGGCCTCCAACATCAGGGCCCAGCAGGATCTGAACGAGATGTTCGCGGCCACACAATTTATAGCGGATGCCACCTTCCATGCATCTCGCTTCGCCTCTAAGGCTATGGCCGCATCTGTGGTGGCCAGACAGATGCCCTGGCTCCATCAATGGCCTGCAGACACCCGCCACAAATGGCAGCTCGCATCGGGACCCATCAAGGGTCGACAGCTGTTCGGAGAGTCGTTGGATCCGATTTTGGTGGAGTCGTGTGACAGGAAGATAATCCTCCCGTCGCTGCTCAGGAAGGGTAACTTCCGACAGGTGCCTTTCTACTGCCGGCCCTTTCGGGCCATTGACCAGGGCTCCAGCTTCCCCCGGGCCCCGGGTCAATTCGGACCGAGGCAGCACCAGCCTCAGGATAGGTCCGGGAGGGGGAGGGGGTCTAAACACCCATTCAGAGGTGGATCAGGGCCCCGTCCCTTTAGTCATCCCAGATGGTGAAGGGCCTGCCGCGCCCATTGGGGGACGTCTGGCACTATTTTCTGAGATTTGGTTCCAGACCTCACAGGATCGCTGGGTGCGGGAGACCATCCGCTATGGTCTCTCCCTGGAATTTCTTGCCATGCCCCCGAGGTTTTTCGTCCGTTGCCTGGTGTCCAGGATCCCATCCAAACGATCTCTTATGGATTCGGCTGTCCAGCATCTACTGGACATCAGGGCCATTCAGCTGGTGCCTCGGGACCAACACGGACGGGGGTTTTACTCCATACTCTTTGTGGTTCCCAAAGCCTTGGGGGGATGGCGTGCAATTCTAGACTTAAAGCGTCTGAACGGTTACCTTAAGTATCAAAAGTTCAAGATGCATTCCCTCTCCTCCATCCTGGCTTGTCTCCGGCAGGGTGACTTCATGGCCACCCTGGACCTTACTGAAGCCTATCTGCATGTGCCCATTAATCGTCATCACCGTAAATTCTTATGGTTTTGCTATGCAGGTAGGCACTTTCAATACAGGGCCATGCCCTTCGGGCTTTCCTCTACCCCCAGTGTGTTCACGAAGGTGCTGGCTGCCCTTGCAGCCCTTCTCCAGTCTCTGCCCATGCGTGCCCATCCAATGGACCCGTCAATTTAGACAGACGGAGGCACTTCTCGTGGCCTTCCACCCCTACTCCTTGGGTCGCAAGGTGTCGTCGACGACCATTGGGCGCTCGATCCGGAGCACTATCGCTAAAGCTTACGAGCTGGCGTCCCTCCCTTGGCCTGGGGGCATCACGGCGCATTCGACATGCAGTGCGGCCTCGTCTGCGGCCTGGGCGTCTCAGGCGTCATTGGAGGAGGTGTGTCACGCGGCCACCTGGACTACTCCCACTCCGTTTATATGGAAGCGGCCTTCAGGAGGTGCGTTTCGCAATGGGTGGTCGAGGAGGCTCCCTGAAGTGACTGTGTGTCTGAGCCCGCCCATGGAGGGGACTTTTTGCTTTGGTATGTCCCATCCTGAATGATGGCTCCACCCACAATGGAGAAGGGGCGTTGGTCTTACCTGATATGCCTCTTCTCATAGGGTGGAGCCATCATTCAGTCCCACCCTCCTAGTTCTTGGTTGACTTGCTCGACTCGCCTCCTCGCCCATGCATCGCCGGCAGTTCCATTCGTCTGTTGCGGCGTTGTTCTTCGGACTGTATGGCCACTCTCTTTTTTTCGGATGGGAGCATACATTTAGTGACTGTTTTCTGTGATTTGCCATGCCGAGTCTCGTCTTCAGATTCGTCAAAGCTGAGGTCATGGCTGGGCGGATCCTAGCAGAAAAAAAGACAGACTCGGTCCTCATTCTGAGTGGACGAGGACAACCCATCCTGAATGATGGCTCCACCCTATGAGAAGAGGCATATCAGGTAAGACCAACGCCCCATCTCAAGTGCCTATATACAAATGCACAAAGTCTGGGGAATAAACAGGGTGAACTTGAACTATTAATACACGAAGGTAGATACGACATAGTTGGAATAACAGAAACTTGGTGGGACGAAACCACAACTGGAACATACTGATAGAACGATACAAACTCTTAAAAAAAAAACCAGACCCCATATAAGAGGAGGTGGAGCTGCACAGTATGTAAAGGACCACTAT
>QLTV01000211.1:163257-186295 GCA_003457575.1 Thermophis baileyi
CTCCTCTCCTCTCCTCTCCTCTCCTCTCCTCTCCTCTCCTCTCCTCTCCTCTCCTCTCCTCTCCTCTCTCCCCTCCCTCCCTTCTTCTTTCCTTTTTTCTTTCTTTCTTTCCCTTCAGTTTCAGTTCATACCACCAGTTTTTTTACAAATGCATTATTATTTTATGCTTTTTGTGATTAGATCTCTAAACCATACAATTTTGCTTCCTATCAAGCAATTTTTGCAATTTCCCCTGAAATAACACATTGTAGTATTTTAAAATCATGCATATATCATAATTTTGTGCAGATTTTTTTAAATAATGTGTTGTTTTAAAATTAATGAATATCTTTGCAAAATTGGAGACATTTATATTTCAGACAGTGCTTCGGTTAGTCAACTTTTTAAATGTAACCTAACAAATTACCTCTAATTTTGTGAAGCAAAATAAAAAATAAAAAATATCCAATCCCCTACACTACCTAAAAGAAAGGATTTTGTCTCTGAACTTTTTAAAAGAAGGAAGGACAGTTTTGCAGGAATATATTGCATAGTACAATGCTGTAAACATATGCATGATGGGCTGGCCCTCTCTGTGCTAAGATAGAAGTAGTGAAGTTATCAGCTAAAGAACACAGCCTTTCTCAGACTTTTGCCTACCTTATCAATAATGCAAATTTTATTTCAAATTTTACTTGAAACTGAGCAGAAAGCAGAACACATTTTCCACAACGTCTGCAGCTACTTGTCTAAAGTGCTATTGCAGCTCTTAAGACCAGCTGACCCAGGTCCCAAATTAAAAAGAAAAGAACTGTGGTTGATTTTTCCATTCCAAAGGATGGGGAGGTCATTTGAGGCTCTGGGAAATGAATCAAAGAAGGTTTCCATCTGATTTATGAACCAAAGCATGAGCTCAGTCTGAATGTCTGAACTATGGTTGCCTATCAAAGCAGTTTCCCAAATATTTATTTTGCATGTTCCCCTCCAAATTATTGCAATACAATGTTTTGCCATTTGTTTTTTTTTTTTATGTGATTGAATAGGACTTACACAAACATTTCACTTATGTATGTATTTATTAAATTTATTCACTGTCTATCTCATTGTCACCTCAATTACGGAATGGGGAGTAATAAAAAGGAATTGTCAATGTACTGGAAAAATTCCTAAGCAACCCATCTGGGTGCAGCTATACAGATAGACTTATGACTATAGCAAAGTGACAGAGGGGCAGGGAACCTTAGATTCAATCCCTATTTCCTGAAACAAATTCAATCTAAGCGGCTTATGCAATGTTGGGCTCCTGGAAGCATGGAAGGAGGGACAAACGTTTCTAAATGGAAAGAAAAGGAATTAAAAATATCCCAGTCCAATGGACATCAGAAGATATGTAATGTGTTTTCATTACCTGATGTAATTTTCACATACAGTTAGGTTAGAGCCCTAAAAACGGAACTGGCAAGCTCCATTTTCAAACAGGAGCTTAGTTCTACAGCCTAATGAACACACTCGGTCTCATTCCCAATTAAGTGTTCTTTACTTCTTACACTTAAAGGAAAATATCTGTCTACCTTAGCTATGAGAGAATTAAAACATGACCTACTTGATTTCCTTGTATAATAATAGCTGCCTTTACTTTCTCTAACTTTCATGTAGAGAGAAAATCCTATCTGAAGACAGTTTATCCCTGACAGTTATTATAGAGCTGCCCATCTCACAGGCTGTGTCTCTGAGAGGCTTACAATAAAAACTATAAAAATTGCAATATTAAAAAAAAACAATCGACAATTAAAAGCACAAATATATGATTAATCCATGATATTTTGGGGGGAAATCCATATATATATATATGTTTAGTCAGAATATAGGAGCCGAGGTGGCGCAGTGGTTAGAGTGCAGTACTGCAGGCTACTTCAGCTGACTGTTCAGCAGTTCAGCGGTTCAAATCTCACCGGCTCAAGGTTGACTCAGCCTTCCATCCTTCTGAGGTGGGTAAAATGAGAACCCAGATTGTTGGGGGCAATATGCTGACTCTGTGAACCGCTTAGAGAGTGCTGTAAAGCACTGTAAAGCGGTATATAAGTCTAAGTGCTATTGCTATTGCTATAAACCTAGTGTGTTGGGTTGACCTGGCTTCAAGTCAGGTCACCCCAACTATGGAGTTTGTTAGATGCCTTTAGGGCCATTGACTCTTTCCTGTCTCTCAGCTCAAACTAACAGAGCGGCTGATGTGGTAAAGATAAAAATCAGGGCTTTATCTATCTTCAGATCTCAAGAGACTTGGTGGTGGGCTGTAAATTGCAGAAACAAAATAAATAAGGGAAAACTTCATTTGTACATCCGTATCTCCTTCCCACTAGGCAGAGGCCCATTTCGTCCAAGTTTACTGGCTGCATCCAACAGCAGCATTTCTTTTAATGTCAGTATACCAGGCAGAATATCTGTGTAGAAATCTAAGGTAAGCTTTGCAGGAAAATTTTGGAAAAACAGCAGAATCCAAAGAGTGCTTGAATCCAGGAATCCCCTGTGGATTCCTGGATTCCAGGAAGCTGTTTGGCAAAGTAGAATTGTATCAGGATGTTTGGAAGATGAAGTTCCTTCCTGTTTCCAATTATTTCTTTATCTCTCCATGATGCTTCATGTTACTTCACTGTTTTCTTAGCTGATAGCCATTATACTTTAGGATTGGGAGGATAAATGGAAAACTTAACAAATTATATATATCCTGTTTCAAGATGTGTTATCACCCACCAAAAAGAAACTGCAACTGCAGCATGAGCTCTTTTGACAACAGTTTTCTGTTTGACTTGAAGTTTTTTCTTATTTTAAAGGAAATATGACATGGCCAAACACTAAAGTTCATGTTGGTAGAAGAGCAAGGGTGAATCTTTGAATCTTTGCCCTTCAGCTGAAAAGAAAATTAACACTCCTGAAGGAAAAAGAAAACCTTTAATTAATAAGAGAAGAAAGGAGAGGAACATCATCAAGGGGCATGTAACAGACATTTAAACATTTTTTGGACATGATATGAGTGTGGATAATTTCCAAGGAAAATAGTAGAGGCTGAAAGTATGTGTACAATCTCATGGCTCTGATTAGCGCATCTGAGCGAAGATGATAGTGGAGTGGAAATTGCTAAAGATTAAAAAGATTCTTAGCCCAAATGTGTTGGAAAGAAAGGTAACTCAGGATAATAATTATTCCCAAATATTATCTATAGTTGATACAATCTTAGCGTATGTTCCTATATTCAACAGAAAATCATGGCTGCTTGCTGCTCTTCTCCCAAGTCATATACCATGGGTGTCAAACTCAAGGCCCGGGGGCTGGATCCGGCCCGTGGGGTACTTAGATCTGGCCCGTGGGGCTGCCCTGGAAACAGCGAAGGACCAGCCCGCAGTACTTCTGCCAGCAAAAACAGGCTCCTGAGCTCTGTTTTTGGCTGCCATGGCCTCCTGCAACCCTCTGCCAGTGAAAACCGCACGCAGCCCTCCCGAGCTCCATTTTCACTGGCAGAGGGTTGCAGGAGGCCATGGCAGCCGAAAACGGAGCTCAGGAGCCCGTTTTCGCTGGCAGAGCGCTTGGGCCACTACAGGCGCCCCTGACAAGAGTGACATCAAGCTGGCCACGCCCACCCTGGCCATGCCCACCCTGGCCACGCCCACCCTGGCCCCCTGAGGTCAAACACAACCCTGATGCGGCCCTCAATGAAATCAAGTTTGACACCCCTGTCATATACAATAAGCAAGAAGGACACAAGATTTTCTGCACTAACTTACTGTATAAAAAGGTGATCATACCAGAGCAAAAGAACTAAAATGCCTCAGAGAGATAGGTTACCTGGACCCAGGACATGTTTGGGCTATAGCTTCCCTTGCTATTGGCCACTCTGGGACAGGATGATGGGACCTGAAGTGCTTAAATAATTGCCTGAGACTATTGATGTTAAAATACTCTCACCAGTTCTATGATCTGAGGGGATATTTCTTCTTCCTGATGGCAAATAGTCCCTCGGGAGTTGGGCGGCATAGAAATTTAAATAATAAATAAATAAATTGGTTATGTCTTGAGCACAAAGAAAAACATGTAGAAAGTGCACAAAGCACATAGTCCAATTTTATTTTAACACCAAGGACAAAACACTTAAAGGCTAAGTTTGTATGACATGTGGAACCATAAATTAGCCATCCACAATTAACCTGTGCTGAGTGTGTTGTGCAAACCCAGAACATTTGGTTGAGTAAACTACTTATTTACGCATAAACATGGCATGCAAACAAGACCAAAAGTTGATATGCAGCTATGACATGTTCTCAAACCCACAGGCCAGAGCAAAGTAGGTCCATAGTGCTGCTTGGTGTAACACTTCTTTTGTGTGTCTCTGTGTGTGTGTGCCTCCAAATCAATTTTGACTCCAAACATGGACAAGTGCTTGCAATTTTCTTGGCAATATTTTCAGATCTCGTTTGCTACCACTTTCTTGGGCAGATAGGGAAAAGTAACCCAGTTAGCTTTCTTGGTAAAGGCAAGACTTGAAGTCACAATTGCCTGACTTCTAGTTATATGTCATTAACTACAACACTAAATAGGCTCTCTGTCAGAGGTGGGTTCCTCCCGGTTCGGACCGGTTTGCCCAAACCGGTAGCGACCCGCTGGTGACATCACGATGATGTCACGGATCCGGTTCAGTCGGTGTAGGTCTGTGGGCGCCGCCATCTTTTTTTGATTTTTTTTTGAATTTTTTGAATTTTTTCTTCTTCTGCGCATGTGCAGTAGCCGAGTTTCCAGCACTGCGCATGCGTCGCCATCTTGTTTTTGGCTTTTTTTAAAAAATGGTTTTTTTGCACTGCGCATGCGCGTGCGCACTTTGCATGTGTGCGCCCATGAGGCATAGACACGCGGTGCGGGAGGAAGCGAACCAGCAGCAAGGTAAGTTAGAACCCACCCCTGCTCTCCATAATACCTACTATTATACCTACTTACTATTGACAAACATTAGGTTGCTCATAAGGCAATAGGACACTGCCCATATTTGTGCGTTGTTGCCAATGCCTGATTCTGTCCCATGTTGCCTTACTCAACCTGGCACCTCCAGATGTGTTGCGAACCACAATTCTCAGGATAATTAGTGAGGAAACAGGCTGGGGAGACTGTTTTATGACAAGAGACTTATAAGATGGTAGAATCCCTCTCTCTGACTTCAATGGAGCAGTACTGAATGAATCTAAATGTGACTATTTAACAGATGAAGCTTCAAGGAGTAAAATCTAACAAAGGGAAATAGTTTGCTCTTAGAAGTTTGAGCCGTCTTCCCCAGAGGGATACTCCTTAATTCTTCCTTTTAGTAACCAGTGTTTGCTTAATCCTGTAGTGATATTTTTAACAGCCAATAGTAGACAAGGAGACAGTTGTTCCATGAGCAAATAGTCACCTGTGGAACCGTAACCTTAGGGTATATCCATCAAATTTGGCCACACAAGTTAAATCTTGACTTCCTGATTACAATCAGCAGATTAAGAGTGAGTTTGAAGAAGCTACAGCAAGATCTAATCAACTGTTGCATACATGGTTTACATAAGAGCTGTTTTTCCAATATTTGCCTATATTTCATTAGATTGCTCTTTGATTTTTGCAAACCAAAAAGTGATACATTATATATTTTAAAAAATTTTTTTTAAAGTTTTAGAGAACACATGTCTAACACAAATGAATAAAGTGCAGCAGGAAGGAAAAGAAGAAGGAATGAAAGAAAAAGAAAGAAAAAAGAAAGAAAGAAAGAAAGAAAGAAAGAAGGGAGGGAGGGAGGACCACAAACCTGGCTGGCACTAGACACAGCTTCAGAGGATGCTTTGAAACAGCTCACAAAGAAAATAATAAAAGCTTCCAATTTCTTTTGCAGCACATATAACTACATTTACAAAACTCTTTCTAAATCTGATTATAAAAAACCTTCACTGTTTCTATTCTCTATTTTTTAAAATCATCAAAACCATAAATCTTCAGTGCATTTTTTGTTTCATGCAAAAGGGGTTTCCAGTTGACCATAAATGTAGATATTGTTTTTCTCTAATCAAAGAGGTTAATTTTGCCATCTCTGCAAGTTCCATCATCTTCACCAACCATTCCTCTGTTGTAGATAGTGTCGAGACAGTCCATTTTTGATCATATAATATTGTTGCTGCAGTTATCATATATAAAAACAAAGTTCTGTGACTTTTTTCTAGTTGCCTGTCTATTAGTCTCAAAAGAAAAGTCTCTGGTTTCAGTTGTACTTTAACCTTTAAAATCTTCTGAATTAGTGCATGTACTTCTATCCAAAACGTTCTGGCTTTTTTTTACATGTCCAGCAAACATGATGAATTGTCCCTTCAAGTTGTTCACATTTCCCATATTTTCCCATTAGTCCACTTGTATATTATAGCCAAAATTTTTAGCCCATTTTATCATACATTCTTTCACTTGTTCTTCTTCTGTCTCATATTTCAGCAAAAGTGTGTACTTCTTAGCAATAACATGGTCATTTTAGTACATTATTCTATTTCTTCCTTTGTCCAAAACCGTAAGACTTTTATCCATTTCAAACTTTTCTATTAATTGTATTTAAGAAAACCATTGACAAGGATATCCTTCTGTTATCAAATCTTCTCTTGATTTCATTTTACAATCTCCTTGACAAAATTCTAGCACATCTAGGTACGCTAACCACCTGATATTTAGCTATTTTTTTGTTTATAGAATGCTTCTTGTCCATTATAATTTTATACACTGAAAATCTGGTAGCACATTTTCTGATTATAACATGCCTTTAGAGTGCATACAAAACAGTGTCTGCTGTGCTGCTGTCCAACAACTATACTGTAAGGGCAGGAGTTGGTGGTTTTCCCCAGCTGAACCTTCAATTTCACCAACTCCATGTGTGGGGCAAAGCTTGTATACTCTGGGTGCTCCATCCAATCAATTGTTTTTTCTTATTTTTTTTGCCAAAGGATAATCAACCTATGTGGCAACCAAGAGTTGCATTTTTGCGGTCAGGGTTATCCATCAGTGGTTATCCAAATTTATGCAACTCAGATTAAGCTGTTGTGTTACTGAAGAGTTGAAATATGAGAGAGTGGTTTTGGTATGTATAAATGAAAGAGATGTTTCTCAAGAAAATATGTGTGCGTGTGCATATGTATTCTTATTCCAAGGCAGAAATACTCTGTAGGTTTGTGGGTGGATATTTCTGTTAAAATTCAGTTGGAGTTTCAGTTCCCCACAGACCAAAACAACAATGAGGTGCATTGCCCAACATCCAGAGGGGAGAGGGCTTTCCTACAGCAGACCTGATGGACCCATTGAAAATGAGATTGCCAACGCGGATAGAGCCATCACAATGTGCTCTACATTGTCCATAGGAGAGGTCTTGTGGTAGAATAAGAGGGAAAACAACTCCCAGGAAAACATTCCTGAAACTAACTTTGGGCTGCCTCAGCAGCAGGCTGGCAATGAGACGATGACTTTATAAGGATATGACCTTATACAGACCATTAGTGGGTTTTCTGTGCCATGGCATGTGAGACACATGGTTGACTTAAACAAGCAAAGTAAAAAATGTAATTGGCATAATTTTTTTCCTATTTCAGATTTGCTTGTTGTTATCTGCACAGTTAGTATATCCACTGAAATAATTTGATACCGAGTTTGTCTGTGAGGGAGACATCATTAGTAAGAAATCTGCACCATAGTGGTTTTGCCTGATTATGTGCCATCAAGTTCACTCCTTAGCGATTTTTCCACAACAATCTGTCTTTAACCTGATCTTTCAGGTCTCCCACTGCAGGTGTAACTGAGTCCATCCACCTTACTGCTGGTCATCCTCTTTCATTCCACCTTAGCCAGCGTTCAAGTCCTTGCCAGAAAGCTAGGTCTTCATATAATGGGTCTTCAGTAGGATAATTTGAGCCTTACTATAGCAGCTCAGTAATGTAATAAAGCAAACAGACAGCAAAAAGCTGTTCTAAATTTAATTCTAATGTAAATCTTTAAATATTAAATTCTAATTGCATCTTATTACACCCTAAGGCCATTTTTAAACTGAATACGTATAAGACATAGTGCTGTTTATATAGAAAGTTGTATTAGCTACAGCAACTGCATCGTGTGGAGAGGTGACATTTTTAATCACTTAGCTTTTGAAATTTTCTTCTCCCTCCTCCAGTTATCTGTGCAGTCAATCAGGCATGCATGCTGCTTTTACTTTGAAAAAATTAATAATGGTGAGTCTGAAGTCATACTCGGTATGTTTACACAAATCAATTCATTTTTTAAAGCAGAAGAAACTGATTCCTCTTCAGAATCCCCCACCATTTATAATTGGTAAGACTGTCTTTATAGCTTTGCAGCCTCAAGCAAGGGGTAGATTATAGGCCTGTTTTTAGCCTTAGCTGTTGAAACTTTCCACACCTGTGTCTGTGTGTATACCTTCTAAGGATTGTTTTGAAGTCCTATTCCCTCCACCTTTTCCCCCTAGGCTAAGATGACCTCTAGATGACTTGACCTGACCTTGGAGAATGTGATGAGCCAGAACCTTCCCAAAGGAGAACAGAACAAAACAAGAGTTATTACTGAAATGAATTTAAAGATAAGATCAAGTATTTCTGCTGAGCTGTGTGCTCTTTGCCCAAATGCCGCTCTGCAACTTAAGCAGTACTGATTTTTCTGTCTTCATCTGCTCAGTTGCATCTGATTTTCAAATATATAATCTCTCTCTCTCTCTCTCGTGAGTCTGTTTTGCAGTTCCAGTTTCAAATATATAATCTCTCTCTCTCTCTCTCTTGATTCTGTTTTGCAATTCCATTTAAGATTTCTAGATTTAAATTAGTAACTTGTTTCATCGTATTAATCCAGCTTGTTCTTTGCCACTTTTGTTTTCTAGTACCATCAGACATTCCTAGCGTAACGGATTTTTCTAATGAATTTGAACTTGTGGTATGATGAAAATAAAACAGCCTTAACTACATACTGTTGTTTCCAGTGATATTCTGGCTTGATGCAATCTAAAATATCTTTACCTGTAGTTTTTGCTGTCTAGTAGCTAGCTCCAGTTTAGTTTTCTTCTACCCATTAAAAAAAATATCTAAATCTACTGGACAATAAAAAACCTGTACTGATACAGATAACAAAATAACAACAACAACAACAACAACAACAATAATAATAATAATAATAATAATATGGTGATGATGATGATGATGATGATGATGATGATGATGATGGTGGTGATGATGATGATGATGATGATGATGATGATGATGATGATGATGATGATGGAATGGGAATGACTATGATGAGGATGATAGTGCTGCTGATTATTTTGATTTGTGCTCAGTATTCCTAACAGGCAAATTTAGAATTTCAAGGCTATCCTTTTAGTATTATTATTATAAAACGGTTCCTTTAGGCCTTTTTTGCATCAGATTCAATCATATTTAGACACAGCTGCTTTAATGAGTTGCAGGTAGATGCTGTCATCATGCTGCATTCCAAAGCATCATCATACTGATCTGAATGCAAAGTCCTACCAAGCCATGACTAATTCAGTCACTAAGTTATGCCCAACTTTCCGTGATCCCATGGATCACAACACACCAGCCCCCCACCTCATCCTCCACTGTCTCCTGGTGTTCACCCAAACCCATGCCTACTGCTATCCCCTTCTCTTTTTGCCCTCAATCTTTCCCAACATCAGGGTCTTCTCTTCTCATTTGGTGGCCAAAGTATTTGAACTTCAGATTCAGATGATTAATTACAAAACACCAATATATCAGGAGGCCAAGACAACAATATTGTGCTAAAGCCATTCTCCTTACCTGAACTATATAGAGAAAAAAATATTCTTCAAACTTGAAAATATTCTTCAAATTATTAGCTTGCTTGTTATGCTGGTTTCCCAGTGATACTTTAATTAAAAGAATCTGCACAGATGAAGCCAGGGCAACAGGAAGCAGGGAAAACGCCAAGGAATGTGCTCATTTACCAAATTAGGCAGCCAAGGTTTGCATCTTTTAAGATAGGTTTAGTACCCAGTTAAAGGAGGACATGGACAGGAATCCCGTTTTTCTTCAGAAACCAATGAACTACAACTTTCAGAATGGCTAGCAATCAGTCCTGCTAGGTGGAGCTGCTTTGAATGATAGTTTGCTGGAATGCCACAGTTTTTCTTTTGAATCAGACTGAAATTAAGTCAAACCTTCTTTTTAAAATGTTTGAATCTAGATTTGAGGGCCTTTCTATATGCAGAGTGTGTGCTGATCCTATTCCGCTTGATTTTCCCAATTTTGTCTTTTATGTGGACAAGGCCCACAAAAAGGAGGTGAAGCTTCCATTGTCCAGTTGCAAGCTGTATTTTGACATGGTTGACCCTGACCTTCAGATGCCCCCAGCCGTCTGCAGTTCTTTCTTACTCGAGCTGATTATTTTATTTTTTGTCTGGACTTCAGAAACAGAAAGACGTATCTGACAATAGTTCTGCAGCCTGAACTCCAGAGTGGGGGAGGCAAGGCATTTGCCCTGGCAAGAAGACTTGCCTTACCACATCTCAGAGGGGTCTCCTCCCTCTGCTGAAATCAAAGTGCCGTTAGCTTTTGGTTCTGTATTTTTCCTTCTTGCAAAACTGAGTAAGACACTGGCTGCAAGTAATTGATGTGTTCTTCCATTGGTTAGCTAGAGGGATGGGGACTGGTTCAAGAGAGTTTTAAGGATGACAGTGGTGCAGACATTGGCAGGATAAGCAGGGCGAAAATGCTGCTGATGGTTTTGGAGGTGATGTGGGTAACGGGGTCTAAATGCCCACGACTTCCATTTCTTTCAAAGAACTGTTATTATTTAAAAACCAATGAAAACAGTCTTAAAAATAGTGCCCAAACAAAATAGACTTTTATTCCCCACAGAGCAGCTGAAAAAAAGAGGGAAGATTAAATATTTTGTGTTTCAATATTTATTTTTATGTTTTATTACTTACTCTAATAGACACAGACCTACACATATGCAGCTTGTTCTCCACCAAGTTAATCTGCCTTCTTTTCAGTGGTGGCTCTCCTTCTTGGAGCCCGTCCACTTGGCCAGGACACAGAGGGATCAGGCCTGTTGGGGAAATGTTTTCAGGGCTAACAATTTCAATGCAGCAAGCTTAATCATTCTTTGTTATTTTATGACATTTTATTGTGGTTTTTGTGTTGATTTTATTTTTACTATAAGCCATGTTGTGGTCTATCCTAGATAAAAGATGGGATTAAAACTAAACAATTCAGGCTTTGTCTTGCGTTGGTGGATTTGAAAGTGTCTTGATCTACACCTTTATTTATGTCTGCCTGAAGCAGCACTGGAGAGTTTCTTTTCAGTGTTCTAACAAGGGGGGGGGGAATTGAAAAAATATTTCTTGATCTCAACTCCTGGATCTGCCAAATCACAGGGCCATCAAGAATTTCACTCCTATATTTCAGCAGCTGCAAAACACTAAAACCCAAGGGCAAAATTTCCTACTAGTTTACAGCAGAACACAAAACAAAATGTGTAACCTTTGTGAAATATTAACACACCCAAATGATTAAAACCCTCAACCATCCTTAACAAGCTAGGAACCCTGATATCTTACAGCCCTGGGCCATTTTTTTCCTGCCCTCAAACATTCCTCTTTCCTATTGAAGGTTTGTCCACCCTTGATGTAAAACTTGCAATGTCGCTTATTAACAACGTTTTGCTTAACCTTGACTACACACATACACACATGTACACTCTATGGTTGCACCTATTTCATGCACAATATATTTTGTCTCTGGCTGCTACTCTTGATTTGGTATTTCAGTCTCCTGGTTCTGGTACTTTGTTAGCTTTCAGTAGTTCTAATTGCCTCCTTATCTACTGTAGGAGGAAGGAAAATCCTTTCAACAATTCACTCCCCAAAGCTTAGGAAAACAAGCCTGAGTTACTAGGCCTCTTATCTTTGTTCCTTTTGTGTGCTCTGACATGAGGAAATCATTCAGACTCTCAACAAAATACCCATCTATCACTAAGTCAGCTTCCACTTTGATCTCTCTCCTACTGCATCCTTGCCTTTGAGGTGGCTTTTCTGTGGATTTTCTTTCTGTGCTGTCTGCTCATTTTCCATGCTCCTAAATTTTCCACACCTTTGTCTGTATATTATCCCTTTACTTTTTGGAAAATATATATTTTATTGTAATGGTGCCTATTTTCCAGTTTTACTGTCTTCGTCAAAATACCATTTTCTCATCCCCAAATTTATAATTGCACAGCTATCCACAATATGTAACTCAATAAGATGATTAATTCTTCTGTCCAAAATTTGAAAGTTGCCATCTTGGTCTATTAAAGAAAATCCAAAAGGAACAGTATAATAATGATTTTATGGAACAACTACCAAGTAATCATAAAAGAAGGAAGAAGAAGAAAAGTTGAAAAACTTTCAAACAGTATTTTACTAACCTTCGTACAGTAAAGGAGGTTTTAGTGGGAGATGGAAAAAAATATTATGGGGTTGGTTTAAAATTCAAAATTCAAGGTTGCCTGAAAATACTACTCTATAATTCAAGCCCAGAAACTTTGATCACAAATGGATCTGAGAAAAAAATTGTGTTTCCCTTGAAAATATAAAAAACATCAAGGGGTTTTTTCTGTCCTTTTGATTGTTCTTTTGCCTCCAGAAAATTCAGGAACAATCCTATTGATAATCTCATGGTCACAATTATGAGTTTCAGCAAATTAATTGAATGCTGGTCCCAATGACATCAGCAGAACAGATTAATTATGAATTAACCTGTCCACTGATTTCAATAAGAACTAAATGCAACCAACATAATTTGGATCTAGATCTGTGAACACAATCTAACCAGAATCAATAGTAGCTATAGCAAAGTGCAAGTTTAGACTGACAAGTTAAATACCTTTGATTTCAGCTGATGAAATCAGAACTAATATTTGCTGTCTGAAAATACTTAAGTATACATTTGCTATTGAATATTGATCTGTTATTGGATGTCCAAATATTTGTATTCAAGTGCAACCTTAAATGCTCCCAACTATTGAAGCTATGGATGAAAGTGTTTAATTCTTTGACTCCACACAAGCTTTTCTTTGTTTAAATTCTCCAGCCTAAAGCTAATGTTAGCTGTTTGGGGGAATGATACAGCTCATGTTGAACTTGTACACAAGCTGTACAGAAGATCTTATAAATATGTGTGGATCAAAAGAATTTCCAGGAGATGCAACCTCAATCCACATAGATGTTTTCCCAACAACATCATAAGCACATTGTTTTCCAACAACATAATGTCTACATGCTGAAGTCATCAAAATAACTTTTAGTCTAACATTCTGCTTCTCATGTAAGTTCTTCACAGAATTGGCTATCTACAGGTATTGCCTCATAGGTCTTCTGGAATCAATCACTCGGAAGAGTGACAGTATGTTGTAGTGATAAAAGTATTAGGTTATAATTTAGGCAGCCTCCCCTAAAAATGTCCCAGCTTTTAATCATATAACCTGGGAAATATAGAAAAATAGGTTCATCACATTGTTTGCCGTAGCCCAATAAATCTGTAGACACTGAGAACACTTGGAACTCTTGATTTTCAAAACATGCCCTTGAGAACAGCCACATCCTGCAGCATGAAGGAGTGCTTTGCTCCTGTATGAACACTGGAATCATAGCAACATTGAGACTGGAATCCATCCTTTCCTCCTTGGCTCATCCTAATAAATAAGAGTTTAAGTGAGTTCTTATATTTTCCTCCAGAATATTTGGACTTCAATTAGCCCTAACAAGTATGGCTAATAACAAGCGATTATTAACAAGGGATGAGGGATGCAGTCAAAAACTTTTTGAGGGTGTCAAGTTGCCTTTGGAGGAAGCAAGGGGGCTGGGGGAAAGACAGCTAATCTTCCTTCCTCGATTCAGTCTATCTTCTGCCTCAGTCTCCCTGGGCCACTGCTGAAAGAGTAATTTAGCTACTCACGAATGAAGGCAAATATATGTGTCCCAGGATAATGTTGCAGGATCTGATCTGGATCAGTCACAGGGACCAGAGATTTAGTCTTCTGAGTTTTCAGACTCATGCTGGAGTCCATCCTCAGGAGGTTGGACTAGAAGACCTCCAAAGTTTCTTCTAACTTTGTTATTTTATTCTATTATAAACATGTTTTGCCATTACTACAAACTAGAGATACTGGTTTGGTGGATCCCAAGAAACAGACTCACGTTTTTCCTCAGTGTGTTGCTCTGTTTTGAGTCATCAATCCCAATCCCATGTTTTTTCCTTGAAGATGTTTCGCATCTCATCCAAGAAGCTTCTTCAGCTGAAGAAGCTTTTTGGATGAGAAGTGAAATGTCTTCAAGGAAAAAAACCAAACAAAGTCCAGTTGCCTTTTGGGGGAAAAAATCTCTTTTGGGATAACCATGACCTGGATAACTGAGAATTAACCCAACCCTAACCCTTATCACAAGACCCATCACAAGACTCACAGCTGACTCATCACAAGACCTGTCACAAGACCTTCACTTGACATACCCACACCTAAGACCCTATAAACAGAACACTGACACTAGCATCCCCTAAACTCCACTGAAAATGTTACCTAGCCTGGTAACGAAATGTTCGGAAACCAACCCACAAGCTTGGAGAACGAACCTTTACCCTCATCCTACACCTGAGCTGCAGATATTCGCCACTATAGATGACTGAGAATCTCTATAGACATCCAATCTCACAGGGGCTATATTTCCAGAAATCATACTTCCTGGTCCAACCACCACATGTTCCTTCCCTGCATATTCTGTCCATGAGATCAGCATCTCATCACACACTGCACCTGCAACAGCCAACTAGCTTCCGTAGAGACATCACAAAGCTTTGTGACATGGTCACAGATAGTAGCCATCTTCACTTTAGAGCAACAGATAGATAACAATAAAAGACTTGAGTCCTTGTATCAGTGGTGAAATCCAAATTTTTTGACTACCGGTTCTGTGGGCGTGGCGTGGCTTGGTGGGCGTGGCTTGGTGGACGTGGCAGGGGAAGGATACTGCAAAATCTCCATTCCCACCCCACTCCAGGGGAAAAATACTGCAAAATCCCCATTCCCTCCCCACTCCTGGGGGAAGGATATTGCAAAATCTCCATTCCCACCCCACTCTGGGGCCAGCCAGAGGTGGTATTTGCCGGTTCTCTGAACTACTCAAAGTTTCCGCTACCGGTTCTCCAGAACCTGTCAGAACCTGCTGGATTTCACCCCTGCCTTGTATGCTTTAGCCAAGTAAAACAATTATTTTAAGACACAGATGGGTTCAATCCTGAATCAATGCTGTGCTGTTCTGCTGCTCAAACTGGATGTTTCCCCTTGCCTATGCACTGAACACCAATTTGTCCAACTGCATCACTATCAAGCATTTTCCCAGAGAAAGATACTTTGAATGCAGCAATTCAGACTGGAGAAGCAGGAGGAAAGGTGCTTTAATTTTGCCAACCTGCCCATTTTCCGCTACATTGCCTTCCTTCCTGGGAGCACTGAGAGATGCCAAAGTAATGTATTTTTTATATTGATTTTAAATAGGCAACCCAATCTTGGGGTCCTGGCCTGTATGTTTTACTATCCAGAAATCCATCATATTCAGAAGCGTTTCTCAGTTGTGCATTCATATTTCTGGTTAAGATGAAATCTTCCAAAAATAATATTGGCTAGAGAAATCCAGGAGCTGATTGCTTCTGTGGCTTTTCTGGTTGGGGCCTCTGTTAGGCCACATTTCCAATAATCAGTCTATGCTCCTTAATTATGCACTATATATATAACAGTTTCGGCTACAAATGATGTTTTCTTAGCTCGACTATTTTGCCCATTAAACTGTACAGTAGCTGAAACATTTCCATCCCCAAAGAGAAACCTTTGGCTTCAAAAATATTGTCATTTGGCAAAGTGACCCTATAAAAATATTATTTGAAGTACAACTGAGGCTAAATTGTATGACAGTCAGCTAAGTCCCCTTCAATGGAATAATTTAAGAGGTCAGAAATCACGTAGTCAGATGCACAAAAGAGTTTAACAACCTTCTCCAGGTTGCAGAAAAGAAATCCACTGCAGCACTGCCTCTATCAAGGCCTATAACCTTTTCTTTGGGGGCTTTATACTGATCAAAGAATTTGGAGGAGCAAAATGTGGCTCCATTGTCTAGACAGCTGGGGAATTCTGGGAGTTGGAGTCCACACATCTTAAAGTTTTTGAGGTTGAGAAACACTGGTCTAGTCTAAAGATTTCTTTCATATTAGAAAACCAAAGCTGAACGCAAGAAATAGTAAAACACTGGAATTATTCATAGCATCTTGCACTCTCTCCAGAATATATCAGTAGAAAATTTATATCTATTTAAAAGAAGAAAGAAAACACTATTATTATTTGAGCATGATGCCATTGAAAACATCCCAACCTCTTATTTAATAGGTAAGAAAAAGCTTATTAAGATATGATTCATATGTTGTTTTCAGACAGAGCTAACCTTTAAAGGGAAGGCATATGTGATAATTTTTCAGCAGACTTTTTTTGTAAGAGACTAAAAGGTATAGAATAGCAGATTTTGTGCAGTGGAGAGGCCTTTTGTCTTCTTGGATACATTTAGCACTTGCTATCAGAGCTATCTGTAGGAAAGATAATAAAAGTCAGGGTGATGGCTGTGCCTGCATAATCAAAACCATGCCGTCTTTTTTCTTAAAGCATGCATCTTGATGTTATCTTGATCCATCTAAACTCAACAAAATTTCTGAAATGCGATCCTTCCTTGTAGTTCCTGGCTGATAGTGGAGTTAAAAAAATACTGTAAAATATTTGCAACCTAGAACCTAACCATGTTACCATTCATCAGCAGGTAGACTTCAGTTTATTGGGACTGCAAATTCTAGATGCCCCAACAAGACCCTTCTTGACATCATTTAGGAAAATGGTTAAAATCGAGCTCTTTTGAAAACTGTTTCCAGATTGAGATGACACGATCTGTGTTGAATGTGTCTATGGAGATTCTCAGTCATCCAGGTCATAGTTGTCCCAAAGATGCTTTTTCAAGAGGCAACTGGACTGTCTGGTTTTTCTTTGAAGACATTTTGCTTCTCATCCAAGAAACTTCTTCATCTCTAATTGGATGGTGGGGAATGGAAGGATTTATACTCCTTGCAGACAGCTGGTCAGTGTCACCTGAGTAGTACAAATGGGTGTGGAGCCTTCTTGGAACTGTTGAAAGGACTGTGTTGTAGACTGGAGATAGATGATGATGTATCCCTCCCCCTCTGTTTCTAGTTACAGGCCGAGGAAGATCAAACCACCATGTAGAAATGTGTGGTTCTAGCTTTTTACAATAAATGAGTAGAGCATACTGTCAACATCAGCATGTCCATGAATACCCTTTTTGATGTGCTCCAAAACTCCTATCTCACCAGATTTCAGTTAAAAAAAAAACCTGATTATTTTTTTAAAATGCTGCAAATACTACTCTCTATTCTGCTATTCTCTCTATAGGCTATTTCCAAAAATGGTGGTTCCTCTGCCTGTTTCAAACCCTTCACTCAGCCACAGAACTAACTGGATGACTGGATAAATCACTGACTAGGTTCATACAACTTACTAAGGTATAAAGTGGGTTGGTGGTTGTTGCAAAGACCCAGCTAATTATTATGTTTATTCAACAGTTATAGTTAGATAAGCAACAAATTGAAAACTGAGTTACTTATTTTACAACTATCTACCTTGAAATGGTACAATGAACAAAAATGCAAGGGAAGGAAGGATATACTGTTCGGAACAAGGAAAAGCAGAGTATGAAGTGCAATAAATCAATAAATTCTAGTTCCACTTTGGACCCCAAAGCCAGCTAGGTGACCTTGGGCTAATCACTTTTTCTTAGCCCTAGGAACAAGGCAATGGCAAATCCCATCTGAAAAAGAAAAAGAAAAGAAAAGACTCCTGGACTGGGGCTGAAAGGCGAAAGCAGAAGCAGTATTCTCCATCCCATTTTTGGGTAGACCAGGTTGCCCTGATAAAAAACACTATCTCTCCTCTGGTATAGCCAAGAAAGCCAGGAGAGCCTGTGGCTTAGAGGTTAATACATCTACTTAATATGTAAGTAGCCCGGGTTCGAATCCCAGAAGGGTATGGCTAGCTGATGAGAGCTAAATAGCTTGAAATAGATCTATACTAGTCTCCTTTTATTTCTTGTTGGTAAATATAAATTTAACACAAAAATAGTTTGAAAGCGACTGCCTGCGAAGGCTCCTGGATTGGAGCTGAAAGGTGAAAGTGGAAGCAGTATGCTCCGTCCCATATTTGGGTAGAACAGGTTGCCCTGATAAAAAAAACTTTAAAAAAAGAAGAAAATTTTGCCAAGACAACTTCAGGGATTTGTCCAGGCAGTATCTTAGAATCAGACATGATTGAATGGAAGACAATAATAAATAAACAAATAATCAAATAAATAAACAAACAAGCAGAAAACAGAAAGAAAATGCGCATGCAAAATTCTACTTTAAAAACAACTTTAATGAACATATTGCAGAACACATTTTTCCTTTAAAAATAGAGATGCTATCTTAACATAATGCCCACAGACCTCTGTTTAGAGTTCATTCCATTGCCCTTAATATTTGGGGCTCCACTTACAAAAGAGGCTAAAGGAAACGTAAGTCAAGGAGTATTCAGTGTATCAAAGGCATTTATGATTCAAACAAGCAGTAAGTTTTTCTCTGGCTTACCATACTTGCTTTTAACACTGTCTCTTTCTTTGTCTCATTATTCAGTATAATCATTAAACTTCACCAAACAACATATTTTGGTTTCACCATGAAACACAATGTAAAAAATAGTCTTATCAAGACCACTGCTGATCAAAAAGTTTAAAATAACCCCAATGATTTTTTTTAAAGAAAGCTAAAAGAAAATTTGAAATGGAAACTTTTTCTAAACAAATTCTGAATTACAGCTGCTGCCAAGAGGATTTCATAACTTTTGTCCATTGTGCATTATAGAAGTATTTTTTATTATTCTACTTTTTATTTAACTCTGATTTGGGTCACATTTTAATTTATTCCAGATATGGAGACAGAAAAAAGGACGTAACAATTTTCTAATTAAATCTGTTCCTTTTCTTATCCCTATACAATAATCAGTGGGTGAAAAGGGAATACTTGTGATAGGCTACACATTATTTCTTGCTTTGTGTTATTATTGGCTCACCAAGTAGCTTTTTACTTATCATTAGTCAATCAACAATTGTTTCATTTACCGTCTTAATGGGAGGCAAAGTCACTTTTAAAAAGTACATATGCAGTTGATGGGGATTTACATTTTTGTCAGCCATTTTGGAGTTTTCAGCCTGTTTTATCATGTGAACAGCCCACCATGAACCCAGAATCAATTTTATTTATTCAGCACCATATTTCTATATCCTGCCTTTCCACATTTACAAAAAACCACAAGATACTTAACATGAAAACATTCCAGGACATCAAAATAGCAGCGAGTTTGATAATAATAGCAAATTTTTAAATTCCAGCCAGATTGTCATTAGTTATAATGGGATGTCAATCCAAGATCCCACTGGATCAGCATATTTTTGTATACCCATAGATAACTGTACACTCAAGTGCATTCATCTTGCCATTTTTAAAAAATCATCTGAACCTTCAGCCTTCACCACCTCGAATAGCAGTGGTTTCTCCAGTTTAGCCAATCCCAGACAGGAATGTTTTATGTGTTTTTCCCAACAGATTTCAGATTTCAGTTGCTGTGATAAAAGATCATCTCTTTTTGGAATCCTTTTAAATAGCAATAGCAATAGCACTTAGACTTACATACCGCTTCATAGTGCTTTACAGCATTCTCTAAGCGGTTTACAGAGTCAGCATATTGCCCCCAACAATCTGGGTCCTCATTTTACCCACCTCAGAAGGATGGAAGGCTGAGTCAACCTTGAGCCAGTGAGATTTGAACTGCCGAACTGCAGCTAGCAGTCAGCTGAAGTAGCCTGCAGTGCTGCACTCTAACCACTGCGCCACCTCGGCTCTAAAGGCAAAGAGAACCTCAGAGAGAAAAAAAGATAGATTAGTAAGGTACTGTTGCAGTGTTGGCTTACAAGGTGACCACAACTGTGCTTCCCATAATCTCACTAAAGCCCAAGAGAGGACATCATAGAGGTTCTCCTTCTCCTGAGCTTTTTCAGAGGTGACAATCCCTCTCTGCTAAGGGAGGAACCTCTCCATAAGAAAGTCTGGAGAATTTGTTGGAGAATTTCTCCTCTCCCTAGAGAAGTCATTACCTATTTCTAGGGGTAACATGCATGAGGTACAACATTTAATCTGAGGTTTAAATTTACCTGTGTCTTCCTTAAAGACATACCACTTCTGAACAATCCTTAAATACCTCACAATTAGTCTCCATGGATGATCTTCATGGATGTTGTGATACAGGGAGAAAGTTTTCTCTCTGGTCAGATTTCCTCTGCCATGCTCATTGTATATCCCTATATGGCAGTGGTGGGTTTCAAATTTTTTTTACTACCGGTTCTGTGTGCGTGGCTTGGTGGGCGTAACTTGGCTTGGTGGGCGTGGCAGGGGAAGGATACTGCAAAATCTCCATTCCCTCCCCACTCCAGGGGAAGGTTACTGCAAAATCCCCATTTCCTCCCGATCAGCTGGGATTCGGGAGGCAGAGAATAGATGGGGGCGGGGCCAGTCAGAGGTGGTATTTACCGGTTCTCCGAACTACTCAAAATTTCCGCTACCGGTTCTCCAAACTACTCAAAATTTCCGCTACCGGTTCTCCAGAACTGGTCAGAACCTGCTGAAACCCACCTCTGCTATATGGCATATCTTTCCCCTGTATATCCCTATACGGCATATCCTTTCCCCTGGCTTCTTTGTAGAAGCACACACAGGAGGGGTCACAATTGAAGATGGTGGCCACCACTGTTATCCAACACAATTGAAAGAGCTTTGATTATGTGATATAAGCCACCATCTTGATTTCCTCCACTCCTCACCTGTTTCTTTCTATGCAACAAAGCTTAAAATATGTTGTTTTTACTCCCCCCCCCCACTGTCCCTCCGAGCAGTGCTTCTCAACTTTGGTAACTTTAAGATATGTGGACTTGATCAGAATTCCCAAATTAGACTTCACGGGCATCCAATCTCCACTGCAATGCCATCCCTTCTCCTTCTAGGATGTCTAGTCCACCATAGAAGGTCTCCTGGAAGCCCCAAGGAGGGGGAACAATCACTTCTTGGTGTGAACCAGGACATGACAATGTGTTGTCTATCTTTTTGTGCTGGCTTTTTTCTTGGCCTCTTCCTCATTTACTCTTTTTGGAGCAGTCAGTTGCCCATTCCGCTATCCTTCCTAATCATGTTCTATGTCCTTATGGGCCTGTTCTGAAAATCTCTCTTTCTTGAAACTTTCCCTTTTGCCAATCCATGTGAATGCTATTGTTTGATCCATCTGAGGTATTCATTCCTGAACTTCAGAAAGAAAATGTAAGGTAATGATATCAGCTATGCCTGCTAGGTTATCTTATTTGTCATTCTTATCTGCATGGAACTTTCCAGAGTATACCGTATTTCCTAAGGCCTGTTTTAAATAGTTTGAAATTTTTTCTTAATTTTTGAGATGAATTTTTTTATACTTTTAAAGATGAAAAATTAATTGCTGATTCTTGCACACACAAAAAAACATTTGGAAGAAAATTAATTCCTTGGTAAGAAATTAATAGCATACAGTGAATGGTAGATATAATTAAAGTGATTAATGCTTTAAGACCAAGGGATCAGAAACAACTGAAAATATGTTTACAGTTGTATTTATCATATTAGAATAATAGAATTAATGAGTATTGATGACTTTCGTGTCCTAAATGTTTGAGCCTGGTCATTTGTGCTTTGAGTGAGAATGTTGAAGTGCTTTGTTCTATGATCCATTTGTTTTCTTCACTATGCATGGTACTCTCAGGAATTTTATCCAATACTAACATTTTAAAAAGTTGATTTTGTTTCTTTGAAGTCCAACTTTTGCTTCTATAGGGAGAACAATTGGCTGCATAGGAATAGACACATTATGTCCAGCATCTGTCAAGGATTTCATTCCTAGCCTACCAGCTTCTAGTCTTTGTGCATTTCTTGCCTGCTAGTTCCTTTACTAATCTTTGTTTTCGCTGTCATTTCTAAGGATGATTACCAGTGGTGGGATTCAAACTTTTCTACTTCTGGTTCTGTGGGCATGGCTTGGTGGGGCGGCACCTTGCTGTGAATGACATTGAGTTGGCCATGCCCATGACCCCCATCAAGCCACACCCACCAAGCCACGCCTACAGAACTGGCAGAAAAGGCAGCTCCTGTGGCCTGTCCCTTTATGGTCCCCCCTCCCCTCCATGTTGAAGTATCTTAAAGGGACACCACAGTCCGGCTGCCTTCCAAGCAGCTTCGCTGTGACGCTGTCCCTCCGGCGCAGCAAGTCCTGTCGCCACCGTCACTGTCACCACCTTGTTCTTTGCGCTGACTGTGCACGCGCACCCCATTGCCTGCCAGTGCCGCTTGCGGCCAGACCCGGCCAGGAGAACGGCCTGCTGCGCTGGAGGGATGGCATCGCAGCGGAGCTGATCGGAACGCAGCTGAAAACTACCGGTGGCTGGAGGCTTGCTGGCCGAGCCTCGCCGGGGACAAAGGTGAGGGAGGTGGAGGGCGAGCGGGCGGCATGCGGGCAGAGGCTCTGGGGCAAGGCCGGAGCCGGGGAATGGCACATTCCCAGACCCGGCCAAGGCGAACGGCGAGCGGGTGGAGGCTCTGGGGCCTTGGGGAATGGCGCATCCCTGGGCCCCGACCCGAGGCAAAAGGCGAGCGGGTGGCATGCTTACCTTTGGTGAGCAGTGCTGGCAAAGCGTGGAGGCGAGGTGAGGTGAGGCGAGGCGATTAGCTGGGCCGCATGGCGAAGGCAACATATGTAGGGCGGCCGGGCGGGGGTGGGCAGGGCGAGCGGGTGGGCG
>QLTV01000211.1:188354-226211 GCA_003457575.1 Thermophis baileyi
TTATCTGCCACAATGTCCTACCTGTCAATGACTACTTCACCTTCCACCACACCAATCCACGAGCACACAATAGATACAAACTTCATGTAAACCGCTCCAAACTCGACTGCAGAAAACATGACGTCAGCAACAGAGTGATTAATGCCTAGAATTCACTACCTGACTCTGTGGTTTCTTCCCCAAACCCAAAAAACTTTAACCTTAGACTGTCTACTGTCGACCTCACCCCATTCCTAAGAGGTCTGTAAGGGGCGTGCATAAGCGCACCAGCGTGCCTACCGTCCCTGTCCTACTGTCCTATTGTCTTCATCTATCTGTATTCACTTTGATTATGTTTATGATTATACCTATATCTGCTATCTTGTACATGTTTGACAAATAAATAAATAAATAAATAAATAAATAAATAAATAAATAAATAAATAAATAAATATAGCTTTGTGTCATTCCTTTGCTACCCTGGAGCCAGACTTGGGTAGCCAAGGAAATGTTCCTTGCTGACTATAGTTTCCTCCCCAATGTATAGATTTCTCACTAAGTACTCTGGGATACCCATTTTCCTAGGAATATTGCACAGCTTGACTTTATCAATACAACTGACGGCTTTTCTATCATCAATGAAGCACGGACTGACTTCTTGTTGGTGTTTTTTAAATTTTCTCAGTGATCAATCATGAATCAGCAATTATGGTTTGCACACACTGTTAAGTCATCTTTTTTTGGTGTTGGTATATGTATGCTGACCTCTTCCAGTCTCTTGAACACTATACCCTTCTCCAGATTTGCTGTCATCATTTGGTTGGAAACTTACTGGTTTTCCCTTTGTTGCTTGTTTCTTGAGATATTCCATCTATAACCTGTTGACTTGGTAACGATAGATCCAATGTCAACTTTTAGTGCAAAATATTCTTGTAAAGAGGGAATGTTTTCTAATATCATCCATCTGCAATCACAGTATGCCAAATTAATTATGCGTATAGGTAGACTGGAATCTGTGGTATTTTCTGTAGCAATAAAAATACCTAAGTTTTATCTGCCCATGCATTTTCATGAACAGTAGCATTTTAAAAGAAACATGTATATTCTAACCCCCTGTCTGTAGAATGAGTTTAAGCAAGTGGTGGGTTGGGAAGGCATTAAATGTTTAGGTTGGAGAAATCTTGAATTTTTTTCCTCCTAACAAAGAATTTTCAAAATTGCTCAAACGTAGCAAGATTTTATCTTGTTTGTAAGTGAAATGCTTGATGAAAAGCCATATGTTTGATGATATTGTTATTTTAATTGGTTTGATAGACATTTTGCTTACCCTTCAGCAGGATTTTCAGGCTATGCAGCATTCAACAACATAATGTAAATCCTTTAAAACTTCTATAAAAATGAAAGCAGTCTCCACTATTTTAGCAGAGGTAAAATTAGTTTGAGCACAAAAGAAAACAAGACAGCTTGAGAAAACAAAAAGTGCTGCTTAGTGCTGAAAAATATATAAAAATGGCACCCAAAGAACCTTCAACCCTAGAGTTGAAGCTACTCAATGAAAATATCCTTTGTTTCAGAGAGCAAATTTGGTATAATGACCAGAGGGATGGATTAAGGCAGGCAGGGTGCAGATTCAAATTTTCATTCTGCCATGGGGTTCTTTCTTTTTCTAGAATTGGTAGGAAGCTTTTCAGGCCCAGCACCATTATGTGATGAACCTGTCTCTCCAAAAATTGAAATTACCTATAATCTCAATGATTTTACTATGAGATGTTCAGTAAGTAATGCTAAACTTTGAAAGTTTTCAGCATCCCCTTACAAGGTCCTGCAATCTCATCGAATTTGGGGGACAGCAGGTGCCCGGGCCAAACCTTTTCCCAGCACTGTGGTAAAAGTTAAGGAGCGAGTGAAAAAAAATTGCTTTTGGACGATGAAATAAACTTCAGATAAATAACAGCAGTTTTGAACTTATCTTTGCATTTATAGTTAGTCTCTTCTAAAATTTCTTCTTGGCTAAGTATCTGGACATAATATATATTCCCGCAGAACTTCAATCTCTGGCAAGCTAATTTTTGTTTCCTACTCCAAGTCTGTCAATTAAAGTCTTCAATATTCCCATTCTGTCTGCTGCATTTATGAGGACTACTTCCAAATCAGACTCTACAATTTTTTAAACATGTGGAAGCTTTGTAATATAATGATTTCCTACATGATTGAAGTCAGAGAATAGTAGTTGAGAGAAATGGCAATATGCCCTGAAATGAAATATATTTTTAAAACCAGCAATTTCTTTTACACTAGCTAGGGTAGCTGTCTAGAAATATATTACTGAGAACTTTATCTGAATTAAGTTGGTTTAGCAGAACTTGAGAAGTAGCAGATAAGTAATACAATGGGACCAATAGAAAAGAAACACCAACATAGAAAATTGCTCATTTAGAGCTGTTAGATTTAGGCTGGAAGTTTCCAGAGGGCTTTGAACACATGATTGGCTGAATACAATTCTGACAACCAATAAGACTGGCCAGTATATTTATTCATTGCTATAATTTTAGATTGATTCAAATCCAAGCAACAATTGGCTGGTTTAGTTTCAATGTGCAGGTTTCCTGTTGTGTCCTATAATGAACTTTCCATCCGTGATGCTGTGTTCTCCGCAGTAGCTTCTATGAACTAAATCTATTCCAAAAATATGCACATATCATCTCTAGACCAGGGGTCCCCAACCTGTGGGCCACAGCCCACTACTGGGCTAATCACCACTGGGCCGCGGGCCTCTGCATGCGCGCACAGCCCCACTTGCGTGAGTGTCGTTGTGGGTGCTCGTGGCCCCACTCGTGTGAGCCTTATCACGGGCACTCGTGGCCCCACTTGCAGGAGCCTCGTCATGGGTGGCATGAACATCACAGGTACTCTCGTGTGCACATGCATGCATGCGCACATGCACTTGCCCCCTCACAAAATCATCCTATCTTTCCTCCCTCCCCCCCACTCTGGGCTGCCAACCCAGAAGGGTTGGGGAACTCTGCTCTAGATGGCAGAAGAGAAATACAGAAAAAGCTACCTCTTTGCTGCCTTCTAGTGGCCTTGCAGAATCATTCAGCCTAGATCTGTTAACCAGGAAATATTTTTATTTGTTGTTGTTGTTGTTAGTTGCGAAGTCGTGTCTGACCCATCGTGACCCCATGGACAACGTTCCTCCAGGCCTTCCTGTCTTCTACCATTCCCTGGAGTCTATGTAAGCTCACGCCGACTGCTTCAGTGACTCCATCCAGCCACCTCATTCTCTGTCGTCCCCTTCTTCTTTTGCCCTCAATCGTTCCCAGCATTAGGCTCTTCTCCAGTGAGTCTATTTTTATTTAAGGATTCCTAATAACTTTGAAGTATCATCTAAAAATACTCTAAATTTATCTATATCTGTTGGTTGGTTGGTTGGTTGGTTGGTTGGTTGGTTGATTGATTGATTGATTGATTGATTGATTGATTGATTGATTGTAAGTTATCTTGGAAATTCTTTGGAGCCAAAATGTAGTTAATGAAATAAGGGAGCAAAGTGTTAACAATTAAAAGGGTTCTTAATTTTTCTTTTACATTCTTTCATCCATTTTTATTGAGCCTGTTTGAAAGTAAATTGCCTTTTTTTTGTTTCATTGCAAAATAATAGTTTGATGAACTTGTCTTAGGTGTGTGTGCAAGATTATTTTACACAAGCTTTGGTTACCAAGTACCTGAGAAATCTATGTGAGGGCCTTTCAGTGTACAAGTGTCTCTATATCACTGCAGTCTTCCAGTTTTCCATGCTTCACTTAATACCAAGAAAAGACTTTGCATGGGCCCTCTTCCTATGAGACTTGTTCAGATCAGGCATGCAGGAGCTAGCTAGGAGCGCCTCTGGGTAATTGGATATACATCACAGAAATGAACAGCAACGGCACTTTCCATTTAATAAGACAGTTAGCTCAGAAATCATGCATAAAGAAATTCTGAAGAAATTCTAGAAGATCCCAGAATGGGGTAAAATAAATAGAAGTTTCCTTTATAAGAGAAGAACATTTGAAAAAGTGGGGGACAGACTTGGGCATAATATTATTTCAAACTTTAGGTACAGCACGTCTGTCAACTTTAATATTGTAAGCTGCTCAGAGTCACTTGCAGTGAGATGGGTGGCAAACAAATTTATTAAATAAATAATAATAAACTTATTGCAACAAGCAACATAAACAGCCATATTTGCGTCGTACGTCAAAAGAAAATAGTGATTGAACCTTACACATTTTCTTTAAGAGAGCATTTTGGCACTGTGATGTCATTACAGGCATGTTGTTGATGCCATTACATACATGTTGTTGATGCCATTACATACATGTCATCCATGAGAATACTTGACACTTAAAGAAATTGGAAGAGGATGTGCATGCGGAAGGTTAGACATAAGGGGAGAAACACATCAATTTCTCTGTCACAAATTTAACCAGTTCCAAATTTTGATACATTCTGCACATTCCTAATTGGAAGGAGGGAATCAAAGAGCTACCACCAAATTCATAGGAATTCCATACTTCAAGGTACAAGTACTTTGCATTCATCTCATTTAGTGGTTAGTGGCAGATATGGTCCTTTCTGCAAAATATCATTCCCATGTCATGTCTTTTTTCGGAAAAAAATATTTAGTCAGTGGCACCTCATTTAAGATACACACATGCCAATTACAAAGACCGAGCTGTCAGTGGTGTCTTGTACATTTACAATGAAGCCCTCTACAGATGTTCCTGGTTAGTTTAACTTACTACATAGCGATAAAGAAGTCAAAGAAAACATTGAGAAACCAAAGGATCAAGTGTATGGTCTGAGCAGATTTCTTTCCCCAAAGCTGTTGCTGCTTTTAGCAGAGAGATATGAGATGTAGCCACTGGATAAATTGCTATCATGAAAAATAATCTGTTTCAAGGCAAATTGAATGCATTGAAATGAGGAATGTCTGAAATGAAGAAGCTACTTTAGCAAACAGATACCCTCAAACTGTTTTGAGACTACAGCTCCCAAAATTTCTAGGGAGTCAATCTTGCTGATGTGATATTCTGGGAATTGGTCCCAAAATGTCCAGGAAGCATCACATTGAAATGTCTGCAAGGATGTGAGCATCTTCAGGGAGAGGCAGAGTAATTCATGTACATCATGATGACACTTGATCACATAATGTCATTCTAGCTTCTACAAGATGCCTAGGATATGACATATTATTACCACTCTTACTAAAAAAATACAATCTTCAATATTACTAACCTGTTCAGAAAAAGACTTTTGAAAAGCCAACAAAATGATCAGTCCCTCAATTCAGCTGGCAATCTAGAAAGCATAGTATCTACACTGGTGCTGTAAGTGAATCTTTAGCACTTTAGGCAAAGTTCTTTGGATCACATTGATATGTGTGTGTGTGTGTGTGTGTGTGTGTGTGTGTGTGTGTGTGTCTGTGTGTGTGTGTGTGTGTCTGTGTGTGTGTTGGTGTTTTAATATTGTGTCTGTGTCTGTGTGTGTGTCTGTGTATCTGTGTGTGTGTTGGTATCATAATAGTTTGGATCCTGATCTTATAGAACCTTTAAAGATAATAGTCAACACTTTGTACCACCTCTAGAAATAAACTGACAGTTGGTATAATGCTTTCCACATAGGTGTGAGATGATTTCTTTGAGCATTTTCAGAGAGTTCAGAGATCTAGTTTCTCTTTTGTATTAACTTGACGCTAGATATAATGGTAGTCCTTCAAGAGATGGACTTCATCTATGGTAAATACAAATATAAATTCATCCCTCATAGTTCACGTTGACCAAAAAGGAACCACTAAAAGCAGCATTTTCTTCCCAACAAAGCAAGGATGGCCTGATCACCTCCCCATATATATTGTATGTTATTGAATGGCATACAATATCCCTAAACATGAAGTCCACTTAGGTATCATATCAAATTGCCATTGAATGTCTGTGAATGTATTTATTATCCTTTTACAATTATATGAGGATGTATTTATGTGTGAAAAAAACCCTCTCATAAATAATTTCTGAGGTGGAAGAGATGAGAAGGAAGGCAAGATTGTATTCAATCTGAAAAATTCTATCAATGATGGCCTGACAATATTCTGAAACAAGATCTATTGTCTCACAACTTGCTAAAGCAAAAACTACCCAATCTCATTTTTTTTAACTAGTAGTGGTATAGAGCCGGGATGGCGCAGTGGTTAGAATGCAGTACTGCAGGGCTAGCTCAATGCTCACTCCAGGAGTTCGATTCTGAGTGGCTCAAGGTTGACTCAGCCTTCCATCCTTCCGAGGTTGGTGAAATGAGGACCCAGATTGTTGCGGGCAATGTGCTGACTCTGTAAACTGCTTAGAGAGGGCTGTAAAGCACTGTGAAGTGGTATATAAGTCTAAGTGCTATTGCTAGTGTTAGATGAGCCCAACTAGATAAATCAAACCAGGCAATTATAGTAAGCCATGATATGTATGTTTGAGTTGTTTACTTGGGCATTGCATATTATATGAGCATTGCAATTCCATTTTATTAATAATTTTTGAGTCATTAAAACAGTATGACTATGCTATGCTAAGTCATAAAATGGTTTGATTTTAGCTTAGGTCTTTCTCTCATCACTGTCTGTCTGTCTGTCTGTCTGTCTGTCTGTCTGTCTGTCTGTCTGTCTATCTATCTATCTATCTATCTATCTATCTATCTATCATCTATCTATCTATCTATCTATCTATCTAGCTATCTCTATCTATCATCTATCTCATCTAAAAGCTAAAGATTAAGATAAATGCAAATGCAACTATCTATTTATCTATCATCTATCCCTACCTACCTACCATCTATATATCTACTTATCAATTAACGGATCTATCTATAGAACACTCTGTAATCTATTTATCTATGTAGGTACTAGGAGTTGAAAATGAATCACTCAATGACAGCACATCAATGAATCACTCAATGTCAACCCAAGTGAATAGGATTAATTCAATAAACTATGGTTAATCATCACACTGCATTGTGCAATGTGTAAATCAGATCTTTGTTCATCTAAACTATTAGCAATCTGAGAAAGCATAGCTGTACATAATTCAGCCTGTGCTGTAAGAGGAGTGGACAGGTAACAGTTAAGGGAATGTGTATGTGCATCTTGACTACACATCTGTAAATAATATTGAATGTACATCTAGATAAGAATAATTGAATAATTCAGAGCCACAGAATCCTCCAATGTGACAGTGAGGATAGAACTACTGAGTAATTGCTAACATATTGACCTCTGAAGAAACTATCTGCAAAGTTACAGCAGAATAGAAAACAATTCTAAATATTTTTTGTTAATGGTTTGTTCCTCAAATTGCTTATCATAAAGGTCTCTAGTAAAGTAAAGCAGGACTTTTGCATTATTCTTTATTCTTATGGTGCCAAATTGTCTGGAGCTTATACTTTTTATTTCCTTCTCGCACCCCAATGAGAGACAAGAAAGTTTTACTACAGGATTTTCAGACTAGTTTCAAAGTTCAAATAGTTTCAAATATTTCAGCCTATTGCCAAAAATTCAGGGGCACCGAATAAATAAAAAACAATGGGCAGTCATTTTTATCACTTAGTCTTTGACCATGTGACTCCTTTGCCAAACTGGAACATATTTTCTTTTTTCTATTTCAGATAGTAAGAAATGGTACTAAGATACCTTATGGACATTTGAAAAAAACCAACAACACAACACACACTCACATAGCACTTCTTCCTGTCCATTCCATGAGAGCTCAGAATTGCCAAGCTGTCTGGAAAAACTTCTTTCTATAACAGAGTCAAGAATTGAGCCTACAAACTGTTCTATATTTTTTTCATCTCAGATCCAACTAATCTGGCTGTAATTACAGACCAGATTTTAGGCTTCTAGTGTGATGCTAAAAGTGATGCAGTAAATGTTCATTACACCCTGAGTCCCAATAAACATTATTTGTCAGCTGCAAGAGAAGAATCTCTTGAAATGCACTTCTGTTAGACTGCTTTTCTGCAAGAGCTCATTCCACGCTTAGTAGGAAATTGGTCAGGCTGCCAGATTTTAGAGTTATGCTTCCCCGAAACAGATGGGGTTTGGGGGTGTTACTATGCACACAGGAGTCACCTCAGCAAGAGTATGTCTTGTGGAACATTAAAAAAAAAACCAAAACACCCAGTCCTTGTCATGACTGCCATCAGAAAAAATATTGAGTCAGAAGGACAACCCAAATGAAACAAAAGCTTCTCGTCTGTTCATTGCAAGGAGACTGGTAGCAGCCTTTCAGGCTAACGATTACAAAAAAGGCATACGATTTTGTGAATCAGGAAAGCTTACGCCTTTTCATAAAATGGGATAGTTTGAAAAGGAGCTATCAGGTTCCTCCAGATTTTTAGATACCGCAAACTAACATGGCACTCCTCCTTCAGCACAAAATTTCATGTTCTCCAGAACATGTCCTTGGGGAAGATGTTAGAAAAACCAAGGCACTGAAAAGGGATGATAGAATAGAATAGAGCTGGAAGGGACCTTGGAGGTCTTCTAGTCCAGCCCCCTGCTCAAGCAGGAGAACCTATACTATTTCAGGTAAGTGACTGTCTAGTGTCTCTTCTTAAAAATCTCCAGTGATGGAGCACCCATGATTTCTGATGGCAAGCTGTTCCACTGGTTAATTGTTAGGAAGTTTCTCCTTAATTCCAGGTTGCTTCTCTCTTTGAGTAGTTTCCAATCATTGTTTCTTGTCCTGCCTTCTGGTGGTTTGTAGAATAATTTGACCCCCCTCAAATACTGGAATACTGCTATCATATCGCCCCTAATTCTTCTTTCCTTTAGACTAGCCAAACCCAAATCCTGCAGCCGTAGGTCATTTGTTACAACCATGTAGTGCAATTGACTGTCCCTACTGAAAGGGACGCTTGCAGACTTAAAGCATTTGCAGTGTCAGAGTTTATTTACCATTCAGAAACAAGGAGAAGAATGGATCTCTCCTTTACCTACAGATGGTAAGCAGGATTACAAAGACTATCTGACAAAATATAAGTGAGGGAGGTGGAAGCAGGCAGTATTAAAGTAAAATGGTTCTTCTAATTTCTATGTTCTTTATAAAACAGCAAAAGAAGTCATTCGAGAAGAGTATCATCAACTCTTATCAAAATCTGAAATGGGTCTACATGCTGTATCTGTGTACTTCTGCTATCCCGTTGTGGTTCATTGATTTGTGTGTGTGTATGTGCTGGAAAGCAAAAGGTAGGCTGCATACAATCTCTTTGAGGTCATATGACAGGAGGTGGAACTTAGAATGGCACATTCAGTATCAGAGCATAATTGAGTTGAGAATTTTGGTAAAGAAATAAGATCCTTGCAGAATGATACATGTTATGGAGTGCAGGAGGACTTTCTGTTGGATTGTACCTGTGACTAGAAAACAAGCTAGTGAAATAAACATAACATTCTAGTTGAAAATAATGTTAGGGATATCATTACAGATTTCTCAGCAGATATTATCCTCAGCTTGGACACTTAAATGATATCCTCACTTCACAAACTTGATGTTGGGGGGGGGGGGAAGAGAGAGAGAAAGAGAGAGAGATCTGAATCATGTTAATAGTAGAAAATTATTTTTTAAAATCTTTCAGATGAACCTGGTTCTATTTGAAATAGCAATATATGTACTGGTATTAAAAATTTGATTCTTAGAAATGGGGAAATGATTTAAAAAAAACCCCTAAAGTTTAGAAAGTAATATATCCTGGATGTCCTTCTGATGAATGTGGTTGCCTTGTAAAGAGATCTGGTATAGATTTTAGGACAGGCTGGGCATGTCAGCTAAGAATTACATATTTTATGGGTATATCTGCCTGTAAAGTAAGCTGTCATGGACTTACTTTTCCTCACTCAAAGGATGTTGACATTTAGAATATATTAGATTTCTGAAAGTTTCCAGTGGCAACCAAAAGTGGACATTTCTTTCTAAAATTAAATTAATAATTGAAAATAAGAAGGGGGAAATTCTTGAGTGAGATTATTTCAGTTCAGATTCTGTACATTTCTGTACTCGAAATATGCTTGCAAGAAACTTAATTCTTTAATACTAAACATGTATTTTTTGGACTTTGCTCTATTGGTGGATCTTTGGTTTCTGATAAAAAAACAAGCAACAAAATCCAGAATTGATCCAGCTAATGCATCAGAATTGTTCATTCTCAAGCAACAATGACATCAGTTACAGTAGTTATTAAATCTTGTGGATAAATCTTCTACGTAGTCTTTCGTCCCTGTCAACCCGCTAGTAATATCCAGAAAGAGATAGATCTGTGTGGCTATGACCTTAAATTTTGTAGAAAAATATTTGTTTACTAAAAATTATATGTCACCCATCTCACTATCAAGTGAGTTTAAAAATGGCCTCGTCTGCCTAATTGCTAGCCAAGGAAATCATGGTAGCCTTATCTTCTATCTATAATTTGGAAGAGTATCAATGAAGTTAATCTCTAAGTAAATACATTTAGAACCAGGATATTAAGAAGCATCCCTCTGTAGAACAGAATAATCTGATATTGGATTTTTATATAAACAGTGGTGCTCTATTTTCATTTACAAGAATTTATCTATACATTAATGTGGAGTGGTAGATAGAAAGCTGTTTTTAGTCTGTTGCAACAGCAACTTCATAGCAAATTAGAAGCATGAGAAGTTTGTCTTATTGTGAATGACAATTTAAGAACATATCGCCTGTTAACTGCTCTATACCCTCACATGTAAGCTGGGGACAATGACAACCTCTTACAAGGACTCTATTCACACCTCCATTCTTTTTGTGTGTTATCTTAGCGAGATTATATAGCATATTTTAACAATATTCAGCACTAAACTAACCCATGCCACTTGGGCCATATTAACATGATGAGACAGTTTTATGTTTGTGACACGTCAGACCCTATCGAGAAACTTAGTTATCATAGCCTGATAAGGTTATTATACCTTATTGAACTCATTCTAAAAACATCAGCAGTGTTGCAATTGGGCTTTTAAAATGACCTTGATTGCTTCATCCATTAAAGTTGTCCCACTTACTCCTGGACTACATTTGTTTTAAGTTATATTGAGAACAACAAACAGGAAGTCTCCATTTAAAATGATCAGAAACTACTCAAGAGCACCCATATTTTTCACTGTAAGTGTTCTGATGTGCTTAGAATCTTAATAATTCAACAAATAATTCAGGAATCCGGTATTATAATGATTAGGCAAGCTGAATCTCTTAACATCTCTAAAACTGAATTTAATAAAAGGCTCTGTATTAAATCTGTATGGAAATAATTAGGTCTATAACCTCCTGTTAATCCATAAAAGGTGAAGTAATTCTGGTCAAAGGTATCTGAAGGGTACCTTCTTCTGAGTGTTGGAGATACAGAGGTTAAAAGACCCAGGGCAGCATCTCCCATCTGACACCCTATAATTACTACTGTAATTAAGTAGCAAGCTAGAAACCCAGTTTTTCAATTGTAATTTAAGTGCCACGATAGAGTTAGAAAGATGAGCTAAAAGATGAAAAACCTTTCATTCTGTGAATGCTTGAGGTGTGTTTGATCTGCATTTTAGCCCTATGTAGGATCACACAGACACTTGAACATGATTATGTTTAGATGTGGGGCCACTCTTATAAATTTGGAATTGTTTTCAGATCAGATGTGTCAACATATGCATGAAACGTTTAAATGTATTCAAAATATACATTTTATTTCATTAAAGAGATACATTTTGTTTGGTTTAAAATGTACAAATTGTTTCCCCCCATTTCTGTGTAAAACACATAAATGCAAGACTTATATGGAGAGATAATAAATTGATTATTTTAATTATGGCAATGTTCACCAAATGAAGGGAATATATATGAAGTAGTAATGCAGAATATTGTATTGCTGAATCTTTGTAGGTCTCCATTCTTGGTCCTTTGCTTCCAGATTATTAAATTTGTTACACTTTAATTTTGATCTAATGCAAAGTGTGTTCATTTCAAGGCATACAAATAGTTCTGCAGTTAAAGTGGAATTGCTAACAATATCACAGATTGCAGGTTAAATAATGAAGACATAAGGAGATTCTTTTCAAGAATACTTCTGCACACATGCATATTAGAATAGAACTTTTTTTTATTATTGAGGAAGCTTGCTTCCAAAGTGATTAAGATCAAATGGTAAGCCACTGATTCCAAATATACGAGACAACAGATACAAATCAAGATTGTGATCCTTTTCACACATTGTACTACAGATTATGTTTGGCATCAGAAATAAGAGTGGTAAATGGAATTGCAGTTACAGAATGAGTTGCAAGAGCCTTGCAAGTTATGTAATTAGAACTAGCCATTCTGCAGGGTCCTTGGTGCTCTCTGAGCACGATTATTTTCTGGCAGATCTTTATTATCCAACTAGGTAACATCATCAGTGCACAATAAACATCATGAAACATCTGTAAAACCAAGAGAGCAGCAAGGACCTCACAGTTCAACCCTGAGCTATATTCTATTAGTACTGGCCATCCTATACACTCTCACTCTCTCTCACTCTCTCTCTCTCTCTCTCTCTGTCTCTCTCACTCTCTCTCTCCCTCCACCCCCTACGCTTGTTTCAAAGTTCTGACAAAAGAGCATGCACAATCTTTTATCATCCTGTATACTCCCTCTCCCTCTCACTCTCTCTCTCTCTCTCTCTCTCTGTCTCTCTCACTCTCTCTCTCCCTCCACCCCCTACGCTTGTTTCAAAGTTCTGACAAAAGAGCATGCACAATCTTTTATCATCCTGTGTTGTTTTTTTTTACTTTTGTTTTGTCATCTATTACTTCCTGAAGGTTTTAGGTTTTGCTATTATTTTCCAATCTTGGAGTTTTCCTGAGCATGCTGATACTCTCCGCTGCTTCTCTCCAATTCTACAAGCATTAAATGTCTGAGTTTGTTACCAGGAGCGATAACATTATTTTTCAGTAATGCCAAATCCTTTTGTTCTACATTCTGGAAAAAGTTTTCAGTGTTCCGAGAAGATTGTAAATATAAAATCCTCTATTTAACAATGCAAATACATAAAAAAGGAACAGAGTACGGAAAATGAACTACTTATTAACAATAATGACTAAAAATAGACTCTAAGGACTTTACTGAGAAGACTTGCTTATTTTACATCAGAATTCACAAAACAGAGGCGATAGCACTGCTTCCAAATTAGACCCCAGATTCCTTTTCACACCTTGTAAGTGATATATTTTGGGACATCAACTTCTGCAGAGACAGAAAGTGTGCGATGTACTTTTCCAAGCTGGATCTGGTGAGTTTTACCACTCATTTCATCTCCTCGCCTTTTTTTCTCTCAGAATCTTTTTGCTTTCCTCCCGCCTCCTCTTATTAACAGGGTTCCGAGGATCATAAATTTCAAATGTGTCTTCATCTTGCACACTTGCATCTTTTACTTTTCTGGTTTTGTCTTCAAAGTGGAGCACATGTGACATCCTATAAGGGTTTAAAAAAAAAAAAGACATAGTAGCTAGACAAACTTTAGATACTGTAAGCAAATAAAGCCTGAACAAAACATTTACTTCCACACAGAACATCATAAACAGTCTTACCCAAAAAATTTGCTAATAATGAAAGTAAAAATTAAGAATGTAGTTGTCTTATTAGACATTTGAATTCTTGTGTCTCCTGGAACAATTTCTACCAAAAACAACTCAGGAATTTCATTCCTTCTTCCTTTGGAAACCCCACCTCCACCCTTGCCGCTGCCACCTTCCTCTCTTTTTTTTTTTTTGGTCAATAAATAGAATAAAACACCAACAAATAATAAATCCAATTTGTTGCACCTTTATTCTGGGGTTCTGCAGCATATTCCACAGAAGGTAGCCGGATGATTCTACTAAGGAAAAGGCTCAGCCTGCTAAGGTGCTGCAGACAAGAAGCTGCCTGTGTGGCCCTGGAGGTTACGAAGTGCTTTCTTGAGGTGGCATTGAAGCATTGCAAGGTCTACTATACATACACATGTAGGTAGCCAAATATGTTAAAGTCCAGATCAAATGAATGGAGATTCCATTTTAAAACCTCCAAGCAATTAACTGGAATTGCTATGAAAAGCCACCATATCCATTTTTTGTTGGCTACAGAATATCCATCAAGTATTGTTGGTGTTTTGTTTTGTTTTGCTTTGACATCTAGCCCTATTTGTGACTGTATACTCAATGGCCGAATCCTTTCTCATTACTTTCTCTCCCTGATCTCAACCAAGTTCCCCCACAAACCACGTGTTTTTATTCTTAGGGCCAAGTCTGCCCGAGCAAATGCATATGAGAAAGGAGTCACAATCAATTCTCAAGTGTATATAATCTGTACCACTTATGTGCAGTTAGATTGTGGCCATAACATTTTTATCGCTTTTGATAATTATGCTTGTCCCCCACATCAAGTTTATATTTTGGTGGTCCTTCAGGGTTTAAATCTCAATTACCGGAGAGGATTGTATAATTTTGGTAACAGAAAAATTTGCATAGAATTATGCCTTGTCTCTGCCATCCCATTTAAGAATTTTTCTTTTAAATGTTGGCTCCTCACAGTAGATCATCTTTAGCCTAAACAAAATGATGGAAGCTATAAGTCATACCTGCCTATATTAGGCAGAATTTGATATGATGATTTCACAGAGGTTATAGGGCTGCATAAATCATTCCACAGAGGTTATTTGCAAAGCACTTTAGTGTGACTGAAGTGTTTCCTTTTGAAGTATTCCTGTAGCTGCATCCTTGCTCCATAGTTGTTTCAAAAGTTATTGCAGCTGCCTCCACAAGCATGTGCCAGTTTAGTGGTTAAGGCAGGGGTGTCAAACTCGATTTCATTGAGGACCGCATCAGGGTTGTGTTTGACAATGGGGGCTGGGTGGGCGTGGCCAGAGTGGATGTGGCCAGCTCGACGTCACTCATGTCGGGGGTGCCTGTGGTGGCTCGAGTGCTCTGCCAGCAAAAACGGAGCTCGGGAGGCTGCGACGGGCTCCTGCAACCCTCTGCCAGTGAAAACGGAGCTCCGTTTTCACTGACAGAGGCTTGCAGGAGGCCGTCGCAGCCCCCCAAGCTCCATTTTCGCTGGCAGAGGCACTGCAGGCCGGTCCTTCGCTGTTTCCAGGGCGGCCCTGCGGGCCAGATCTACGCACCCCGTGGGCTGGATTTGGCCCGCGGGCCTTGAGTTTGACAGCCCTGGGTTAAGGCATCAAGCTAGAAACCGGGAGACCATAAATTCTAGTCGTGTCTTAGGCATGAAATCCAGCTGGGTGACTTTGATTTGATTTGGGCCATTCACTCTCTCAGTCCATCCCACCTCATAGAGTTGTTGTTGTCTGGAAAACAGGACAAGGAAGGAACAGTAGGTATGTTCGCCTTCTTGAGTTATTTATAAAAAAATTAATGAAGGCAAGAAAATCACTTAATTGGCAAGCTCGGCTGAAACTCCCTGACCAGCGAGTGTAACTGGGCACTTTTTTCCACAAGGCTTGTAAAGGATATGATTGTTTTAACACACCAAAGAAAAGAGATTTATGTTAATTAGGGCCTAATAAAATGTAGTAGTACTTGAATTTGTACCATTCTCCTCAACAATTTATGATTTTGCTTTTCCTTAGTTATTCAGAAGGTCTTAATTAATTGTCCTTTAAAGATATTCTTTTTGATATAATATAGATAGTAAATATATAATGCAACAAAAAGAAACCAAACTCAACTAAGGAACAGATAGACAGGCTAGGTTTGTAGAGACTTCTATCTACCTTGCTGATATAAATGATACTATTGATTATGATTTGGAATTTACTCAGTATTGGCTTGCATATTAAAAGCTATTCCCAAAAAATATATGAAAAGAACAAGACACCAAATCTCCCAGAAAGGCCTTAGAAATAATGAAGCTGTTACCAGTTAGGAATGAATGTCTTTCAACTTCTCTATTAAGCACATTGATTTGTTCTATCATTTCTCATGAATGCTTCAATGAAAAAATTGCCATGACTTCTGTAGCTGGCAAAGAAATCTCCTAGAGCACACTGCTTACAATCAATTTGAGTGTATAAATCCAGATTAATTGAGCAGACTAGAAATACAAAATTAAATATAACATTGCTTCTTAATACAAGTATTTCTGTAACCATCTTTACCATGTTTGCATTAATTCTACTTAATCAAGTTTCAAAGGTATAAAGGTTATAAGCTTGCTGGGAGTATTCCCTATCTTGTTTGGCTCCAAGATGCATGAAAACCTGGAATAGATTAACATATAAACTCTGGTTTTATTAGTAAGTGAAACATATGCACACATAAAAATATTTCCACTAGAGATGGGCTCAGGCAAATAAGGTTTTTAAAATGAAGCGATATAGGACCAAGATAAGCAAAACTGCTCGCACAAAGAAAAAATTACCAACTGAGTAAGGATTCAGTCACCTCCATCATCTTGGTTGCAATCTGAGAGAAAAATCAGAAGATGGAATTGCTCTCTATATCTGTTTTTAATTACCTTCTAAAATACTCTCTCACAACTCTAGGTAGCCACCAGAGGCTTTTGAGTTCATCTTCTCTAGTTCCTTAGCCAGCATGACCATTAGGGGAATTTGAGCACAGCATATCTACAAGCTGCATGGTTGGAGAAGGACAGCCTATGACAGCCTATTCAACCAGATACAGAAAACTCGGCAGGTAACACTGCATGCTTGAGGAAGCTTTATCTCCTAACGAACAGCTGTTTAAAGCAGAAGGCAGATCTCTTGCTGAGATCATTACTTTTTCAACAGAAGAATGAAGCCTACAGAATCAAGCTTTCCTGGCATAGCTAAGGAACATCTTTAGTTATTAAGCAGTAACCGTTCCAGCAACATTCCTCTAAGCAAGTGCTGAGAAGACTGAGCTCAATATCTTTAAAAAAAATAATAATCCAGATTTTCTATAGATCTTCAGAGTATTTAAGGCATTTTTACAGTATTTATCTGGTGTCAGTATGCTAACATTTCATATATTTATCTTTTGAACTTGTACAACTTCAAGAAACATTACTGTGCAGCTGGGGCTTATCTCCAGAAGTTTACATCAGGTCATGTTCCAATTTTGCAACACATAAACCTGAAAGTTACAAAGTAAGTTAGTTATTTTATTTTGCTAGGAGTTTTAAAAATTCTATTTTGTACTTTTCAAAAAGTACAACTTATAACAATTTACAAAGAAAGTTACCTGCAGTATTTTCCCCCAAATATGTCTTGCTAAAATCACTTAAAATAAGCATCACTTTTTCACTTTTAACAGCAATAGTTATAGTAACTCAAATCTGAGCTCCTCCTCCATATGTTAACATAAATAAGAAATATAAAATCAGTAATTAAAACAACATATACAGGTTACAAATTATTTTAAGACAAGGGTTGGTGATTCTAGTCTAACCTATTAAACAACTTAAATGAGTGAGAACCTGGACAGGTAGTTTACCTGATGGAACAATCAAATGGAGCCAGAACAATAATGCAGAGGCATAGAGAAGAAAGAAAAGAGGAAGAAACCATCCCAAAATACAGTACATTCCACAGATACAAAACAATCAGGCCAAAGTGATAGAGCCAACCAAATATGCCCCAAGTCCTTCACTGACATCACTGACAAGATGAGCTAACATCTCTAAAAAAGCTACCATAGTTGTCATTATTAATAATACTCCCTCATAATTCAAGAAATATAATACCCTATTTGCCTCTGCTGAAAGTAAGATATCAAGATAGCATAATGCTAGTAAGGGAAAAATACTAAAACCGAATACCATACTGTATTATTTTAAACGTAACAATAGAGATAGGCAACTTAATTGACAACTGTTATAACTGCTGGAAGCTGTTGATCTCAGCACCCATCCCCCCCCCAAGTCTCCTCACTCCCTCAACTTGCTCCCTTGTCACCAAAGCTCTTCTGGGGCCTTCTGCCCGAACATTAAAAACACGTAAGTGACAACATCAACTTGTATTATTGTGTATTTCACGCCTAGCAGAAGAAGTCTGCCTTTCTCAAAGAGAGTTGGTCAATACCCTTATTTGGCCAAATATTGAAATATTTAAGGGGGGAAAAAGGGAAGAACTTAATTTCTTGTCACATGGCCTGGACCAGAGATGGGTTCCTCCTGGTTCGCCCGAACCGGTAGCAACCCGCTGGTGATGTCACAGTGATGTCACGGATCCGATTTGGTCGGTGCCGGTCCATGGGCACCATCTTTTTTTAAATTTTTTTTTTGAATTTTTTTCCAGTTTTTTTTCCTTCTGCGCATGCGCAGAAGCCGAGTTTCCGGCACTGTGCATGTGTCGCCATCTTGTTTTCGACTTTTTTGGGAGGGGGATTGTTTTTTTTTTGGATTTTTTGGCACTGTGCATGCGCGCGCAAAGCGCGTGCGCAGCCATGAGGCGCAGCCACGCAGCGTGGCCATGCAGTGCAGCCACGCGGCGCGGGAGAAAGCGAACCGGCAGCGAGGTAAGTTAGAACCCACCCCTGGCCTAGACGCGTATACAAGGCAACCACCCTCCCAACATTGTCTGCCTCTGGATGATATCATAATTGTACTGCATAACTTTAGTCAACAGGCTGCTCCACAGAAACTACAAAGACCGTACAATAAACAACAAAGGTTTTGTGCTGTTTTATTCTGTATGCCCGCAAAGTATATTAAAGTTGGCGAAACAACCATAAGCATTGCCTAAACAAACAGACACAGACATAAAACAAAGGCTGGTTAGAACTGTGCCCCTTGTGCAAAGCCAGGATAAACAACACAAAGCAACAGATAATGGAGAAAACCTACAAATCACTTCCATATTTAAAATCAAATTAGTTCAGCAAGATTAATTATATTGCAAAGTACACCAAAGATGACTATTGTAAATAATCAGCTCTATATTTCATAAAGTATGTTAGGTTCACCCTGACAATGAGGCATAATGAAAAAACAGCTGGCTTTTAGAACTTCATGTCAGCCCTTGTCAGGGCTTCCATATATATATATATATCTATATTAAGAGGATCTCGTAAAGTTTAAAAAATGTTTAAAGTTTTGACTTTAAAGCTATATTTCTTACATAGAATCTAGGTCCTAATAATGTTGTGGTGATGGGGAGGGGGGGCAGTGGTTAGAGTGCAGCACTGCAGGCTACTTCAGCTGACTGCTAGCTGCAGTTCAGCGGTTCAAATCTCACCGGCTCAAGGTTGACTCAGCCTTCCATCCTTCTGAGGTGGGTAAAATGAGGACCCAGATTGTTGGGGGCAATATGCTAACTCTGTAAACCGCTTAGAGAGGGCTGTAAAGCACTATGAAGCGGTATATAAGTCTAACTGCTATTGCTATTGCTATTGCTTCTGCTGATTTCCCTGCAATATTCTCTTCCTAAAGTATGGCATATAACAAGGGTGTCAAACTCAAGGCCCGGGGGCCGAATTCGGCCTGCAGGATGCTTAGATCTAGCCCATAGGGCCACCCTGGAAACAGCGAAGGACCGGCCCGCGGTGCCTCTGTCAGCAAAAATGGAGCTTGGGAGGCTGCGACGGCCTCCTGCAACTCTCTGCCAGTGAAAACGGAGCTCGGGAGGGCCGCACGCGGCCCTCCTGAGCACCATTTTCACTGGCAGAGAGTTGCAGGATGCCGTTGCAGCCTCCCAAGCTCCATTTTCACTGGCAGAGCACTCGGGCCACCACAGGCGCCCCCAACACGAGTGATATCGAGCTGGCCACGCCCACTCTGGCCACACCCACCCAGCCCCCAAGGTCAAACACAACCCTGATGCGGCCCTCAATGAAATAAGAGTTTGACACCCCTGGCATATAAGAAGTGTGTGGATTTAAAGTCCTAAGCATAACAGGAGATTTATTAATCTCCCTACACCAATGAAATTGCAAGTCAGAGGGGAGAGATTCAGGAAGCTTCCAATGGGGTAAGAGATCCTGCGGAGGACTGCAAAAATGGCTTTCTTTTACCCACGCCCACCCACCCAGTCCATGGTTGCCGACACTGAGGATATTTGCATGACTGCCCCTTTCTGCATCACCAGAAGGAATGACTGGCTGCATATCATCTGCCTGCTCACTAGCTTTCGGTTCTTGTCAGCACTTCGGTTCAGCCCAGACAGTCAATGTGTGCCTAGGATTGTGGCATGTGCATGTCTATAAAGAAAGCAACAGAAACGAGGTTTTGGCTTTGCCATGGCCTCTCAAGCATACTAGTCAGTGGGAAGGTATGCCTTTAAATCTTGGACATTTCCAAGAAATAGCACAAACAATGTTATTTGTAACGTTAGAAGTGCAAATGACAAGAAGAAAAGATTGCAACACTTCTTTTTCTATTTACGCGAAAATTGCAGCATGCAAAAATAGGCAGACAGACAAAACAGCTAAGTGATTCCACAGATCAAAACTAAAAATTTCTTACCTAAAAAAGAAGTGTTAGTTGTTCTGGAAGAATGAACTCCCTGGCATTCTTTTCATTACCAGCAATGTAGTGGGTGGCATAAGAAAAGGAAGGACAAATGAGAAACAGAAGTAACCCAGAAGAAAAATAAATCAAGGAAGACATGTAAAGAATGAAAGAGGACAGAACAAGCAGGGACCGAGAAGGCAAGATTGACAGAGAGAAAACTGACAAAATGTTGACGATCAAATTGCAAAGAAAAGATGAAGAAAAAGAAAACCATGAAATATTGAAATGAAATAATGGCAAGACATCTAAAGTTTCCCATAGTTTCTATGCAAAATTATGTGTTTCTAATTCCATTTGAATCAAGAGGTTTAAATATGTCTAAGTGTGTACTGGTTTGGACAAATGTCTGTAGAAATTAAACTGAAAAATATCACTACTAAATTGGTACCTCCTGCAGGATATTTCGATTAAGACCTCGATCTAGCTCTTTTTATGCAACTTATTTTATTAGGGCTAAAAGGCATTAGGATATGAGTAGGGCCTGAGTAATATAGCACTTCTGCTACGACTGCACTTTCTCCTTTTTTTCTTCCACCTATCCTTTGCACAGAGCAGCCCCTGTTTAAAATAAATCTCATTGAAATAAATGAAGATTCTGCAGAGGCAGTACTTGGTGGATTGCAAACATAATCTTCAGAGACAAGACCTGCAAATCTTAAAATGTACTTTAAAGTGTAGTGGGAGTACTTAATCAATCACATGAGGGAGAGAGAGAGAGAGACAGAGAGAGAGAGAGAGAGAGACACAGAGAGAGAGAGAGAGACAGAGAGAGAGAGAGAGAGAGAGAGAAAGAGAGAGAGAGAGAGAGAGAGAGAGAAAGAGAGAGAGAGAGAGAGAGACAGAGAGAGAGACAGAGAGAGAGAGAGACAGAGAGAGAGAGAGACAGAGAGAGAGAGAGAGACAGAGAGACAGAGACAGAGAGAGAGACTTTGGTCCAAAACCAAAACTGTGATAAAAAGGCTAATTAGCAGGAGCAATGGAAGAAAGATGGATGTACTGCCTCCAAACTCAAAACAGCAAAATTAATTACTAAAGAGAATTTGCACACAAATCTCTTGAGGTCTAAATGAGGTCTCTAGAAGGTTACACATTTCTTTAATTCTGAAGAAATGAATGTGGATAAATAAATTCCAGACTTCCAAGAGTATTAGAACAATACTTCTCAACGTGTGGTACACAGAGGCAGTCAAGTGGCATGCAACCACTCTTGCCAACTGCAACAAAATGAGAACTATCAGGAAGAGATGGCAAAATGGGAGCTATCAGGAAGAGATGGCAAAATGGGAGCTATCAGGAAGAGATGGCAACATTTGGGAAACAGCTTCTTAAAATGTGTCCCCTTGTAAGAAAAAGGAGGCAAATGCACATACAAGAGCAGAAAAGTAGCTTCCTGCGTAGCTTCTTCTCTGGCAACATTACACTGCTAACTAGAGCATACAAAACGTTCGCTAGACCAATTCTCGAATACAGCTCTCCTGTCTGGAACCCGCACTGCATATCGGACATTAATACAATTGAGAGAGTCCAAAAATATTTCACGAGAAGAGTCCTCCACTCCTCCACTCGCAACAGAATACCTTATTCCACCAGACTTGAAATTTTGGGCTTAGACAACTTAGAACTACGTCGCCTTAGAACCGATCTAAATGTAGTTCATAAAATTATCTGCCACAATGTCCTACCTGTCAATGACTACTTCACCTTCCACCACACCAATCCACGAGCACACAATAGATACAAACTTCATGTAAACCGCTCCAAACTCGACTGCAGAAAACATGACGTCAGCAACAGAGTGATTAATGCCTAGAATTCACTACCTGACTCCGTGGTTTCTTCCCCAAACCCAAAAAACTTTAACCTTAGACTGTCTACTGTCGACCTCACCCCATTCCTAAGAGGTCTGTAAGGGGCGTGCATAAGCGCACCAGCGTGCCTACCGTCCCTGTCCTACTGTCCTCATCTATCTGTATTCACTTTGATTATGTTTATGTTTATACCTATACCTGCTATCTTGTACATGTTTGACAAACAAATAAATAAAATAAAATAAAAATAAAAAGTAAATGTGAGTGCATAAACATACACGACAATTAGAATGTAGCTAATTCTCACTCAGCCATAGAAATCAACCTTGCAAGAGACACCTGGGAAGTCCTACTTTTGGACAGCAGTGGCCAACAGGGGCAAGTGTGCTATTCTGCATTCATCTGTTTGCTGAATGCCTACCAGTGGCTTTGCCTGCCTTTCCCCAACCTATTTTGTATTGCTCAAGCTACCAAATTTGTATTCCTTCCAAGTTGCAAGGTTGACAAATGGCCCAACGAAAACTCCTTAAAGGCCTGTCTGAAAGCAAGTACCACTGTTCATGTGTCATTTCCAACTGACAATGCAAAGCACCTTCTGATCAGAGGCCAAGAAGCAGGGATATCTTTGCTACTTTTATACTTGTGGTTGCCAGAGAACTCTGAGAAACTGTGGTTGCCTCATGGAAATGGATTTCACTAAAATGCTATGCTGGACGAAGCAGTTCATGGGGAAAAGCCCCCTTAGGCCAACCTTTGATAGCCTCTATATTCACATCCATGCTACCTGCTCCTCAGTATCAAGAAAGAAGCTACACTATGGATTAAGACATTACAGGTAGTCCTCAACTGACATCCACAACTGGGACCAGAATTTATGTTGCTAAACAAGATGGGTTGTTAAACGAGTCATACTCAATTTTATAACTGTTTTTTTTCCATGGTGGTTAAACGAATCACTGCAGTTGTTAAGTGAATTGTGAAATTAAGTGAATCTGGCTGCCTCCATTGACTTTGCTTGTTGGAAGCTGCCTAGGAAGGTCGCCAATGGCATCTGGGACGAGGCAACGGTCCTAAATACATGCCAGTTGCCAAGCAGTTGTAAGAATGAGGACTGGTTGTACGTCACTCTCTTCAATACTGTTCATAATATTGCGATATTGTAATTTCATCACTTGCTTCCCCCATGGGGTCTATACTGAGAAAAACTAATAGGAATTAAGAGGGAGAAGAAGACTAGGCTGATTGGAGCAAGAAAAGTGTTCTCCTTGTACAATGTGTGTGGAAAGATGCTCTTTTGCAGGTTAGCTGTATTTGCTCTTTGTTTTGATGTGATCTTTGGAGTTGTCAATATTACTACATTTTTTTTTTTACCATTGAAGCATGCTATGAGTATTTCTTAAACCTGCATCATTTGACTTTCAGTAGTATCAAAAGCAACCATGTAGACCATGAGAACAACACATTAATGTTTATCACAACTGTTAGAACCACAACCCAGAGAATATAAGATGAAATCAAGAGAACAATTGTGATTAAAGGGACTGAAATTTGCATTATATTATAATCTAAAATGATGTAATGTTGTTATATAACTCCAGAAAAAAAAATAGCCAAAATGTATGATGGCACACCAAATTTATGTTGGTGGGCAACACAAAGGGTCATTTTATCATGCCTGGTGGACTTGTAAACAAGCCAGAAAATTTTGAGTTCAAATACAGACAATGATCCAAAGAATTTTAAACTTTTTAACTTTTATTTGCATTTCTATGCCGCCCAACTCCCTAGGGACTAAAGACTAAGAGTCAACTGAAGCCAGAACATATCTTGTTGGAATTAATGGGCAGACAATAGAAAAGAACCACAGAAGACTATTTTTATATATGATCTGCTGCCAGACTATTATATGTACAAAAATGGAAAATCTCTGATATACCCACAATTGGAATGGTCGGTGAAGATAATAGACTAACAGAGATGGCAAAATTAATTGAAAAAAAGGTCAACTATTACATTTATTAGTGACTGGAAACCCCTTATGGATTTCTTGCTGAAAAAAGAAAAAACATGAACTTGTGATTTATGGGTTTGATGATTAGAAAGGGTAACTTATGGAAGAAGGAAATTAAGACGCAACTTTAGAGAGAGTAAAATATTAACAACTGTCAAAAGGTGCAAAAGTTATGCCTTCTCTTTTATATTTCTCTCTCTTTTTCTATTCTCTTACCTATTCAATTTTCTTCTTTATTGTCTTTTTTCTTTTCTATACTTGTATTGCTTTTATCTTGTTAAAAATCTCAATGAAAACATATTACAAAATTAAAAAAAACCAATGATTATTAGGAAGCAATACTTTTTATATGAAAAACAGTGAGTTAGCGGATATGCAGTTTCTTTAATCTCTCCTGAATGTATGTAAGGTGTGTGTGTGCATAATACATACTGCTTATATAATAAATATATTTATTTTTGCCATACATGGTATATTCGTAACCAAGTCCTTATTTCTAATCTTGACACATTAGTAGATATGAGCAGGGCTTTTATAAACTTCATCCTGAATGATAATTATAATCAAATGCCAGTAAACATATAAAATGCCCTTCTCAGAAAAAAAAATAACATTTTTTGTTTCTATCATAGTGGGGAACAAATTCTTTTGATAGGATTGCTTAAAAATCTCTGTATTAAAACATTTCATCGAAGTTTTCAGATAGTGTAATAATATTGCCTATATTTTTATCTGGCAGTGTACTTCTAAGTTCATCCAGACTTGGGATTCACTTTGGACCAAGACCTTCAGTATACAGTACATAATACAAGACTTCTACTGTATTTGCAATTCAGTGTTTTAATAAAAAAAATGGAATGTAATTACAATGGAGGCATAGATACTTCAAATTTTATTAGGGATGCTTTTATATCCCAAGCAAAATAAAGAACTAGATCAAAGGTAGAATATGTGCTCTGACTATAATCCATCACTCTTTTTCCTTTCTCTGCCTATAAGTAAGAAAGGCTATTGCTTTATTTAATAGCAATAGCAATAGGACTTAGACTTATATACCAGTCCATAGTGCTTTATAGCCCGCTCTAAGTGGTTTACAGAGTCAGCATATTGCCCCCAACAATTTGGATCCTCAGGAATAGAAACTGAGAGTAAGCTTCGGAGTGCCGTGTGCAACAGTGTTAATTCAATTTGCATGTGCTTTCATGTGCGCAGATCAGAGGTGGGTTCCTCCCGGTTCGCACCGGTTCTATAGAACCGGTAGCAAACTGGTGGTGATGTCACAGAGCCGGTTCTGTTGGTGCTGGTCCGTGGACGCCGCCATCTTTTTTTTTGGATTTTTTTTTGGAAAAAATATATATACATTTTTGGAATTTTTTGCTTTTTTTTTCTTCTGCGCATGCGCAGAAGCCGAGTCCCGGCACTGTGCATGCGCCATCTAGTTTTCAGCTTTTTAAAAAAAAAATTGCAAATTTTCAGCACTGTGCATGCACGTGTGCGAAGTGCGGCCACGCGGCGCATAATGTGCATGCAGCCACACGGCATGCAATGCGCATGCAGCCACACGGCGCGGGAGGAAGCAAACCGGCGGCGAGGTAAGTTAGAACCCACCCCTGGCGCAGATGCACATTTACTGTGCTACAACCCCAATGATGAATGGGAATAAACTGGCAATCCCACTCACCCAGCATTTTCAAGGCAAAACTTTCATTCTTTGCAGAAATCTAGTTGCTAATATACATTCTACTTTGTAAAACTGCTGTCACAGGTTGATCTCCCCCACCCCACCCCATCCCCATTTTAAGGGCCCCAGATTGGTCATTCTGCTCTTAAAACATTCTGAACAATCTGTCTGGTGGGATATTAATGTGTCTACAAAAAAAGCAGGCTATCAGAACTCACAACCCTGCTCCATAAAAAAGAAACTGGGTTTTGCAACAGCATCAGGACACAGACATATAAAACCATTATGATTTATGCTTCCAGTATTTCCCCTGGGGAAGCAGAGACATGATGCCTTTGTTCTATCATTTACAGGAACAGTTCACACATACACTATATTTAACACATTTCCCAAAACTGCTACAGAAACATACTTCAAATGTTTTGATAAAGAAGATTAATCAAGTGCTCTGAAAAGTACATACCAGTAGTGCAAATGGATATGAGACATGATAATGTGAAGGCCAGATGTCATCCCAGACAGCAGAATGATATACACAGAGTTACAAAGCACGTCTTATAAGATACAGGGACGTTCAGACTGGAATAGGTCAATAATTCAATTAGTCTAATACCCTAGCTATGCTGTTTCACTGGCCCAAGAGCTCTGAACAGTCTTATGGTAGCAAACAACTCAGGGATCAGAGAATCTGGCAAAACTTGAACAATGCCAGAAGTAGTATAGAGGATTGCAAAGCTTTCCATAAACAGGCCCAGACAATTAACAAGAAGTGAGACCTTTAATCAAATCTTATCTAGTGTATCCAGTTCTGGCTTTTATGATCAGAGCTGGAAAATCCTTGATGTAAGGGCATGTAAGTGTGCCCAGATATGCGATGCTGAGGCCTACATTTTTAAAGAAATGCCTATAACTACCCAAAGGAATCCTTTATAAAACAAAATCTATATAGCAGTGTTTCTATACAATGTTAGAGTTGTGACATGGCCCAATTCTCTCTAAAGAGAGTTGTTATGTTTGAGGTAAAATCCACCAGCACTGTTTCTGTTCCAGTTGGAACAGTTTTTCCTCCTGGTTATAAAGTTCTCATACTTAACTTAATTCTATGGGCTGGCAAGCTTTGTCATAACGATATCTGTCTGGCACTAGAATATTTCATTTATGCTCACTGAATGCTCTCAATTCTTGCACATGATTAAGAATCTGTTTAGATTCACCCTGAGGATTATACAGGCAGTGTGCCTTTATTATTGCCTCAGAAACAAATATTTAAGATTGCTAGTTTGTGCATAAATTGATATACATGTTATAGATGATGTCCATGATCTTTCACCTTTGCCATATAATAAACAACTAGAATATTAAAAAGATAGATAAAAAAACTATTTTAAAATCCATTTTTAAAAAAAACACAGATTGAGCAAAATGCAAGAAAAACAACTCTTTTTTCTGACTGATGAAATGTATTTCAACAATAAAAATTACAGCTCTGGCAGAAGAGCTCCATGTTATGCAACATTCTATGTCTTTTTTCTCTCTCTGGGAGAACAATTTGCCTCTCAGAGCAGTCAGTGTTGTACACAATTGTGGTACAGAAAGCTACTTATTGCATATGTTAATATTCCAGCCAATAATATTATAGGCATTACACCATAATGCACAAGAGACGAGTGAAATTGCTTCTCTATAAGATTGGCCTTAGAGCAGGAGTCTCCAACTTTGGCAACTTGAAGCCTGGAGGACTTCAACTCCCAGAATTCCCCAGCCAGCAAAGCTGGCTGGGGAATTCTGGGAGTTGAAGTCCGCCAGGCTTCAAGTTGCCAAGGTTGGAGACCCCTGGCCTAGAGTAGGGATGGTAAACTGGAGCGATCTAGGCTGAACTACACTCCCATTATTCCTGAGCAATAATTGTCCGGGATGAATTGATGAGGTTTAATCACATAAAAAAAAAATTCTAATAAGTAGGTGATAGTAATAATTAACTTTTGCTATAATAATTATTTAAAAAACTCCAACAACAACAAGTCCTCGTTGCTATAGAATACAATCATAAGATATTTTATTGATCTGGGAATTTCAAGTGGTTTTAATGGTTTAACTAAAGGAGCTTTGGGGCTTTTTCATGCAGAATTATATTTGCTTTCTACAGTATACCATTTTGAAATCAGATATAATGTAAAACAGTGTAATAATGTTTTAGGTAAATATTTTAAAAGAGAAAGGCTGACCAGATACAGTGGTATAAAACTTATGATTAAACCCGTTACTCTGTTCCAATCTATTAATAACTACACATACTTGAGGATTTTGAATCCTTAAAGGAAAAATTACAAAATGTAGAAGATTGAACTGAGTGGACACAAGATTTAGAATGCTAGACTTATAAGGCAAAGATAAAAGATCTGGCTATGTTTAGTCTATAGGAAAGGGGGGAAAATAAACTTAATTATAGAAATAGTCAGATTTATACCTATGATTAAATTCAAATAAAGTGAATTAGTGAGTTTAATGAATTATTGTGTTCATATAGAAATGTAGCTGATTAATTAACTTTGTATATTATTGCAGAGCAATATAACTTTTGTCTAAGTTTGGCTTCCATTTTAAGAAAGCACAAGTGAATAATAGGGATTTTTCCATTGGAATTGGTCTAAAATACAGGAAACACTAACAGGTTAATCCTACAGACAAGTGCATTGCAAAAACTATATTCCTATGATCTTTGAGTTTCATTATATTTTTATGCATTTTTCTACAGTAACAAGACAATAGAAGTCAAGCTTATAAATATATATTGTATATTAAAACATGCTCAATGTTACGATTTGCCATTTTGGAAAAGAATAACCATAAGGATGCATTTGTCACCCCAACCATCAAAAACTGATTAGAAAATATTTCTATAGGGGCTCTTAAATATCACATTACCTCACATTAAAACTACATTACTATCCTCAGACTTGGGCATATAATCAGCATATTTGTACAAAGTTGCATAAGGTCTATGCTTTTGTTTCAGAACACAAATTATACACTTTCCCACTGTTTGGCCAGTCAGGCATGGTATTATCCATGCTCAGCCAACAAGGCCCAAAAGTATTTAAAAAACCCAAAATAAAATTCAGAGTCAGAGAGTTTATGATGAGTTGTTTTTGTTTTGTCGGGTTTTTTTATAAGAGGAAAAGGCCATAATAGCTTTAAAGAACCTGGAAAACTCATTTTATGTTCTGCTTCAAGAAAAAAAATATTGGTGAAGTCCCAACTCACTGTGTTAATGGTATGGTGAATAGCATGTTTTGAATTCCATTTTATGATTTTACTCCTATAGTAGATGTTTAATGTATATACTTAATTACTATAAGCTGCAGAGTCTCATGATTGCAGCAGATATAAATTTGATACATATGTTGTAATTGCTTTGGTATAGTTTTAATTGTGGCCAATCTCTGAGGAAGCTGTAGTATTCTATTTATTTATTTTTTAGCACTTGTCTCAGTCAAACTTTATTTCTGCTGGAATGATATGAAAGCAAGCAATACAAATACAGGTAGTCTTCAACTTACAACCACAATTTAGCCCAAAAAATTCTATTGCTAACTGATACAGTTGTTAAGTGAGTTTTGCTCCATTTTATGACCTTTCTTGCCACAATTGTTAAATTAATCACTGCAGTTGTTAAGTTAGTAACGTGGTTATTAAGTCAATCTGGCTTCCCCATTGTCTTTGCTTGTCAGAAGGTTGAAAAAGGCGACCACATGAGCCCGGGACCATCATAAATATGAATCAGTTGTCAAGTAACTGAATTTTGATCATGTGACCATGGGGGTGCTGCAACAGTCATAAGTGTGAAAATGGTCATCAGTCACTTTTTTCAGTGCTGTGGTAAAACTTTGACTGATCACTAAATGAACCACTTATATCACAGGTGTCAAACTCAAGGCCCGGGGCCCAGATCCGACCCGCAGAGTACTTAGATCTGGCCCACGGGGCCGCCCTGGAAACAGCGAAGGACTGGCGTGCGGTGCTTCTGCCAGCGAAAACGGGCTCCCGAGCTCCGTTTTCGCTGGCAGAGCACTCGGGCCACCACAGGTGCCCCTGACCCGAGTTTGACACCCCTGACTTATATAATATGAAGTTGCACTAGTGTCCAGGTGGGTTAGGTATGTCCGACTTGTACAGATAATCCTCGACTTAACAAGCTGACTTAACTACCTCTACAAGTTGGACATACCAAATCCACATGGACACTAGTGCAACTTACGCATTATATAAGTGAGGTCAGAGAACCAGCCAGAGAATCTGAAAAGATTAAACCATGGTGTCAGAGTGTGCACAGTGTGACTATGTGAGACAACCCAGGAGCCATAACATCAAACAGAGGTTTGTAATAATATATACCATGTTTCCCCGAAAATAAGACAGGGTCTTATTTTCTTTTGACCCCTGAAATATGGCCTTGGCCTTATTATTGGGGGGGGGCCTTAATATTTTGGGGGTGCAGTAGGCGGCGAGCGTGGGACTGGATGTCCCATCGCCGCCACCTCCCCTCCCTGTTCTTGGCGCCGGCCGAGCGACTGGCCCGCCGCCACTGCCTCGTGGAGCAGGACTCTGCAAGGCTTGTTGTGACGTTGCATGCACGAACTGCAGGACTGCCGCGAGCTTCATCATACCGGCACAGCTGGCATCCTGCCGCTCGCGGCTGTGCCGGTATGTCGAACCTCACGGTAGTGCTGCCGTTCATGCATGCAACGGCACAACAAGCCTTGCAGAGTCCTGCTCCACGAGGCAGCGGTGGTGGCGTGATGAGTTTCACAGAGACTCATTTCTGGCAGATGGGACAAGTTTCAAAACACTGCTGGAGGCAGAGCCCAGAGGAGGCGAGCCAGTCCCGTGGGGTGTGCGCAACGCCGCAGCAGAGGGAGTTGGTAAAACTGCCTGCACGTGCCCGCCTCTCGCTTGTGCTCTCTCTCTCTCTCTCCCGGCCAGGAGCTGCTCTTTTTGCAGCGGACGCTCTTTTGGCTGGGAGAGAGAGAGAAAACACAAGCGACAAGTTGCCCGGGTTTTTAGCTTTTCCCAGGCTGCTTTTGGAAATGCCACCGCCATGCCCGCCGCCAAGGAAGCCGCAGCCGCCGAGATGCGCGTCTCGCGGCCCACCCCGCCCCTCTTCACCTGCCACCCCCAAATTGTGTCCCTCTGCGAGATGCGCGTCCTACCTGACACTTGTAGCTCCGTTGTGTTCCTCAGCGTTGTGTCCAGGGAAGCCCATTGAAAAAGAAAACTTCTCGTGAGTTCAGTCAAACTTCTCGAACTCGCGAGAAGTTTTCTTTTTCAATGGGCTTCCCTGGACACAATGCCGAGGAATGCAACGGAGCTGCAAGTGTCAGGTAGGACGCGCATCTCATAGTGGGACGCAATTTGGGGGTGGCAGTTGGGGCGGGGCGGGGTGTGAGACGCACGTCCTGACATTTGCAGCTCCATCGCATTCCTTGTGTCCAGGGAAGCCTATTGAAAAAGAAAATTTCTCGCGAGTTCGAGAAGTTTGATTGAACTCGCGAGAAGTTTTCTTTTTCAATGGGCTTCCCTGGACACAACACCGAGGAACGCGATGGAGCTACAAGTGTCAGGTAGGACGTGCGTCTCGCGGTGGGATGCAATTTGGGGGTGGCAGGTGAGGTGGGGCGGGGTGGGCCGCGAGACGCGCGTCTCAGCGGCTGCGGCTTCTGTGGCGGCGGGCATTTCCAAAAGCAGCCTGGGAAAAGCTAAAAACCAGAGAGAGAGAGAGAGCACAAGCGAGAGGCGGGCACGCGCAGGCAGTTTTACCAACTCCCTCTGCCGCGGCGTTGCGCACACCCCATGGGACTGGCTCGCCTCCTCTGGGCTCTGCCCCCGGCAGGATTTTGAAATGCACTCCTGCCTGCGAGGAGGAGGTGGAGGAGGCGAGGCAGGGATCGAGGCTCCGGAGGGGGTGAGAGCCCCAGTTCCCCCATCTGCCAGCGAGACGCGGAAGGGCCCTTCCAGCTGCCCGCCCCGGGATCCGCCTCCCTGCACCTCTGGTTCTGTGGGTGACTCTCTCAGCGGGCTCCGTAGCGGGGCCCTCCCGCCGCCTCGGCTCTTTCTCGCCAGGCCACGCCGCTGGGCATGAGTTCAATCGCTGGGTGAGTTGCTGCTGCTGCCGTCGCCTTCTCTCCCTCCGAGGAAAGGGTGGGGGACTTGGAACAAATGGGCAAGAGCGGGCGGTGAGCAACGCGCCTCGGTAAGGGCGTGTGGAGTGCATGGGGCATGTTCCCCCCCTTTCCCCAGAAAGTAGTTGGGGGGACTTATTTTTGGGGGGGCTTATTTCTGCGCATGCATTGAAAAGCCTGATTGGCCTTATTATGGGGACATGTCTTATTGTCAGGGAAACACGGTTGTGGTTTATCTCTACAAAAGAATATACATACACGTACTAGGCAAAGGTCAATCAATCAGCAGCTACAGCAGGGAAGAACACAGAGACAGAGAGATACGCCCCAATAGGGCCTCTCTTATAATATAGACTCTTAAAGTGGTAACAGTCAAATAACCCTGCTGACTCATTCCTACCATTGCATCATCATTACAGCATTACAGCAGCTGGTCAGCTATTAAATCATCATTACCCTGACACATGGTGTCCTGCATAACCACTTGAGCCCATTAAAAATGTATTTCTTTGAAAATTGTGGTTGCTAATCTGGCTTTTTCTACCCTTTGGGCCTGAAGGAATCCTTTTGAAGCAATGTTAGATGCTACAATTTGAAGTGACACATTATTCAGCTTCTTATTGGACACACCGTTGCATTTGATTCTTAAAGCTGAGAAATTCTTCCATTTTGAATAATTGACGTGATATATTGTTTAATCACTAGACTTATTATGGTATACCACATAAGAAAGGACCTTTCCTGTAGATCCTGGGTGACCTCTTGGGGTTGGCAAACTCTTAAGAAATTAAGAGCTTATTTTGTGATGCTTGTATGCTAGGGAGATCAAAATAAAAATTGTCAATGTACTAATTGCTTGAGTAATGGAGCCAATTATTTTATTGCAAATCATGCCTTATGTTTTGAAGTTCCAAGTGGGAAACAATACTCTTCATTTGACACTCTCTGACAAAGTTACTATCAGAGTTGACAATACAATATCAAGGCAAGCTTTTAAAAGTTTACTTCGTAATTATAAGAGCATTTGTGAACCCCTGGAAAATTTTATTCTAATCAGCAGCAGGTTGTTTAGCATGTAAATGATTTAGGATATGTTCAACAATCAAGCACATCTAAGTTTGGAATGCAGATATTTGAACAACTTGATACTATGCACTATGAGAAAAACCAGAAAATGCTTTTAAACATCAAGTTGTGCATGGTTTTATAACTCCTGGCTTAATCACTTCCAGAGTGGAATATGTTTATATAACAGTCTCTCAAACGAACTTAATCTTGATCCAAACAGAAATTTAAATCCTCATAATCAAAAATGTTCAATCATCTAGCAGACAAGAACTAAATCAATTGCGTGAAGCTGCCAAATTGAGGTGAAAATATGCTGGTTAAAAGGTGGGTTCTCTCCCTATAATGGAGAAAGAAGAAAAACTGATATCTATTTCCTGCTGCATGACGTTCTTGTTTCATTTATTGTGAAAAACTTCCCAACATTCTTCATCTCATGAGTCTCAAGCTAGCAGATCAGGATATTTTGGATTAACAATTGTATTTTCGTTTGCAGCTTAAAACAAATATATAAACATTCTCATTCCATATACCAGATAATTGTGCATCTTATTTTGCCAATCTGGAATATGTTAAATCTGGACCTTTCTAATCTGTAAAATTTCTAAACCCTTTATAGTTATATAGTTCTGCTAAACATAGTCAAAAGCAGAAGCAGGAATCTGCAGCTACCAAGGCATGTTTTTTTGCCCCAGCTCATATCCCAGAAGATGTCTGATTTGATGTGAAAACTGACATGCAAAAAGGGGCCCACATATCTTCCCCCTACCTCCTGTTTATCTCACATACACATGTACACAGTGACTGGGTTCATCCATTGAACTAAGCCAAATACTGCTTCTTTTGGGCATATTGTGGTATATGACCTTGTCTATACTGCCTTAGCATTGCATACAAATCAGGTCTTCATGGTTTCTTTAACAAAAATGGCTCAAAATCCCGACTTAGCATTGTGAATGTGTGCAACATATTTGATAATAGTGAGAGGCAGGGATGTACATGCATGTGTGTTCTATCTTCCTTCTGAGGTCACTGTTGATACAAGATGAGTACAAAGAACTTTGGAAAAAGAATGCGACAATTAGCAAAGCCTGATTTAAGCTTGAAAGGAGGAGAGTATACTAAAGTGATTCTATTTTAACTGTCTGGTATAAGAGGGAGGGAGGGAAAACCATGTCAGGCTTTCAAGATTCTGTTACTGTAGCCTGTATCCACAGGGTTCTGGTATTTTTTATAGACTCTATTTCCTGTTTTGACCTACCCTGAAGGGCAGACACTGAAATATACTGTTGGCATGGTTAATCGGCAGTGATATTATAAGTGCAGGACTATTTGGTAAAAAGTGCTTATGGAGACTATAGGAGGCTAATTTTTTTAACTTCTGTTTCTAGTAACACCAATATCTGGAATGGAAATCTTATCACCTCTTAATGGTATTCCTGGATTGTGATTTGATCCCACAGAATGTATTAAGAAAGTCTGATCATTGAGGCAGAGCTTAGCTGTACAAATTCAGGTCTCTTGTGTTGGACATAATCAAGGGATATGCCTTGCAACATGCATAGCATTTCAGAATGGCAGTAGCTTTTTCCTAAAAAGGAAAGAAATGGCTCTCAGCCTTTTCACTATTAACAGAAAACAAATATGAAGCAGAAAGCAGTTTAGTCTTGTGCCCTTTCTACTCCATCTTGTATCACTGGCATCATACAACCAATCAGAATAGAGCTAAAAGGGACCTCAGAGGTTTTCTAGTCCAACCCCATGCTCAAGCAGGAGATGCCATTTCAGATAGGTAGCTGTCCAGTGTTTTCTTAAAAACCTCCAGCACCCACAAATTCTGAAGGCAAGCGGCTCCAGTTGTCCTCTCTGTTAGGAAGTTTCTCCTTAATCCCAAGTTGCTTCTCTCCTTGATTAGTTTCCATCCATTGTTTCTTGTCTTGCCTTCTGGCGCTTTGGAAAATAAGTTGACCCCTTTTTCTTTGTGATCAAATACTGGAATACTGCTATCATGTCATCCCTAGTCCTTCTTTTCTCTAGACTAGCCATATCCAATTCCTGCAACCGCTCTTTGTATGTTTTTGTCTCCGGGCCTTTAATCATCTTCTTTGCACTTTCCCCCCAAAATCTCTACATCTTTTTTGTAATGTGATGACCAAAACTGGATGCAGTATTCCAGGTGTGGTCTTACTAAGGATTTATAAAGCGGTGCTAATACTTCATGTGATTTTGATTCTATGCCTCTGTTTATACAACCACAGACCGTATTACCTTTTTTGGCTGTTGCCGCACACTGCAGGCTCATGTTTAAGTGATCGTCCACTAGGACTCCAAGGTCCCCGTATCTATATGTAATGCTCTTAAATCAATATTCCTTCAGGAAATGTGCTCAGCAGCAGTGAATGAGCAAATGCCTTCATTAAAAATTCTTTGAGAAATTAAGCAACTCTCTACGTTAAAGGAGGATAACTGAAGCTATAAACATTAAAAAAAAATGAATGAAACCCGAAGGTGTCAGGAGCACCTTGTTAGTAATGGTCATGAAACTAGCTGCTGTTTATCAGCATTAGACACCTCAGTGTCAGCCAGTGCCAAGAAATGCTGAGTAAATGGTGCCAATGCCATTGCTGTGCCAAATCCAGATGTGTCAGGTAGCAGAGAGGGTCATATAGGTTTTCACAGGGCTCCATCAACAGTCCTGCAAATGTCACATTGGCATTTATGACCTGTGTTTTATATGCATTTTACATTGTATAGCTGTTATAAGGAGACGTGAGCACCATGAAGCAGACAGAAGCACTGTTGAGTTTCAGATGACAGCGGTATGTCCCAATAGATTTTAAGCTTTAGAATGAAACTCTACCCTATCAAATTTGCTTTAGATCTTTTAACAATGCTTCCTCAACTGCCTTGTAAAATAGTAATGTCTGGTAGTAATTATCAAACACCATACACACTGTTTACAGTAGAGTTGTAATATTTAAAAAAATGTTTTTGCACAGAGAAGTCAAATACGTCTGAAAAGTACCCAAATGTCTGCTGTATTCTATGCCAACAGGACAATTCAGCCAAAAATGCAGAAAGAGAAGATTGCCAAATAAAAGAAAATATAACAAATTGGTAATGGCTTCTATCTTGACAGAAAATGAAAATTATACCTCAATGTGTGGCCACTCATGTGGACACAAAAGAATGTCTTACAGGCAATCATTTTATTTCAGATAACATACACTGACAGTTGTGCAAGGCCTGTTGGCTTGATTTCACTTTCCATAAAAGCAGCAACCATACCCTACAAAATGGTTTACAATCATATAATTTATGCCTCTCTCTCTCTCTCTCTCTCTCTCTTTCACACACACACACACACAAACACAATTTCAGTAAATCATCTCAAAACACACTGTAGTTTTTGAGGAGTGGGTTGGAAGTCTACACTAAAAATTCCTTCGAAGTTGCCACAATTGGATCCAGCCACTCAACCTAGTTAAGGGCACTGAAGAGGGGAAAAAAACAATTTGAATCCAAAAATATTTTTTTCTTCCCAAACCAATCTCTCAACCAAAAAATTCTTCATGCTTGTTATAGTTTTTAAGTTAGTAAAATTCCAAAAGACACAATCCTGAAGCAACTTAATCTAGAGTATACAAAGTAAACTTTTATTTGTGTGCATGTTCTCAGCAGTAGGCTAACACTGATTAAGCCCTAGGATCAATATGTTGCTAAATGAATGGGCCCATGGTAAGAATCCTTGCTTTGTCTGTTTTCTTCTTCCTCTTGTGCACTGACTCAGAAATCAGCAATGGTCGTGAAACAAACAAAAAAAGCCGGAAAGAGAATTGACTAAATGGGTGGTGCATGAATGTGTGTGTGAGGGGAGATTTTTTTAAAAGAAACTAACAGTATAAAAAGCAATGATGTCACCCACTGATGGGAAGCACTCCCGACTCCCATAATATTTCCTATAATGCATTGTGTCTCTCAAACAAAAAAAAGATTCCCTGTCCTCTTTTAGGCTTACTATATTCTTGAAAATAAACCATGGTCTGATATACACAATTTTACCTGGAGGGGAGGGGGGCGCTATTGTTACTGGTAGTGGGGTTTTTGTGTGTGTGTGTGTGTGTGTGTGTGTGTGTGTGGTGTGTGTGTGTACTATCCTTGACTCCTGTTTTCTTGGCAGCATTTTCAGAATTGGCTTGCCACTGCCTTCTAGGCTGAAAAAAAAAATGACTAGCACAAGTCACTCAGCTAGCTTTGTGCCTAAGCAAGGACTAGAATTCACAGTCTCCTGGTTTCTGCTGGAGTCCACTGGGAGAGAATACAGTTGCAAGAAAAAGTATGTGAACCCCTTGGGATTACGTGGAGTTTTGCATGAATTGGTCATAAAATGTGCTCTGAACTTCATCTAAGTCACAACAATAGAAAAACACAGTCTGCTTAAAATAATACTACACAAACATTAGATGTTGCCATGGTTTAATTGAACATAACATGTAAACATTCACAGTGCAGGGAGGAAAAAGTATGTGAACCTTTGGACTTAATAACTGGTTGACCCTCCTTTGGCAGCAATAACCTCAACCAAACGTTTCCTGTA